>CM077085.1:133351810-133832200 GCA_039513925.1 Platanthera zijinensis
AAACTGAATGGGAAAAAGGAAGTCGAAGAAGCTACTTCGCTCATACGCTCTATTCGGGAGAGGCTATTGATAGCCCAAGATCGTCAAGCAAAGTACTACAATGCCAAACATCGGAACGTGGAGTTCGCGGTGGGTGATTGGGTATATTTGAAGATCAAACCCTTCAAAGGCGTGTCCAGGATTCGGCGTTTGAAAAAGCTAAGTCCGAGGTATCTTGGACCATTTGAGGTGGTGGAGCGAGTTGGGGAAGCTGCTTATCGACTAGCACTTTCAGCGGACTTGCGTGGATTACATGATGTATTTCACATCTCAGTCCTTCGTAAGGCGGTAAAGGATCCAGCTCAAGTAGTGGAGAATGATCGGGTACCGGTCGAGTATGGGCTAACGACGAGGGTTAGACCCATTCGGATCGAGGATCGAGCCGAGAAACAGTTGCGGTACAAAGTGATCGGGATGGTCAAGGTCCGATGGGACAATTGTGGCCGTGAAGAGCTAACATGGGAACGAGAGCAGACCATGCGAGCTGAGTTTCCCGAGTTATTTGTATAAACTGTAGACCGTGTACTTTTTGTTATAACAGAGTTATAGCATTGCTGGTTTTTGTTTCCTTACCGTGCAAATTTCGGGACGAAATTTTGTTAAGGGGGGGAGGGTTGTAACACCCTAAAAAAGGCCCCAAAAAGACTCAAGATGATTTTGAGGTGCAGGTCAGGTTACACGGCCTGGGACACGGGCGTGTCCCAGGGCGTGTCGGGTGTACACGGCCTGGGACACGGGCATGTCCCAGGGCGTGTTCGAATTATTTTTCGAAATTGGCCTATTCAAGTCAGAGCCGGACACGGCCTTGAACACGGCCTTGAACACGGGCGTGTCAGGCTGGACACGGGCGTGTCCGTTGCCGTGTTCCGGCCCGTGTACTGGTTGCAGCTCGATGAAGCAGGAGACACGGGCATGTCTTGAGAATGACACGGGCGTGTCAGGTTTGACACGGGCGTGTCGATGCCCATGTTGTTCAGTCGATTCAAACTGTGTGTGCCGCTTAAGGGTATACGGCCTGTGACACGGGCGTGTCACAGGCCGTGTCGGCCAAAAATTGGTTTTTTTGGGAAAATCTTGGCCGTTCAGTTTTCTCTCTTTTGATCCAAGGGCCAAGGTGGTTTCCTGGCTGGATTAATACGTGAAGGAAGGATGAAGATTCATTCTTCATTTGTCCTTAAGGAAGAGAGAAAGAGAGAGGAAGAGAGAAAGAAGGAGGAGGAGAGCAAGCCACCGACGGAGTTCCCGTGGTCCGATTCGTGATCCGAAGCCGGCGTTGTGAAGGCAAGGCTGCTGCGGTTCTTTCTCACCGGCTAGTTTTCGATGGCACCGAAGAGATCGACAAGGGTAACGATCTCCCTCCTTGGACATGTGAAGTCCTTCTTTTCTGCATTGCATAGGGAAAACCCTTCCCCGCGAGTGTGCGGTGGGTTGTGGTGTCCCTTGGGGTAGATATATGAAGTCCCCCTTGTTAGAGGCCAGAATTTGAGTACGGCTCTAGGCATGCTGTGTGAAGCCCATCTGGATATGGTCTGGATTGGTGATGCTTGTTTGCATATCGGAGAAGGCTCCGTGATTATGGCTTGTGATGCCTTGTTCCTACCTGTTGCTTGGTGCGGCAGGAAGTACTGGACGATGTCCAGGAAATGAAGAGGGTTGGATGCAACTCTTGTGGCCGTGTGTTGCCACTTTGTGAGTGGTTGAGCCGTTGGGCTGCAACTCGATGAAAAGGCAGATTGCCGAACAGGAAAGGTGAAACTGACCCGCGCCTATAAATAGCCATGGATACTTCCGTATTCGAGGTGGCACGGCGACTTGAGCAACGGGGGGTGGCTGATCCGTACCTGCGTTAGGTCCGTCCGACTTGGAAGCCTGGTTATAGGTTTTGTTGGAGCGCCTAATGAGAGTCTTAGGCCCGCGCGCCGGAAAGACTGAAATGCTCAAATACCGTGTAGACGGTGGTGTTGACCCTGGTATTCCGGTACACCGAAAATGTGCCCTGAGTGCACGGACTGTCGGGCCGTGTGGCCGATGGTTGTGATGGCTTGAATGTGCCTGCGCGCATATAGTTGCTATTTGATGATGCCATGCTTACAGGGAAAGAATGCTCATGCCCTGAGAAAGGGGTAGGATTGTTATAATTGGGTCAGCTGAAAGCTGACCGTTGCATTGTTTGCCACCGGTTGGGTGGATTGTTCCCGTGCAGGTGCTGGAGAGCCAAGTGGTAAGTGATGGGCTGAAGCCCTACTGCTGTTGCTGCTACTGCGGCTAGCCCTTGAAGGCTAAGCGAATGGCTTTGTTTTGTTTTCTCTTTTACTCATGTATGGCCGGCCTGCGCGCCGAGGTTTGTAAAACATGTTGTATGTAAAGAGGAACTGTAAGGCCTTAAGGCCAAACTCTTGTATTTATGTACATTCCGTGGTGATATATAAAGGTGGTTTATATATTGGACATTCCTGTTTAGAGTTCAAAGTTGTAACTTAAAGCTTCCGCTAGAATGCTCTGAGTTAGGATTCGTATTTGGTTTGGTATTATCCTGTGACCTCACCGTCTGTTTGTGGCATATAGTGTGGGGCCCCGGCCGGACCTTCTACTATACGTCATTTAACGGATGGGGTCGTTACATCCTACTTGGCAACAAGTACAAATTTTTTATAATGGCATAAATTTCCAAATAAGGCAGATGATTGATGAAGCCGCTGGGGGTACTCTCAATAATAAAACCCCAGAGGCCGCTCAAGAGCTTTTTGAGGAAATGGCCATGAATGCCTATCAGTGGAATGTTCCCCGAGCGCGCCCTAGCAAGCCAGTAGGAGTTTATGAAGTTGATATGATATCTAATTTAGCTTTACAACTTGAACATTTAAGCAAGCAAGTGGCAGAGATGTCTGCTTCCTCTGCCACTCCTTCTTGGGCAAATAATACTAATAATACTTTTATTGAAGAACATGTTGATTTCATGGGGAATCTTACTTGTCCTTCCTTTAACCCGAACAACGCTCCGCATAACAATGCTTATAATCCAGGTTATAGGAACCACCCAAATTTCTCATGGAGCAACCAAAGTAATGCCCAACGCCCTCCTAATATGAACCCACCTGGTTTTCTTCCACCACCACCAAAGCCCTCTTCGATTGAAGAGGTATTTTCTAAATATGTTTCCTCGAACGAATCCAACATCCGGAATCTCACCGGATCTGTAAAAAACTTAGAGAATCAAATTGGCCAGCTTGCCAAAATGATTGCCGAGCGCCCGCATGGAGCTTTGCCAGGCAACACTGAGACGAATCCAAGGGAGAATGTAAATACCATCAACCTTCGCAGTGGAAAGGAGGTAACCTCTCCAAGTAGGATTGAACCCGAGGTAACTGTTTCTATTTTACCACCTCTAGTTTTATTTTCAAATTCTCCGAATGCTTCAAAATCTCCTCTTGTTTTTACTTCTGCACCCCCTTATCCATCTAAAATTAAAAATGAGCGAGTAGAGGAGCAATACAAAAATTTTTTAGAAATTTTAAAACAAATTCATATAAATGTTCCCTTCTGCGAGGAAATCTCTCAAATGCCTAAATACGTGAAATATCTCAAGGAGTTACTCTCCAATAAAAAGAAACTTGAAGATATCTCACGTGTTTCCCTCAATGCAGAATGCTCAGCAGCTTTATTAAATAAATTGCCTCAAAAATTAAATGATCCGGGACGGTTTTCTATCCCGTGCCTCTTTGGCAATTTATTAGTAAAGCATGCCCTCGCCGACCTAGGTGCTAGCATAAATCTAATGCCTTAATCTTTGTTTAAGAAATTGGGGTTAGGAGATCCAATCCCAACAAAAATAAGTATACAACTAGCGGATCATTCTGTTAAGTATCCAGTAGGGGTAGTGGAAGACGTGTTAGTAAAGCTTGACAAGTTCATCTTTTTGGAGGACTTTGTCATTCTTGACATCGAAGAGGATGCTGAAGTACCACTCATACTCAGCCGCCCCTTCCTTGCCACCTCTAACGTAATAATAAATGTGAGTAACGGAAAACTCCTCCTTCGTATTGGAGATGATGAAGTTACTTTCAGTATCAACCCCTCAATGTGCAATTCTCTTTCAAATGATGATTCTTGTTACCATCTAGATGCATCATTTGAAGAAGATTTTTCATATTCTGGTCCCACATCTTGTGATGATGCAGAACATGATGAATTATTTTGTTTTAAGGAGTTATCTCGTTCTTCGCCTCCTGAGCCAATTGGCTTAGAGAGTATTAAAATTACGACCTCTTACGAAGTACCACCTACTCTTGAGCTTAAGCAACTTCCAGAGAACCTAAGATATGTCTTTTTAGAAAAAGACTCTAAATTGCCGGTCATCATTTCTTCTACTTTGTGTGATTCGGAAATTTTCGAATTAATTCAAATCTTAAATAGGCATCGCCGAGCTATTGCCTGGCAATTATTTGATATTAAAGGGATAAGCCCCTCCTTCTGCACACAAAAAACATTACTTGAAGATAATTCTCGCTATAGTGTACAACCTCAGCGATGACTTAATCCCAACATGAAAGACGTCGTTAAGGCTGAAGTAATTAAACTATTAGATGCAGGAATTATCTACCAGATTTTGGATAGCCCGTGGGTTAGCCCCGTGCAAGTAGTACAAAAGAAAGGCGGCATGACAGTAGTGGTTAATGAGAACAATGAACTAATTCCAACTCGTACTGTTACAGGTTGGCGGATGTGCATCGACTATAGAAAATTAAATGATGCCACCCGAAAAGACCACTTTCCCTTGCCATTCATTGATCAAATTTTAGAACACCTTTCCGGTCACTCCTACTATTGCTTTCTTGATGGTTTATCGGGATATTTCCAAATACCAATCTCACCCGAGGACCAAGAGAAAACAACCTTTACTTGTCCCTTCGGCACCTTTGCTTATAGAAGGATGCCATTTGGCCTTTGCAATGCACCAGCTACATTCCAAAGATGTATGTTGGCCATCTTTGATGAGTTGGTTGAGGATGTGATGGAAGTCTTCATGGATGAATTTTTCGTATTTGGAAATTCTTTTAAATCATGCTTAGCTAATCTTGAACGTGTTCTTCAACGTTGTGAAGATACGAATCTAGCCCTAAATTGGGAAAAATGTCATTTCATGGTCCGAGAAGGGGTGGTACTCGGTCATAAAATATCGGGTAAAGGAATCGAGGTTGATAAGGCCAAGATCGAGGTGATTGCGAAACTTCCCCCTCCCACAAATGTAAAATCTATTAGAAGTTTCCTTGGTCACGCAGGTTTTTATCGACAGTTTATACAAAATTTTTCCAAAATTACAAAGCTGTTAACACACTTGTTAGAAAAAGAGTCTTCTTTCATTTTTGATACTGAATGTTTAGCAGCTTTTAATATTATCAAAGATAAGCTTATCAACTCACCAATTCTAGTAGCACCAGATTGGTCCTTTCCATTCGAGATAATGTATGATGCAAGTGACATTGTTGTAGGCGCAGTGTTAGGCCAACGGGTGAACAAGTATTTTCACCCAAATTATTATGCAAGCAAAACACTCACATCCGCACAGGCCAATTACACAACTACAGAGAAAGAACTTCTGGCAATTGTTTTTGCGTTTGATAAGTTTAGGTCTTATATTACACTCTCTAAAGTCATTGTGTTTACTGATCATTCTGCCCTTAGGTACCTACTAAACAAGGCAGACGCCAAGCCCCGATTATTAAGATGGATCCTCCTACTTCAAGAATTTGACTTGGAGATTCGGGACAAGAAAGGAGCGGAGAACTTGGCGGCTGATCATCTCTCCCGCTTAGAAAACCCTGTTGCAGATACGCTGGCGGAAGCTGATATTGATGATAAATTCCCTGAAGAGCGCCTCCTCGCCATCGAAAAATTAACGAATTCTTCTACCCCTTGGTTTGCGGATTTGGCCAACTATCTAGTGGCTCGGGTCCTGCCAAAAGGTTTTTCAAGTCAACAAAAGAAGAAATTATTTTTCGACGCGAAGAACTACTTTTGGGAGGACCCCTTCTTATTTCGTATCTGCGCAGATCAAGTGGTAAGAAGATGTGTATCGAGCGAGGAAGGCTTGCAAATATTGCGGCACTGTCATGAAGGACCAACCGGCGGACATTATCAAGCAAGCCGGACCGCAAGGAAAGTGCTGGATGTTGGTTTCTACTGGCCCTCGATCTTTAAGGATGCTCACTCTTTTGTAAGTGGATGCGACAGGTGCCAAAGGTCAGGTAAAATATCTCGCCGAGACGAAGTGCCCCAAAACTCCTTTATGGAGTGTGAAATTTTTGATCTATGGGGTATCGATTTCGTAGGTCCGCTCCCTCCCTCATTTAATAATAATTATATTCTCGTCGTAGTCGACTACGTATCGAGGTGGCGGAAGCACAAGCCCTCCCATCCAACGATGCAAGAGTGGTCATTAAATTTTTGAAGAAATTATTCTCTCGTTTTGGCACGCCTCTTGCTATAGTTAGTGATAGGGGCACACACTTCTGCAATAGCTAGTTTGCTAAAATTTTAGCAAAATATGGCGTTACACACAAACTCTCCACCGCCTATCACCCACAAACTAGTGGCCAAGTGGAGGTAGTGAACCGCGAGCTCAAGTGGATTTTGGAGAAGACTGTCTCTTTTAATAGGAAGGACTGGTCTTTGAAGCTCGATGATGCTCTATGGGCTTATCGGACGGCATACAAAACTGCCATTGGTTGTACACCATACCGATTAGTCTACGACAAAGCTTGCCACCTTCCAGTTGAGTTAGAGCACCGTGCCTATTGGGCGCTAAAATTCCTCAATCTTGATTATACTTTGTCCTCCGAGCAAAGAAAATTCCAACTGAACAAACTAGAAGAATAGCGTGCTAACGCCTATGAAAATAATAAGTTTTATAAGGAGCGCTCAAAGTTCTACCATGATAAAAATATTAAAATTCCTAAAAGTTTTTCACCGGGGGATCTAGTCCTTCTTTACAACTCATGCCTTCGTCTTTTTCCAGGAAATTTAAAATCTCGATGGTCCGGCCCCTTTGTCGTCAAAGAGGTTTGGCCATATGGGACCGTTCTTATTTCCCACCCGGAACTCGGCTCCTTTAAAGTGAATGGCCACCGATTAAAATTTTATTTCTCTAATGATACTTCGGCCAGCAATATTTAGACCCTCACCATATAATCTTCCATGCCAATTAGTCAAGCTACGCGACGGTAAACAAAGCGCTTTTGGGAGGCACCCCAAACTTTATATTCTTATTACTATTTTCTTTGTTTTAACATGTATTTGCAGGTTTCCTTCTAGCCTCCTCGATTTCACCATCAGGGATGTCCTCTTTCCTCACCTCTTCTTTTATATCATTTTTATTACTTCATACTTAGTTTTAAACATTGGGGACAATGTTTAACTTTAAGTATGGGGGTATAAGTTCTTAAATAATAAATTTTTTTTAAAAAAATATATATTCCAAAAATTCAAAAATATATATATATTTCTTTCTTTTGTCTTTAATATATATACCAAAAAAAGAGAGGATAAAACTTATATAAAATAATTAATAATTTGAGTTAATCTTTGCTAAATCATTTAGTACCCCCATGACTTTGCATTTTCTTGTTTTTAATCATTTATGTACTTGTTTAGTTGAAATAAATTAAATTAAATTTCATTTTGTCTATGTTTCATGAGTAATATGTTGACTCATGTAGTGTTCCTACTTAAGGTAACATGTTATTTTTGAAAAACATTCTTAAATATTTGCACTTTTTCATAGCCAATTTTTTATGTTTTTCACTTTTATAAAATCTACCATCCCTTGTTTTCTCTTTTAAAAATATTTGAAATGATTGATTAGTGTTAAGTATAGTAGATGCGAACTAATCTAAGATGCTTATTATCTTCATTTTTCATGAAAAGTCAATTATCTCTATTTTCTATCTGGAATTTGCGTCTCTTGAATTTTTTAATACCTTGCTTTGAGTAGACTTAAGAGCATGAAGATGATCTAGGCAACTTTTTTTATTAGTTTGAGCTTTTGCATCCCGAACCTTAAATTCCTAACCATTGCTAGCCACGTTGTGCCTTTTCCATTTTCTTTTTATAAGTCCCACTTATTTTTCACCAAAGCCATATAGCTTACCCATGTCGCACACTTAAAATTTTTTGAGCTTTATGTCACTTGTGTGTACTATATTTTGTGAAAATGGTGGAGATTTGTATTATATCTCAAATTCTACAAAAGAGGAAAAAGAAAAAAAAAGGGAAAAACTCAATTGTTTCAAAAGAAGGAAAAAGATATGATATATATTTATCTATATATGAAAAAAAAAATTATGAATGACCTTTTAACCCCAACTTTATATTGCAAAATGACTTGGGGTGTCAAAATTTTATTTTCTAGCAATAAGTTATTTGCAAAGCTCTTCTTTTTGTTTTAAGTGTGCTTTACCCATCATGTTTATCTTTTGAACTCCACATCCTTAAAACCTAAGCCAAAAATTTACACCTAATGAAAGTCCTTTTGATTCATGCTTCTGAGGTTTATTTTTAGTACGGTAGCGAGAAAGTAAATTCAGTAAGTTCTTAGGTAGCAGTATTGATATTTGATTTAGATTGGTATGAATATAAAATGTCTCTTAGATTTTAGTAACAACTCAATATCCTTTTCATTTATCACATTACTCAATTTTTAGTTTTGCATAAAAACATGAGATGATTTATTTTTTTATGCAAGTGAAAATTGTAAAATTCTATGCCAAGACTAAGTAAAAATATTTTGTTTTTTTTCATAATTCCTCTACCTTAATTTCGCATCGTACTTGTGTTTGGCATAGCCAATTTGTTTGGTTGGTTTTTTTTATTTTTTCTAGCTCGTATGTCTTTGCTTGAGAACAAGCAAAATAATAAGTCTGGGGGAATTTGATGATGCATAATCTTACCAAAATTATTAAAATAAAAATATAAATAATCTAATATAAATATATTTATATTGTTAATTTTATCCTCTAAATCGAATATTTTATAATTCTATCATAACCATGCCTATTTTACTATGTTTTCTACGTGCAGCGAACTTCGGGGCCGTTTTCAGACATGTTACAGCCATATTCATATATTAAGCTGAACACAAAAGTTGTATCCCTCGGAAATACCTTTCCAACGGATAGTTACACGTCTTCATCGGATTCACGTAGATTCGGGAATCCCCGGTCGAAGTTGCTGTCCAGCAGATTTCCTGCAGCGAACTTCGGGATCAATTTCAGGCATGTTAAAGCCAGATTCAGATCTTGGGCTGAACACAAAATTTGTAGCCTTCGGAAAACCTTTCCAACGGATGGTTACACGCCTTCATCAGATTTACGTAGGTTCGGGAATCCCCGGCCGAAGTTGTTGTCCAGCAGATTTCCTGCATGTATGATTCTCGGGTTTGAGCATGAACCGAGCATCCCAAGACAATTTGCATTATAAATTCTAAGAGAACATGCCATCAGTTATGTTGTGTCAAACTAAATATCGAGTACAGTCATGCCACCATGTTGTGAACTATATTCAAGAAGGGAATGAAGCCACAATGGTCCGATGATATATTTCTCCTAAGTATGAAAGTAGCTAGCAACCTTTGACAATGAATTAAACATGTGTTCTTAAGAGAAGCTCCTTATCATGCTTTTCATGACAAATGTGAAATAGACTAGCCACCTTTGACTATATATTCAACATGTGTCCTTAAAGGAAACTTCTTGGAAAGAGAGAAAACTAGTCAATTTCTTATCTTGCTTTTCATGACAAGTGTGAAAGAGGCTAGCCACCTTTGAATTTTAAACCAACATGTGCTTTTTGACCAAGGGATGCTTCATGGAAACTTCATCCTCATGCAAAATTCCTACTCTTCCCCCTTGGTTTTGGCCCTATAAATAGGCATGAAGGAAGGGAGGAAAGGATCATCCTTCCTACTTCATTTTGAGCATTGTAGAGAGCCTTTAGAGTTTGTTTGTAGAGTATTTTAGTTTAATATTTTCATGCTTTAATGTTCTTGCAATTTCTTTTATCGTACTTGTAATCTTCTTGCAAACTCTGCTTATAATGTTTTTTTCGAAATCTTTTGTAACTTCTTTTCAATAAGAAATAAATTAGTTTGTTATTCCCTTTCTCTCTTTCTCTTTCTTTTTATGCATATTCTTAACATGATTTTCATTTCCAATATTATGAGTAACTAAAATTTGTTTAGTACTTGATCGAAATGATCTAAGGATTGAAATGATCTCTTTTTCTTAACCCATATCTTCTCTTTCTCTTTGAACAAATGTTTAGGATTTACCCTTGATTATTTTATAGAGAGGTCATATCATCGATATATGATTTTCTCTACTGTTTCCATACTCTAGTAGCCGAAATGATCATGTGTATGGATTGATCACTCACGGTTAAAGGGAGTTGAATGCAATCCTTGAAAGAGGACGACGTAAATTTCCCGGATTGGAGTCAAATCCAATAGAGGGGTTCACCACATAAAGCGAGTTTTAGGGGTTTCAATTATAGAACGAAAGTTTGGTTGATCAACCTAAACTCAGTTGGGCGTAGCCTTGAAAGAGGTGCGTTCATATTCTGGGAACCTCCACGGTCCAAACACCTTCATTAAAGAGAATTAGGGATTTATCTATTGTTGGTCATTTTCATTCCAAGGTGATTCAAGATCAAGCACTAACCTTTTAAATTATTGCTTAATCATCCTCTTTTATTGTATAATCGTTCTCTTATTTGCAAACCAAATCAAAGTATCTAATTGATAAAATAACAGAAATCTCTTTAAAGTAGAAGTAATCGATGCGCCTTAGTTCAAATACGACCTTGATATTATATCCTATGCTATAAGCGATAAGGTACACTTGCCTTTATCGAATATAGATTCGGAGAACATCATCTTCATCTTCATCTTCTCTCTTTCATAAAACACCTCCGGGATTTTCTCCATCAATATATATGAATAAATTTATTTAAATATTGAAATCTTATATTGTAAAATATCCCCGATATATCTCCCTCAATCCGACATCCGACATTTTAAACTCAAACGAATATAAACAAGATATCCGACAACTATAACCTTGGTAACTCAGACCAATTTTTAGGATGTTGATGAGAAAAAAATCCTAAGATATTGGTTCAAGCACTGATTTACATGTTCCGTCTGTCCTTCTATTTCTGGATTGTAGGCGGAGCTGTAACTTAGCATAATACCTTGCTGTGTAAATAAGGATTTCCAAAATTTGCTTAGAAACACCAGATCATGATCAGAAATGATGGTATCTGGTAAATCATGAAGTTTCCCAACATGATCCCAAAAATCTCGAACTACTACAGGGGATGTTAAAGCCTTTAATTGTGCAAATTGAGCCCCTTTAGTAAGCCTATCAACAACCACTAATATGATTGTGTTACCTTCAGATTGGGATAAGTGAGTAATGAAATCCATAAATAAATCTATCCAGATTTGTGTAGAGATTGGTAATGGTTGTAACAATCCAAATGGATTGTAATTGTCTACCTTACCCTTTTGACATAAATAACATGTTTTGAGAAAATTTTGTGTCATCTAACATGCTTGGCTAGAAAAATGTGGCTTTTAATCGTTGATATATTGGCTTAATTCCTGAGTGTCTACTAGACTTGGAGGAATGAGCTTCCTCCAGTAATTGTTATTATAATGAACATTCGAGAATGTATAACCTATTTTTTAAAAAATAATCTGTGATTTCAATGGGTCTAATCTGGGTGAGTTACTGGATTTTCTTACAATGTGCCTTTAATCTTATCTGTGAAGTGACTGTTTTGATAATAAAGTGATAATTTGTCAAACTTATTACAGGTATTATATGCGCAAACATAATTATATAATGCTATAGAGTTATCTAGTGTCTGGATAAGGCATCGGCTGCTGCATTTAAATGACCTGGTTTGTACTCAATTTTGAAATTAAATCCCAAAATTTTGGAAATAGATCTATGTTGGGTAGGACTATTTAATAGTTGGGTGGTCAAATGATAAAGGGTCTGATGATCAGTGCCTATAATAAAGGGTGTTCCTTATAAGTATTGTTGCCACTTATCTAAAGCTGTTGAAACAACAAGATGTTCTCTCTCATAAGTCGACTTAAGTTGATCTTTTGGCGATAAGTTTTTGCTGAAAAAGGCTATGTGATGATTATTTTGAGAGAGAATTGCTCCAAATCCACACCGTGATGCATCTGTTTCAATTGTAAATGGCTTTGTAATGTCAAGAAGAGCTAGGATAGGTGCCGTTGTGAGTAACATTTTTAAATTTTCAAATGACATTTTGTCTTGGTCTATCCATTGTAACTTTTACTTAGCTTAGAGGTTAGTGAGTGGTGCTATTGTGGTTGCATAGTGTTTGATGAAACACCTATAATATCCTGACAAAATTTTTTTTGGTGAGTTACTCTCACCTAGAATTAGGTGGGAGAATAAATAATAACATTTGGACCCCACTCCCAATCCTTCCCAAAAATTTGGCTTCATATTCTTGCCCGAAATAATTTTCGGATTCCACCTAATGCAAAAAAATGAAACCGTCTTCCTCCCCCTTTCCCGACTTTGTCCGTCCTCCTCTCACGCCGAACACTGTCTGTACTCATCCTCTAGTGCCCAAACCCCCCTCATCCTCCTCCCTAGTAAATCTTGGTCTCATCCTTCTCCTTCGACGAACCATTACACCAATGAAGAGGGTTTCTTCCATGTCGTACATTTGTGAGGAAATAGCTATGAAGGTATATGATCTGCATTCTGAGAAAGTTGATCAACCTTGTAACCTGATACATAATATTTTTCATGAAGGTACCGTAGTTGAATTTAGAAAATCCTTTTGAGCACGATACAAAAGTATTTAATACATTAGTGTTCTTATATACTATCATATTTAACTATTCTAAGAGATTAAATATATTTATTTAGTACAATATTTCATTAGCTATTTGTTATATTGCATTGTAGTATTTCTTTATTGTATCTTGTAATGTTAATTACAATTTTTTTGTTCAAATATAAGGAAGTAATGTTGAAACTAATTTCTATATCATTCATTTTGATGATAAGAAAACAAATACACATTCTGAGAAAATTGATCATGTTTCTCACACGGTATGTTACCACAAAAATTTACTATAATTTTTGAGTTTTATCTAGCAAATTCACTCTGAGTTCATATTTGAGACTTTTACTATAATAGTGTAGATAAATACTGCAGTATTTTTTTTATGAAGAGAAGCAATGATGTTATAGTTTTTCGTGCAGTTCATTCTGATGAAGAAGCATACACAATGTACATTGCTAAATATGCGAGAAATATGGGTTTTGGTATTCGAAAACAACATATTTATTATTATACACAAATTTAGATAATAAAGGGTCATGAATATTGTTGCGCAAAAGCTGGTTATAAGGTTTTAAAGGCGGGGGTTGTGGTGCAAAGGAAGTTTCACAAACTTGATACTCGAACCAGATGTTTTGCATGCCTACACTTTACAGCTGATCAAGAGGGGAAGAACTCGCAGATTTCTATATTTGTTGAAGAGCATAATCACCCAATGACTCCATTGGTGGATACACATTTGTTGAGAACACATTGTCATATATCTGACCATCAAGCATCACTTATTAAGAATATGAGGAGAGCTGGTATTCGACCCATTCGTTTATGTAACTTATTAGCAGATGAAGTTGGAAGTGCTCAAAATGTTAGATTCTCTAAAATAGATGCGTAAAATTTTGAACATCGAGAGAAAAGAACAAAAATAGAGAATGGGGATGCAAATTAATTTTTTTGGAAATATTTAAAGAAATACGATGTTAGGATAACATGTTCTCTTTTGATGTGCAGACACATGAACATAACTGGTTGTATAGTTTCTTTTGCATTGATGGTCACTGAAAACTTGATTATGATTGTTGTAGAGATGTAATTATATTCGACACCACCTATATGATGAACACGTACAATTTGGCATGTGCCCCTTTTATTGTAGTGAATCACCACTAGCAAAATTAATGTGTTGGAGGGGAATTCGTAGAAGAGGATACAATGGAATCATTTTGGTGGGTCTTACAATCCTTCTTAAAATATGTCGGGGGCAAGCAACCTATAACAATTTTAACTGATTAAGATTAAGCGATGGTTATAGCTATTGAGAGAGTCTTAACATAAAGTCAACATCAATTGTGCCAATAGCACATTTTGAAGAAAGCACTATCAAATGTACCAACTTTCAATCAGGATAAGTCTATTCGATTTTTATTTTATAGTAGCATGAGCAAATGTGAGAGTGAAATGTATTTTGAAACAAATTGGAGAGAGATGGTATTTTGTGGCAACTTGCATGAAAATTGATGGCTTAATGATCTTTTCAAGATTAAGATGAAGTGGTCCACTGCATTTAACAAAGAAATATTAGATCATGGCATTTTATCCACCCAACGAAGCGAGTCTGTAAATAATCATTTACATGGATGCTAAAAAACAACAAGTTCACTTGTTGAATGTTTTCTTGGAATGAAAAAATTAATTTTGAGTTGGCGCTGGAATGAACATGAAGAATAGTTTAGATGTAAGCAACAAAGTATCACTTATAAATTCAAAAGCACTTCAATACTCAAACAAATTTCAATGGTATATACAAGAAAAATATATTTACATTTTGAGAATATTTTTTTTTAAGGAGCAGTTGGTTTAGTGGTTGCTGATGTGAGAAGTTGTGAGACAGAACATATAGTATACAACATAAAAAAATACGATGGTACCAAAGTTTATAGAAAGTTATTTGTGACATTAGGTACAAAAACTAATGATGTGGATTTCTCTTGTTGTGGTTTTCAAACAACTGGCTTGTTGTACAAACTTGTACTACGCATGTATAATTTTTGGAATGAGAATCAATTTACACAAAAATATACACTATAACGATTTATATTGCATGCAAAGAAGGATTTTTATTTATACAAGCATAGTACATCAACTAACTATAGTTTTACTACACTTTATAGAAATCCAGTAATGCGATACACTTATGATTTGTTTAATCGTATTGAAAAAGTCAAAAATGCCAAGGATGCTCAAGCAGTCAAAGCCTTAGAAGGAGGAGATAAAAAATCTATCTAAGTCAAAAAGCGTCGAGTGAAGGAAGTTCACTCAATGCAAACTTAATAGATTAATCATCCAAGTCGAGAAGTGTTGGGTGAAGGCAATTAACTCAACCCCTACTCAACAGACTATTCATCTAAGTCTAGAAACATTGAGTGAAGGCATTTAACTCAACACCTACTCAACAGACAATTCATCTAAGTCCAAAAGTGTTGAGTGAAGCTAGTTCACTCAACGCCTACTGAACAGACAATTCAACTAAGTCTGGAAGCACCGAAAGATGAAGGCTCACTTGATCCCTAATTAGTTAAGACTATGAAACAAAAAATATGTTGAGTGATGAAGACTCTCTCAATGCACTCAACGCCTAGAGATGTAGAATTCTGTTAAGTCTTTTTGCATTGAGAGATAAGGATTCACTCAATACCTGAGAAGTATGTCTCTATTTTACTAAGTCCAGAAGCACTGACTCATGCTGATGTCAGCAGAAATACAAATAACGCGTGATTTTCTTACTAGAAGACAAAATACACCGCTTTCCTTTAGTACTACAGTTAATGCAAAAGTTATGCTGCAGTTGCCCTTTTTGCTGATCCTCATTGCGCATAGAGCTGTTGGACGGCGGGATACAAAGATAGGTTGAACTTTTGGAGAAAACAACTCTACTTTGTCTTCTTCCTGAAAACAAAAAGAAGAAGAGCTCTGTAACCTTAGTTCAATAGCAAGTCTGAGAACTTCAGACAAGGTTAGCTAATTGAAGAAGAAAAGAACAACAACATCATTTTGTTTTCATCAGCAAGATCAAAAGCTCTTATTTCTGAGTTTCTTCCCAGTACAAGCAGAACCATTATAAAGATCTACTTCCTTGGTGCTGAGAAGAAGTAGTGCTGAGTTAACTCAGTCAAGAGAGAAGGCTCAGAGGACACTTCCTTTGGAGCAAGTTCATTAACAACAAAACTCACACTCTGTAGGATCTTAATAGATCTGAGCTGTAAGCCTGATATATAAAAGCTGAGAGGTAGGATCCTATTGTGGATCTGAGGTAGTGCCTGTATGCTTGAGGTAGGAGATTAATTCTCTGAGTTGTAGGGCCAGTGTTCCTGAGGTAGGATTCAATTGTGAATATAAGTGTAGGGCCCTTAGCCTTAGGTAGGATCTAGTTCAGATCTGAGTTATAGGAGAGTCACATTCTCTGAGTGTATGGCTATCCTCCTAGCCTGAGGTGTAAGAATTTTGATAAAGTCTGAGGAAGGTGATCTAGTGCAGATTATTGAGCTATATGAGATTATATCTCTAAGTGTATGGTCTTGGGCCTGAGGTAGGACTTGGAGGAGTCTGAGAGATCCTGAGAGATCTATGTTGTAAGTTCATTGAGCTGAGGTTGGAGAAGTTGGCATTGTCTAACATACTGTTAGAAAGGTGGGAGGTACAGTGGATGCACCCATACCTTGGGGAACCACTATAAATATCTTGTGTGCTATTATGTGTTCTTGAAAGCTAACATAAAACTAAATCACAACACACCAAATCATAAAGAGAGTCCAAAAGACATAAAAACCTAATCAACCCCCGTCTAGGTTTTTAGCTACTCTTGAAACAAAGTATTTCAAGTGGTATCAGAGGGAGGTTGTTAAAAAGGGCTTAACAATCTTAACACATCTCCAAGGGTAGCTAAGGATTATCCTTATGGGTTAAGGAAAGAACCATAAGGAGTTAGGCTCAATGAAGCTTCCAATCTAAAAGAAAGAGAATTTTGGGATTTTGAAAGAAAGAATCAGGTTGTTCATGGAAGCATCTTACCCTGGAATCTTAATAACTATCCAAGAAGGACCTTTCATCCCCATAAAGGTCTCAGTCTTGGATGCCAATATCCAGAAACCAAAGAAGCACCCTGAGATGTCCAAGGATGAGGTCATCCTGTCAACCATGGACATGAGGTCACATAACATAATTGTCAGTGCTATAGATTACTCAACATTCCAGAATATTTTCCACTATAAGACAGCTAAGGAAAAGTGGGACACCTTGATTGTATACATGGAGGGCACTAAAGAAGCTATGGATAAAAGGAAATCCCTACTTAATCAGGAATATAAGGCCTTTAGGCAAAACAACAATGACATTATAGCTAATTGCTATGAAACATTTTTCAAAGTTGTCAATGAGCTCAGGACCTATGGGAGGGTCTTCAACAATTATGAGCTGATTGATAAGTTCCTAAGATCTCTCACCAGAGACTGGGAAACAAAAATTTGTGCTATCAGAGAAGGGGCCAATCTTGCTGAGACAACTCCTCACACTTTGTTTGGAAAGCTGCTTTCTTATGAGATGTAGATATATACTAAGAAGGAGGAGGAGACCACCATCAGGTTCCATGCCAAGGAGAGGACAGTGGCCTTCAAGGCTGAGAACTCTAAGAAGAGCAAGGAGAGGATTGCCTCACCCCCAAGGAGGCTAGCTGATTTAGAAAGCCCTGAGTCTAGCTCATCTGATAATAACTTGTCAGATGGAGTGTTTGATGCCATCTCAAGGTAATTCCAGAAGATGATGAAGAGGAGGTAGTTGAAAAACAATCCTACCTCCTCCACACATTACAAGAAGGATCATAATAAGTCCGGGAAGAATTCCTCCAAAGGAGATAAGTATAATTCTAAACCCAACAAACATAATTATTTTAAAATTGTTTGTTATTATTATAGCAAGCCCATGCATATCATTGATGATTTCCCAGTCAAAAGAAAAGAGATAGGTGAGAAGAAGCGTCACCACATGATGACTACTTTTAGACATCATTTTTTGGTATAATTTAGTTTAAGAAATCCCTAAGTTTATTTATATTTTTGTTTATTTTTTGCTATTTCGCACTTAATGTATTTTATGTTTGTTATTATAAATATTCCTAGTTATTATTATATGTCTTTTGTGTTTTGTTCTTGTTATGTTTTATGTTTAGTTTTGTTTAATTTTATTAACGAATATCATGATATGTTATGTGTTTTGTTAAAGTGTCTAATGTTTTGTTTGTTATATTTTGTAGGTTCAAGCCCATGGAGAAGCCCTTCTCAAAAAACTACCTGAGCTCAAGTCTAATATAGTGCAGCCCGACCCCTCCTTCATGTTACAACCCGAGCAGTCGAAGTGAAGCCTTCCAACATGTCAAACCCGAGCCCATGACGGAGCAGCCCCTACATGCAATCCTAGCCCTACCCGAGCCCACCAAGCAGCCCATTTGTATTTGATGAAGCCCAAGAAGTCCCCCAAACATCAAACCCGACCACATGTATGCAATTCTTCATGCATGTGGCCGGCCCCCCTCTCTCCCTCCTCATTAATTAAATGACATGCATGCATTTCCAATCCACATGGCCGGCCCCTCTCTTTTCCCCTTTCTACACACTTCTATTCATCCCCCTTTCTACTAAATATTTCCTATTTTCCTAAATTACATGCATTGAATCCTCCCATTCTCTCTCCTCCATTAAATGAAATGAATGAACCTTCTCTCCTTTACATTGACGGCCACCCCCTTGTCCCCTCATTTTCCCTTAATTCTAGAATCTTCTTCCTCACTTATAAAAGGAACCCATGATACATGCTTTAAGAGGTTGGATTGGAGAGAGAGCAAGAGAGTTCTAGTGCAAGTTTCCATCTTTTATTGCTATGTATGATTTTTCTTCCTTGTTGCTATGTAGATTTCCTTCTTCATTGTTGTAATAATCTTTTTATTAGTAGAAAAATATTGCCTTTTATTTCCTTATTGTGTACTCATTTTTTTATAAATCAATGAAAATGAATTTTCTTCATCTTATTGTGGTTTTCCTTTCAATCATGCGTAGCTAATTTCTCTTAGCCCTCGATCGTGAGGATCCATAAAATGAGATGAGGGTTTCTTTTATTTCATAGTTTTATTTTTGCTTAATTTTACTCGATCCTTCTTTGATATTTATTTTGTCGACTCCGTATTTCCGGTATACGGTAGTAGGCTTTGGATCTCATATTTAAGTAGCCGAGAGGCTCGTGAATATGAAAGATCACTCAAAGAAGAAAGGAGTTGCATGCAACCCTAGAGATAGGATGAAATAAATCCTCCAGATTGGAGTCAAATCCAATAGTGCGGGTCACTTCAGTAATGCGACTTTAGACCATTTTGACTTATAAAGAGAATCCAGTCAAAACGTCTATAAGTTAGGGTATTTAATACTCTAGCGAGATTACTTCCTTATTTCGGATCCGTCAAAGTCGAGTTTAATTTGCAAATTTAATTCTATATTTGGTTATCCCTCTCATCTCATTTCATGGTGAATCATTGATCGAATTCTAGTTTTTTATGATAAGTTTTCGTCTTTATTATCTTTAGTTTAATTTAAAAATTCTCAAAACCCACTATCTTCTGGTAGGTGTTGCGCGCTAGGGTTCGAAGAAAATAAACGCAACCGAACTAGCAACCCGATGAGGCAAGTATACCTATCGAATTGTAGCAATGGGACACAAGTGTCGTATTGAAATCCGGGAACTGTTGGCTAAGCTTACTCACACGAACGCTATTATCTTATCGACGGAAAAACTAGGGTTTTAGAAAATCTAAGCGCAATGGAGAAATTAAAGCTATTCTAGGAAAAGAAACACTGCAATTAAGAGGGCTATTAAGTAAACAACTAAGCTAGAAAGGAAACTACTGCAGTTAATTAAAGAGCCCAAGACAGGTGATTACTACGAAAGGTAGAAAATATGAAATGGAAATGCACCCGATCAAGATTCACCTCGGCTAAAGACGATTAAGAAAATGCGATAAAAATCTAAACTTAATAGGATAAGGGTCCTTGACCGTGGAGGTTCCTAAAGCTTGAACACGCTTCTCTCGAAGTCGTGCCCAACTGAGTTTAGGAAGGTCCGACCGACTCTCGTCTAAATCGGAGGCCTAAAACTCGCTTTACGCGGTGAACCCCACTATTGGATTTTACTCCAATCCGGGAGATTTGGACGTCTGCCTCTCTCGAGGGGTGCGTACAACTCCCTTTACTCGTGAATGCTCACTTCATTCTTTCGGCCTCTCGGCTAGCCCAGAATGAAAGCAAAGGCGGAGAGTATATATCGAAAATATACCTCCGACCCGTGATAAATCAAGAGTAATTCAAGGCCCTAACCTAAAAAGAAAAGATTAATTAAAACATCATAACATAATCGCTCTAACCTCGGATCATCAAGATCGAGTACAAGGAGGGTTAGTTAATCATAATGGAGTGGAGGGGGGGAAGATGAGTAGAAAAACATAAGAAGAACACAAGCTAAGGGAAGAACAATTTTATTAATGAAAAAGTGCAAGTTACACTAATGAAAATAAAATTACAAGTGCATGAAAATTAAACCCTATTCTAGCCCTACATTAAGCACTAAGCAAGAAGAAAATTACATTAAAAGCTAGCACAAACTATGATTAAACTAGGGTTAACCAAAAAGTACAAAGAGAGGGGGAGAGAGAGAGAGAGAAAAAGCATGAAAAAGGATCAAGAAACAAAGGGGCAGCACCTCCCCCACTCAACCAAAGCTTGCTGAAATGGGGAGGAGGGGGGCTCAATTTATAGATTTTTTCTCGGGTCGGTCACGCCCTCCGACACGCCCTAGTGGGGGCGTGTCAGGGGGCGTGACAGTACTATGTTGACCTCGGGCTCTGGATTCTGGCGGGAGGGATGATTGCTTCGGTACGTCGGTGGTCACGCCCTAGGTCACGCCCGTGACAGGGGGGCGTGACAGGCATGTCATGTCCAAATCATTGGTCGGAAATCCGTCAGTCACCGAAAAAGGAAGGTGTCACGCCCATGTCACGGGCGTGACATGGGGCGTGACAGTACTATTTGCGTGCTGAGGCGGACGGGCATTTAATGCGGCGGCAGCTTTGCGGCAGAGGGCGACACGCCCCTGGTCACGCCCAGTGACACGCCCAGGGAGGGCGTGACAGGGGGGCGTGACAGCGGTTTTGACCGTTTTCTGTCCCTTCCAGCAGGTGTCCTCGGGATCGGGTGACACGCCCTAGGTCACGCCCAGGGAGGGCGTGACAGGGGGGCGTGACAGGCCATTTTGGCAATTTTTCTGAAAACCTGCAAAAAGACAGGAAAAAGTTTGTGGCAATAAAATTTACATAAAAAGGACAAAAATAAACTAATAATAGACATAATTTGTACAATATAAAATATAAAAAACGATAATAGTTTAGGCTACAAAACGTATTATCAAATTCCCCCAAGCTTAAGCCTTGCTTGTCCCCAAGCAAAAATATAAAAACTAGATATTTATAAAAATGACTAATCAAAAAGTTCTAATTATGCCTACACAAGTACTATGCGAAATTCTTAGTAGGGAAAAGGTGAAATGTAAGTCTAAAACAATTATTTAGGTCTGGTAAAACTTTTATAAACTTTACTTAATAAAAACAAATCATCCAAAATTTTAACGAGATTTTTTCTAAATGGACTTAAGTAAAGCAACGAAAATGAAAAACACGCATTGAGTTGTTACTAGATCCAAGCAACGTATTATAATTATATCAATTTAATTATCAAAAATCTAGGTTTAAATCTAAAACTAAAACTGATTTACTATTTTTCTTTTCTTAGTTGTTAAATAAAAAACAAAAAGCGTGAATCAAAAGGACTTAAATAGGACAGAAACGTTTGGTTTAGGAAAATGATTAGGAGTGGAATTCAAAGATAAACGTGAAGGTTTAAAATCACACTAAACCAAAGCAAGAGTTTCAAAAATTTTCATAAAAATATATACACATTTTTTTTCCTTCTTTTTCATTTTTTTTTTTCATTTTTTTTTCTTTTTTTTTTTTTCAAAACAAAGGCCATAAATATTTTTATTTTCCTTTTTGAGTTGGCCAAACAAAAATAAACATCACTTTTGAACATACTTTTTTTTTTTTTTCGAAAACCTTTCTCCACAAAAATCACAAAATACCCTATCAAAATCGTCAAAATAATTTATGAAACTCAAAAAGGCTAGTGCGATTCGATAGGTTGGAACTTTTGGCTTTGGTGAAACTGAAATGAAAGGAGGAGCTATCAAATGAAATCGGAAAAAGGCTCAAAAACGGCTAACTAGTGGTAAAAGTTTTTAGGTTGGCAGGAAAGCTCAAACGAAAACAAAAACGGCCTAAATGATTTTCACGCTTTTGAATTTATTTAAAACAAAGGTTTGAAAAATTTCAAAAAGCGAGTCCTAGATAATAAAAGAAGATTGATGAAATTAACTCGAAAATAGAAATAATAGGTGACTTGGATCGTTCACATCTACTACGTTATTCAAAAGTTGACTTTACAAAAATTATTCAAAAACGAAAAAGAAAATAGTGGATGATGAATTTTTGAGAAAGTAAAGGAAATAAAAAGAACAAAAAATCATAATAGAAATGCGAGTTTTAGAAAAATATTTCACCTTAACATGCTACCGCGAATTAGAAACACAGCATGGCCAACATTTTACTTGCGAAACATAATTAAAAAGGACGATTAGAAATATTATAATTAACTAAGTTGTTTATAGGAGATTTTGAGTAAAACAAAACTAAAAACTAGGGGTACTATTGAAATACCAAAATGTCTAAACTATTCAAAAACACACATATATATATATATATTTTTTTTATTTTGAGAAATATTCTCTTTTTTTGGATTTTGGAAAATTTTTCTCTTTTTTGGAATTTTAAGATATTCATTTTTTTTTTTTTTTAATTTATGGAACTATTTACAAAAAAGGAAATTATTTACACTAAGCAAAAATGAAGGAGGAAATCCTCCCCCAAGCTTAAAACAGACATTGTCCTCAATGGCTAAAGAAGGGGATTGGAGAAGGAGAGAAAAATAAATTGCAGAATTGAAAGACAGAATTGAAATACAGGTACTTCCCCGGATTTATTTGCTGCGAAAGCTGAGTGATGCCGCTCCCCGAATGTCTTCTTTGGACTTCGTGATGGATTCAGCAATGTTGGAGTAGGCGATCGCAGAAGCTTCAGCTTGTCGGAGCCGTCCGAGGCAAAAATTGTAAAATAAAGAAAACAGAAAAAGATAACTTGGGTTGCCTCCCAAGAGCGCCCTTTGGTTAAAGCGTCGTTGAGCTCGACGCATCAAAAATAATATTGTCCAAAAAATATTGTTGTCCCGAAATAAAATTGTTTTAGCAAAAAAAATAAAAAGTGCAAGATTAAAGTTCGTGAAGCAGAAACTTAATAGTGTTTGGACTGACATCATCATCACCAGAAAAATACAGTTTAAGACGCTGACCATTCACTTTGAAATTACCCTTATCAGGGTGAGAAATTAAAACAGTTCCATAAGGAAATACTTCTAAAACAGAAAACGGGCCAGACCAGCGAGATTTTAATTTGCCCGGAAATAAACGTAAACGACTGTTATATAATAGGACTTGGTCGCCCGGCTTAAAGTTTTTAGGGTGCCTTAAGTGTTTATCGCGTAAACGCTTCGTCCGCTCTTTATAAAGTTTATTATTTTCATAAGCATAAGAGCGCCACTCATCGAGTTCATTTAGTTGAAATTTTCGAAGGTCACCGACTGAGTGGGGATCGAAGTTTAAAAATTTTAAGGCCCAAAAGGCGCGGTGTTCTAACTCTACGGGCAGATGGCACGATTATCCATAGACCAGCCGATACGGCGTACATCCGAGGGCGGTTTTGTACGCTGTTCGGTAGGCCCATAGAGCATCGTCAAGTTTGGCTGACCAGTCTTTTCTAGAAGTTGAAACAGTCTTTTCTAATATTCTTTTTATTTCTCTATTTACTACTTCGACTTGACCGTTAGTTTGGGGGTGGTAGGCAGTGGACAGTTTATGCATAACGCCGTATTTAGTAAGGATTTTTGAAAATTGCGCGTTACAGAAATGGGAACCCCTATCGCTAACGATTGCGCGTGGCGTACCGAATCTAGAAAATAATTTTTTTAAAAACGCGACTACAACTCGGGAGTCGTTCGTAGGAAGAGCTTGGGCCTCAGCCCATCGTGAAACATAATCAACAGCAACTAAAATATATTTGTTTCCGAAGCTAGAAGGAAGGGGCCCAACAAAATCAATTCCCCAGAGGTCGAAAATTTTGCACTCTAAGAAATAATTTTGCGGCATTTCATTTTTATTAGAAATATTGCCCGACCGTTGGCAACTATCACACCTGCTCACAAAGGCTTGCGCGTCTTTAAACAGGCTAGGCCAGTAAAAACCCGCGCAAAGCACTTTATTAGCGGTGCGAGCAGCTTGATAGTGCCCACCTGTCGGTCCTTCATGCAAATGTTTTAGAATATTAATTCCTTCATCAAAAGAAACACATCTCCTTATCACTTGATCCGCACAAATTTTGAAAAGATGCGGGTCTTCCCAAAAGTAGTTCTTCAGCTCAGAAAAGAATTTCTTCTTCTGCTGAGAGGAGAACTCTTTTGGGAGCACCCGGGCCACTAGATAGTTGGTGATGTGCGCGAACCAAGGAGAAGTAGATGTATTAACTAAAAGCAGCTTCTCATCAGGAAAATAGTCATTAAAAGATTTTTCATTTAATTTTTCTATAAAGGGGTTATCTAATCTTGATAAATGGTCGGCGGCCAAGTTCTCGGCTCCTCGCTTATCACGGATCTCTAAGTCAAACTCCTGGAGGAGCAAGACCCAGCGAATCAAGCGAGGCTTGGCATCCGTTTTGGCAAGAAGGTACTTGAGGGCCGAGTGGTCCGTAAAAACAATGATTTTTGAAAGTGTAATGTAAGGGCGAAATTTATCAAACGCAAATACTACGGCTAAGAGCTCCTTTTCGGTTGTGGTGTAATTTTCTTGTGCAGATGTGAGGGTTTTACTAGCGTAATAGATGGGGTGGAAGTTCTTAGATATGCGTTGACCTAATACGGCTCCCACCGCAAAACTACTCGCATCGCACATAATCTCGAAAGGAAGGTCCCACACCGGAGCTATCATAATTGGCGCGTTAATTAACTTTTCTTTAATTTATTCAAAGGCAGAAATACAAGAGTCATCAAAAATGAATGGAGCGTCTTTTTCTAAGAGATGGGTGAGGGGCTTAGTGATCTTGGAGAAGTCCTTTATAAAACGACGATAAAAACCAGCGTGGCCTAGGAAACTTCTTATAGCTTTTATGTTTGTAGGTGGCGGCAACTTCTCAATAACTTCTATCTTGGCAACGTCTACCTCAATACCTTTAGCAGAAATTTTATGACCCAAAACTAACCCTTCCCTCACCATAAAATGGCATTTTTCCCAATTTAGGGCAAGGTTAGTTTCTTCGCATCGTTCTAAGACTTTTTTCGAGGTTTTCTAAACATCTATCGAAGGAGTCGCCGAACACGGAGAAATCGTCCATGAATACCTCCATAATGCTTTCTACGTACTTGTCAAATATTGCGAGCATACATCGTTGGAATGTAGCCGGCGCATTGCATAATCCAAACGGCATTCTTCGGTACGCGAAGGTGCCGAAGGGACAAGTAAACGTAGTTTTCTCTTGGTCCTCGGGAGAGATGGGTATTTGAAAGTACCCCGAGAGGCCATCGAGAAAACAATAAAAGCTATGGCCGGAGAGACGTTCTAAAATCTGGTCGATAAACGGTAGAGGAAAGTGGTCCTTACGGGTGGCGTCATTTAACTTACGGTAATCTATGCACATACGCCAACCCGTCACCGTCCGTGTCGGGATTAATTCATTATTCTCATTACTAACTACGGTTATCCCTCCCTTTTTTGGAACTACCTGAACGGGGCTAACCCACTTACTGTCCGATATAGGGTAGATAATTCCTGCGTCTAATAGTTTCATAACCTCGCCCTTATCTACTTCTTTCATATTCGGGTTTATACGGCGCTGATGTTGGATAGAGTTACGCGAATTATCTTCCATTAAAATTTTATGTGTACAGAAAGATGGGCTTATGCCCTTGATATCAGAAATTTGCCAAGCGATAGCCCGGTGATGCTTACGTAGAACTAGAAGAAGTTTATCGTTCTGCATATCCGTGAGGTAGGCCGAAACGATAACTGGTAACTTGGAGTCTTTTTCTAAGAAAGCATACTTAAGGTGTTCGGGAAGTTCTTTAAGTTCTAGGGTAGGGGGTTCTTCATAAGAGGATTTTGAGATTCTTTCTTTTTCAAAAATAATATCTTCATAAACTTTTTTATAAGGAACGTAATAAGAGGTGGGGCTAGCAGCCAAGACGGCTTCTTGTACAGATTCAGTGGTAAGGAAAGAGGAAGAACAAAAATCAGAAAACTCTTTTTCAAACTCAGAAAGACAATAAGAAGATTCATCACTTCCTTGCAGTGATTCTGTGGTAAGAGAAGAGGAGCAAAAAGTAGAAAATTCTTTTTCAAAGTCGGAGAGGCAGTAGGAAGAATCATCACTCACGGCGTCTACGAAAAAACATGAGTCATCATTCGCTAAGGTGTTCTTCATCGAAGGGGTGATAGGAAATGTGACTTCGTCGTCGCCTACTCGAAGAAAGAGCTTACCATTGCTTACGTCAATGATGGCTCGGGAGGTGGCAAGGAAGGGTCGGCCAAGGATCAGGGGAACCTCGACGTCTTCTTCGATGTCCAAAATGACAAAGTCCACCGGGAAGATGAACTTGTCGACTTTCACTAGAACGTCCTCCACTATTCCTAACGGATATTTGACGGATCTATCGGCTAGTTGGATACTCATACGCGTGGGGTTAAGGCTACCAATCCCTAACTTTTTGAACAACGAAAAGGGCATCAGGTTTATACTTGCGCCTAAGTTGGCTAACGCGTGTTTAACAAAGAGATCACCGAAGACACACGGGATAGAGAAACTACCCGGGTCACTGATTTTCTTCGGCAAACCGTTTGTTAAAACGGCAGAGCACTCGGCGTTAAGCGTGACGTGCGAAAGATTCTCTAACTTCTTCTTGTTTGTAAGGAGGTCTTTAAGATATTTGGCGTATTTCGGCATTTGCGAAATAGCCTCGTGGAAGGGAAGATTAATGTGGATTTGTTTGAAGATTTCTAAGAAGCGGGAGTACTGATCATCTTGACGTTGTCTATTAAGTTCAGAGGGGTATGGAGGAGTTGAATTATTTTTGAAGATGGGTGGTGGAGTGAGATTATTTTCTAAAATGGGGGTGATTACTTCTTCAGCAGAGGGTGGAAGCGGAGCGGAGCTTTGATTTTTAAAAGCAGAAGCGGAGCTTTGATTTTTAAAAGCGAGAGCGGAGCTTGCCTCGGGCTCTTCACTTACCATACCGGAGACTTGCTTCCCACTCCGAAGAGTTATAGCTTTCGCTTGCTCTCTCGGGTTGGGTTCGGTATTGGAAGGAAGAGACCCTGCGGGTCGCTCAGAAATTATTTTCGCGAGCTGTCCTACCTGATTTTCTAAACTTTTTACGCTTCCGGTTAAAGTTCTTATGGTAGCGTCATTTGTGGTGATATATTTAGAAAGTAATTCCTCCAAGCTTGGAGGTTTTGGGTAATTTTGAAGAAGTGGTGGTGGTGGTGGTGGTTGTGCAGAAAAATCATTTTGCGGAGGTGGGCGCATCGCATTCGATGGATTACTCCATGAAAAGTTCGGGTGATTTCTTAAAGCGGGGTTATAACTATTCGGAAAATTAAAACCAGGCGGATGAAAATTCGCAGCAGAAAAATTATTAAAAGCAGTTCTAGGCAAATTATTAACATAATCTAAATGTTCTGGAGTAGGGGTTGCAGATTCCCATACCTGAGGGGCGGAGGCAGCAGTCATCTCCGTGATTTTTTTGCTTAGGATTTCTACTTGCAGAGCGAGCTGGGAGACGTTGTCCACTTCATAGATACCTGCAGGCTTGTTCGGGCGGGACCTAGGCACATTCCACTGATAAGTGTTCATGGCCATATCCTCAAAAAGCTCAAGAGCGGCTTCCGGGGTCTTATGATTTAAAGTACCGCCAGAAGCTGCGTCTATCATTTGCTTCGTGCTTTGATTTAGCCCGTTATAAAACGTCTGCACTTGTAACCATACAGGCAGCGCGTGATGTGGGCATCGTCTTAATAATTCTTTAAATCTCTCCCAGGTTTCGTAAAGGGTTTCAGAGTCTATTTGTCTGAAGGCAGAGATGTCGTTCCTAAGTTTTGCAGTTTTAGCGGGCGGAAAATACTTCGCCAAAAATTTTTCAGTTAATTCATTCCAAGTGGTTATGCTATTTTTCGGAAGTGTGTTAAGCCACTGCTTAGCTTTAGTTCTTAAAGAGAAGGGGAACAGTCTCAGCCTGATCGCATCATTTGTGACACCATTTATCTTGAAGGTGTCGCAAATTTCAAGAAAGCTAGCTATATGTGCGTTCGGATCTTCATCTTGAAGTCCGTCAAATTGCACATATTGCTGCACCATTTGAATTATGCTAGGCTTTAGTTCAAAGTTATTATTTGCTATAGTAGGGCGGACTATACTCGATTCTGTTCCCTCGAGGTTCGGTCGTGCATAATAGGACATAGTCCTTTGCACGGCCTCATCTACGTTGGGTTCTTCCATTCTTAAAGTATTAAATGACTCGGAGTCCTCAACCGGCACTTGGATAGTAGGACCTTGAAATCGCGATCTTCTCCGAAGAGTACGCTCAATTTCGTGGTCCAAGTCCAAAATAACCGACGGACTCCCGCGGGTCATGCACTAAAAGAACAGAAAAGAAGAAGAGAAAGAGAAAAAGGATAAACTAGAAAGAAAAACTTGAATTAGAAAATTAAATTAAAACTTTTTTTTTTCTTTTTGAAATAGATTTTTTTTATATAAATTAACTCCCGAACTTCCCAAGGACTACCCCGTGAAGGGTTCGCAAGGTACTAGACAAGACAGTGGCGCTTAAAGCCCTTTGCCCTTTTCGAGAGAATTAGGTGGCGTAGAAAAATTGTGAGGTTGGTTTCTATTAAGAGCGGTGATAATTTTTTTGATTTTTTTTTTAAAACTTTAAAGAAAGGGGATGAGAAAGAGAAGAGATAAAATTAATAGGTTCGTGTTTTCAAAATATCAACGGAAGTTGGCTCCCCGGCAACGGCGCCAAAAACTTGTTGCGCGCTAGGGTTCGAAGAAAATAAACGCAACCGAACTAGCAACCCGATGAGGCAAGTATACCTATCGAATTGTAGCAATGGGACATAAGTGTCGTATTGAAATCCGGGAACTGTTGGCTAAGCTTACTCACACGAACGCTATTATCTTATCGACGGAAAAACTAGGGTTTTAGAAAATCTAAGCGCAATGGAGAAATTAAAGCTATTCTAGGAAAAGAAACACTGCAATTAAGAGGGCTATTAAGTAAACAACTAAGCTAGAAAGGAAACTACTGCAGTTAATTAAAGAGCCCAAGACAGGTGATTACTACGAAAGGTAGAAAATATGAAATGGAAATACACCCGATCAAGATTCACCTCGGCTAAAGACGATTAAGAAAATGCGATAAAAATCTAAACTTAATAGGATAAGGGTCCTTGACCATGGAGGTTCCTAAAGCTTGAACACGCTTCTCTCGAAGTCGTGCCCAACTGAGTTTAGGAAGGTCCGACCGACTCTCGTCTAAATCGGAGGCCTAAAACTCGCTTTACGCGGTGAACCCCACTATTGGATTTTACTCCAATCCGGGAGATTTGGACGTCTGCCTCTCTCGAGGGGTGCGTACAACTCCCTTTACTCGTGAATGCTCACTTCATTCTTTCGGCCTCTCGGCTAGCCCAGAATGAAAGCAAAGGCGGAGAGTATATATCGAAAATATACCTCCGACCCGTGATAAATCAAGAGTAATTCAAGGCCCTAACCTAAAAAGAAAAGATTAATTAAAACATCATAACATAATCGCTCTAACCTCGGATCATCAAGATCGAGTACAAGGAGGATTAGTTAATCATAATGGAGTGGAGGGGGGGAAGATGAGTAGAAAAACATAAGAAGAACACAAGCTAAGGGAAGAACAATTTTATTAATGAAAAAGGGCAAGTTACACTAATGAAAATAAAATTACAAGTGCATGAAAATTAAACCCTATTCTAGCCCTACATTAAGCACTAAGCAAGAAGAAAATTACATTAAAAGCTAGCACAAACTATGATTAAACTAGGGTTAACCAAAAAGTACAAAGAGAGGGGGAGAGAGAGAGAGAAAAAGCATGAAAAAGGATCAAGAAACAAAGGGGCAGCACCTCCCCCACTCAACCAAAGCTTGCTGAAATGGGGAGGAGGGGGCTCAATTTATAGATTTTTTCTCGGGTCGGTCACGCCCTCCGACACGCCCTAGGGGGGGCGTGTCAGGGGGGCGTGACAGTACTATGTTGACCTCGGGCTCTGGATTCTGGCGGGAGGGATGATTGCTTCGGTACGTCGGTGGTCACGCCCTAGGTCACGCCCGTGACAGGGGGCGTGACAGGCATGTCATGTCCAAATCATTGGTCGGAAATCCGTCAGTCACCGAAAAAGGAAGGTGTCACGCCCATGTCACGGGCGTGACATGGGGCGTGACAGTACTATTTGCGTGCTGAGGCGGACGGGCATTTAATGCGGCGGCAGATTTGCGGCAGAGGGCGACACGCCCCTGGTCACGCCCAGTGACACGCCCAGGGAGGGCGTGACAGGGGGGCGTGACAGCGGTTTTGACCGTTTTCTGTCCCTTCCAGCAGGTGTCCTCGGGATCGGGTGACACGCCCTAGGTCACGCCCAGGGAGGGCGTGACAGGGGGGCGTGACAGGCCATTTTGGCAATTTTTCTGAAAACCTGCAAAAAGACAGGAAAAAGTTAGTGGCAATAAAATTTACATAAAAAGGACAAAAATAAACTAATAATAGACATAATTTGTACAATATAAAATATAAAAAATGATAATAGTTTAGGCTACAAAACGTATTATCAGTAGGATAATAGTTCAAGCGTGAGTAGCAGTACTTGACAACCCCGTGTTTAAATACGACCTTGATACTACAATTCGATAGTTACACTTGCCTGTTCGGGTTTTAGCCCACCAAGTTTTTGGCGCCGTTGCTGGGGACTTTCGACTTTCTTCGTCAATATTTTTAAAACGCTTTCGCTATTACTTCTGCAAAAATCCAAAAAAAAATTTCTTTCTGATATTCAAGTTTTTTATTTCCTTTCTTTTCTTCTCTCCATTCTAATTTTTTTTAGTGCATGACCTGCACGAATCCGTCGCTACTTGTTAATTTGGACTCAGAAATTGAACGCTCCTTTCGGAGACAACTATGATTCGGGGCTTCCACTTCACAAAGAGCGGTTGAGGATTCTTATGGTGATTGTAATTTTAATTCTGAAATGGGAGATCCCAACCCAGGAATGGCTCAGCAAAGGACCATGTCCGATTATGCTCGACCCAACCTGGAGGGAACAGAAACAAGTATTGTTCGACCTACAATTGCGAACAATAACTTCGAGCTTAAGCCTAGCATCATTCAGATGGTGCAGCAATATGTACAGTTTGACGGATTACAAGATGAAGATCCGAACTTACATATTGTTAGTTTTCTTGAAATCCGTGACACCTTTAAAATCAATGGTGTCTCAGACGATGCTATGAGGCTAAGACTCTTCCCCTTCTCCTGAAGGACCAAAGCCAAACAGTGGTTGAGTTCTCTTCGAAGAGGATCAATCACTACTTGGAACATTCTAGTTGAAAATTTTCTTGCTCGATATTTCCCTCCTGCAAAAACTGCTAAATTAAGAAATGATATAACTTCTTATTCTCAAATTGCTTCTGAGACCCTCTATAACACTTGGGAGAGGTTCAAAGAACTTTTGAGATGCTGCCCACATCATGCTCTACCTGTATGGTTACAGGTTCAGACATTTTATAATGGGCTAAATCAAGAAACTAAGCAAATGATAGATGCCGCTTCCGCTGGTTCTTTGGACCGCAAAACTCCGGAAGCCGCTCTTGAGCTTATTGAAGACATGACGATGAACACCTATCAGTGGAATTCATCTACCTGCAGGAATCTATAAAGTGGATTTGGTGTCGAACCTGGTGCTGCTAGTGGAGAGGCTGAACAAGAAGATTTTAGAGATGACTGCTGCCTCCGCCGCTAAAGTATTTGAAAATGTGAAAGTTGCTGCTGCTGCCGAGCAGGTGGATTATCTTGGGAACATACCCAGGCCTGCTCAAAATAATTCTAACAATAATTTTTCTGCTTTTTCTAATTTTTCTGCACCTCCTGGTTTTAATTCTTCTTCGAACTCTTATCTACCTAGATGGCGTAACCATCCAAATTTTTCTTGGAGTAATAATGCTAATGTCGTACGCCCACCGCATGATTTTACACCACCACCACCACCACCACCACAACAACAAAACTAAAACTTTCAAAAACCTTCCCCTTTGGAAGAGATTCTTTCTAAATATATAAGCTCGAATGAACCTAATATTAGAAGTCTAACTGGGTCCGTGAAAAGTTTAGAAAACCAGGTCGGGCAACTTGCCAAGGTTTTTTCTGAGAGACCACCTAGAACTCTTCCCTCGAACACTGAACCTAACCTATGGGAGCATACAAATGCGATTTCCCTTCGGAGCGGTAAGGTTATTAACGAGCTCACCATAAGGGAAGAGCCAAAGGTGATTATCCCTCCAGCTGTGGAAACAATTATCCCCACAAAAATTATTAAATCAACTTTTGGAAATGAAAAATCTACTTTTGATAAAGAAAAAGATATTTCTATTTTTGAAAATGATAAATTTTATTTTGGAAAAGAAAATGATGACATTCAAAATGATGCTCCGGTTGTTATAAAAGAATTTTCACCACCTCCCTACCCAGCTCAACTTAGGAAAGAAAAACTAGACGATCAGTACCAACACTTTCTTGAAATGTTAAAACAAATTCATATTAAATTGCCATTTCATGAAGCGATTAGTCAAATGCCTAAGTATGCAAAATATCTTAAGGATTTATTAATGAACAAGAAGAAATTAGAAAATTTATCGCATGTAACCTTAAATGAAGAATGCTCGACGATCATCAAAAACTCTAATCTTCCTAAAAAGATAAATGATCCGGGTAGTTTTTCCATTCCTTGCATTTTTGGTGATCTGTTTGTGAAGCATGCGTTAACGGATTTAGGTGAGAGCATCAACTTGATGCCTTTTTCATTATTTAAAAAGCTAGGATTGGGCACTCTCATCCCTACGTGTATGAGTATTCAATTGGTTGATTGTTCAATTAATTATCCGTTAGGTATCGTAGAGGATGTGCTAGTGAAGGTTGACAAATTCATCTTCCCGGTGGATTTTGTCATTCTTGATATTGAAGAAGACGTCGAGGTTCCCCTTATCCTTGGTCGTCCCTTCCTAGCCACCTCTCGTGCGGTCATCGATGTGAGTAACGAAAAACTTTTGCTTTGCGTGGGAGATGACGAGGTGACATTTTCAATAAATCAATCCATGAAAAATTCTTTAAAAAATGATGACTCATGTTTCTTCCTTGATGTTTTAAATGAAGACTCTTCTCTTTCTCTTTCAAATGTTTCTTCAAATGATTTTTCTTCCACTTTTTCTAATTTTTCTACAAATGTTTTAAAAGACACGGTTATGTCCGCACAAGCCAACTTTGCAAATGAACCAGTCTTTAGACAAAAAAGTTATGAAAATATTGTTTTTGAAAATGAAAAAGTCTTAAAGAACTCTTACAATGAACCACCCAACTAAGAACTAAAACCCCTTCCCGAACATCTCAAATATGCTTTTCTTGAACAAAATTATAAATTGCTTGTTATAATCTCAACTTTTATTTCTCAATCTGAAAACAATCAATTGATCGAACTACTATAAAAGCATCGCCGAGCTATAGCGTGGAAAATTTTTTATATTCCTGGCATAAGCCCCTCCTTTTGCACCCACAAAATATTTTTTGAAAATAATTCTAAGGGTGTAGTCCAACCTCAACGTCGTCTTAATCCTAATATGAAAGAGGTTGTGAAGGGTGAGGTTCTTAAGTTATTAGATGCTTGGATAATCTATCCTATTTCCAATATTAAGTGGGTAAGTCCGGTTCAGGTTGTACCTAAGAAGGGTGGGATCACGGTAGTAACAAATGAAAATAACGATTTAATTCCAACTAGGACGATAACGGGATGGAGGATGTGTATCGATTACCGTAAATTAAATGATGCCACTCGTAAAGATCACTTCCCCCTTCCCTTTATCGATCAAATTTTACAACGTTTATCCGGGCACAGTGTTTATTGCTTCCACGATGGTCTCTCGGGTTATTTTCAAATCCCTATCGCACCCAAGGACCAAGAGAAGACAACATTCACTTGCCCCTTCAGAACTTTTGCTTATCGTAGAATTCCTTTTGGGTTATGCAACGCACCCGCTACCTTTCAGCGGTGTATGCTTGCTATTTTTGATAAATACGTAGAAAATATTATGGAAGTATTTATGGATGATTTTTCTGTTTTTGGCAACTCTTTTGACTTATGTTTAGAAAATTTGGAAAAAGTTTTACAACGCTGCGAAGAAACCAACTTAGTTTTAAATTAGGAGAAGTGCCACTTTATGGTACGTGAAGGCTTAGTCCTTGACCACAAAATTTCATCTAGAGGAATTGAAGTAGACAAGGCAAAAATCTAAGTAATTGAAAAGTTACCGCCGCCTACAAATATTAAAGCGATTAGAAGTTTTTTAAGGCACGTGGGTTTTTATCGAAGATTTATTAAGGACTTTTCAAAAATTACTAAGCCTCTCACTAGCCTTCTCGAAAAAGATGCTCCTTTTGTTTTTGACGATTCTTGTTTAGCGGCGTTCGACTTAATTAAATCAAAACTTATAAATGCTCCAATTATGATCGCCCCAGTTTGGGATTTACCATTTGAAATTATGTGCGACGCAAGTAGTTTTGCGGTCGGTGCGGTACTAGGACAACGTATAGCTAAGAATTTCCACCCAATCTATTACGCTAGCAAAACGCTTAATTTAGTGCAAGAAAATTACACTACAACTGAAAAGGAACTCTTAGCTATCATTTTTTATTTTGATAAATTCTGACCCTACATCACTCTTTCTAAGGTTATCGTTTTTACGGATCATTCCGCTTTGAAGTACCTTCTTTCTAAACCGAATGCCAAGCCGCGTCTTATTCACTTGATCCTCTTACTTCAAGAATTCGACTTGGAGATTCGGGATAAGAAAGGAGCGGAAAACCTAGTGGCTGATCATCTTTCCTATCTTTAAAATCCCAAACTTGATATTTTAAATGAAAATTTTATTAATGACTCTTTTCCGGATTAATGAATTTTAAACATTTCTTCTTCTACCCCCTGGTTTGCCGATCTGGCCAATTATCTTTTGGCCCGGGCCCTTCCAAAAGAATACTCTTCTCACCAAAAGAAGAAATTCTTTTCGGAGGTTAAGTATTATTTTTGAGAGGACCCCTTTCTATTTCGCATTTGTGCGGATCAGGTGGTTAGAAGATGTGTTTCCCGAGAAGAAGGAAAACAAATTTTAAAGCATGTTCATGAAGGTCTGACTTGCGGGCATTTTCAAGCAAACCGCACCGACCACAAAGTGTTTAGTGCTGGCTTTTATTTGCCAAGCATATTTAAAGATGCACAAATCTTTTTGGGCGAGTGCGATCGGTGCCAGCGGACTGGAAATATCTCTGATAAAAATGAAATGGAACAAAATTATTTTCTCGAATGCGAAGTTTTTGATTTGTGGGGTATAGACTTTGTCGGCCCATTTCCCTCAAGTTAAGGAAATAAATAAATTTTAGTCGCCGTAGATTAGTCTCTAGGTGGGCGGATGCCCAAGCTTTACCAAGTAATGATGCTCGCGTAGTCATAAATTTCTTTAAAAAATTATTTTCTCGTTTTAGTTTTCCTCGAGCGATCGTTAGTGATAGGGGGAGCCACTTTTGTAATGCCCAACTAACTAAGGTTTTAACTAAATATGGCATTACGCACAAATTATCCACCGCTTATCACCGCCAAACTAACGGTCAGGTCGAGGTAGTTAATCGAGAGCTAAAAAGAATTCTTGAATAAACTATTTCTACTTCTCGTAAAGATTGGTCCTTAAAATTAGACGATGCTCTTTGGGCCTATCAGACAGTGTACAAGACCGCCATCGGTTGTACTCCTTTCCGATTGGTCTTTGGAAAATCATGTCATCTTCTGGTAGAAGTAGAACACCGAGCGTATTGGGCGATAAATTTTTTTAATTTCGATCCGCACTCAGTCGGCGAGCATAGGAAAAATCAATTGAATGACCTCGATGAATGGAGAGCGTACAATTACGAAAATAACAAACTTTATAAAGAACGCACAAAACTTTATCACGATAAGAACCTACGCCACCCTAAAACATTTAAACCAGGAGATCAGGTTCTTCTTTTTAATTCGCATTTATGTCTCTTCCCTGGAAAACAGAAATCTCGATGGTCTGGACCATTTACGGTCAAATAGGTTTTTTCTTATAGCACTGTGCTACTCTCACACCCGGATAAGGGTGACTTTAAAGTGAATGGTCATAGACTGAAGTTATATTTTTCGAATGACTATATCTCCTGCAAAGGAGCATCTTATTTTTTCTCTTAAAAATTTATTTTCATTTGAAACTCTTTCTTAATTTGGACTTATTCCTATTATAAAACTTTTATTATTATTTCGAACATTAAATTGTTGTAATAAGGAACAATCTTGGGCACCTGCCCACAGACTCTAGTTTTTTGCTTTTATTTTTCTCTTCCTTCTGGTGGCCAACCAAGCAAGTGAGTGACCGCCGCTCCAACGTTGCTGATATAAAGATGGATCAAGTCAAACCTGCTGACGATCAAGTGCACTAAAAAGCAAGCATGGGGGAGCGACATCCGCCTTCATCTCACAAACCTAGGGAAGTCCTATTTCTTTTTATTTACTTTACTGTATTTTATTTTTCTCTCCTTCTCAGTCTCCTTCTCTTTCTCGTTTTTTGTTTCTTTCATTGAGGACAATGAAGAATCTTAGCATGGGGGAGGGTTTAGTTAGTTTCTTTTTTCTTCCTAGAAAATGTTTTAAATTCCCAAAAAATTAGTATAATTATTCTTAAGTTTTTTTTAATAGTATTGCTTTTTTATTTTAACTTCTTCAAAAATTTAAAAAAATTTATAAAATACAAAACCTAAAAAAATTAGAAAATCAAAAATCCAAAAAAAATGATAAAATCTATTTTAAAATCAAAATCAAAAATTATTTTCCATCTTTATTTTTATGTTTCTTCTAGTAATGTGTAGGCCCGTACTGTTCCTTAGTTTTATTTTGATTTCTTTGAAATAGTTTTCTAAAATTATGAGTTTAACATAGCTTAGTCTTACTAGTTTCTTGTTCTTAAATATAGGCATCTGTTTTTTACGTTATAAGTTAGCAATTTGTAGTTATGTCTTTTTATTCGGTTAGTTGCTTACGAATGGTTGCTAGGTAATGTTATCTCTTTTTCATTTGTGGGGTAATACTTTCTTGGTGTCAAAAACTTTTCCCTAGCTACTCTCGAAACATTTGCATCATGTTTACGTACTTTAGAAATGATTTAGGACACCCTTTGACTAGTTTGAGTTTTTCTTGCCCACCAAAAAATTTACCATTGCAAAACAATTTTGGGCCTTTTCCATGTTTCTTTGTTTTAGATCCACCTTTCATTTAATTATTTCACCAAAGCCAAAATGCCTTTCCTAATTTTCACACTAAAACTTTGAGCTTAAAAATCATTATTTGTGAAGGGGTTTTATCTTTGAAATGAAAAGTAAAATTTAAAGCCTATTTTTGGAGCTCTATCTTATGACAAATGCTAGTATCAAAATGTTATCAAATAAAAAAAAGAAAAAAAAAGAAAGGAAAAAAGGAAAAATGAAGTTTAATTGAGGCCAAATTTTTAAAAGAGAAAAATTTCATGGCCTTGTTTTGTAGTTTGAATTGGAGAAATGACTTGCTTGTCATTTCTAATTTTTTTTTTATCATTTTTATGTTTATTTTTTGCTCACTCTTGGTTTACTGTGTTTTAACCATCACGTTTATCCTTGATTTTCAATTCCTAATTATTTACCTAAGCCAAGTCTTAACGCCTATTTTAAGTCCTATTAATCTTTAGAACGTAAATTCACGTAGTGGAGAAAGTGTGAATGGACAAGCCTATGGACACCATCATTGATTGATTTCTTTGGAGGTTACCTTGAGGTGTTTGAGGGTTAATTTTTATCTAGCAACCTAGTAGTTCGTTAATGCACTGTTTATTTAGAACCTCTACTTTTCTTTTCCTTATTTTCATTTATTTTGGATGCCTTGTTTTAGGGATTTAGAAATGTGTAACTCCCTTTTATGTTCTAATGATAATTTTAGGTCTCCACTTTCAAATTTTCTATTGTGCACTTCTCACCCCACTAGTTGTTAACATGAACATTAGAATAGTTTAATTTTTCATGTTTTGGTTTTCTTAACTATGGGACTTAAAAATATATATATAAAATATATCTTTTGCTTTTTCCATTGTTTTTATTTCTATTTTCTTGAGGGCAAGCAAAAGCTCTAGCATGGGGGAATTTGATGACTACTTTTAGTCATCGTTTCTTGGTATAATTTATTTTAAGAAATCCCTAAGTTTATTTATATTTTTGTTTATTTTATGTTATTTCTCACTTAATGTCTTTTATGTTTGTTATTATAAATATTTCTAGTTTTTATTATATGTCTTTTGTGTTTTGTTCTTGTTATGTTTTATGTTTAGTTTTGTTTAATTTTATTAACTAATACCATGATATATTATGTGTTTTGTTAAAGTGTCTAATGTTTTGTTTGTTATATTTTGTAGGTTCAAGCCCATGGAGCAGCCCTTCTCATCAAGCTACCCGAGCTCAAGTCCAACGTGGTGCAGCCCGGCCCCTCCTTCATGTTCAAACCCGAGCAGTCGAAGTGCAGCCCTCCAACATGTCAAACCCGAGCCCATGATGGAGCAGCCCCTATATGCAATCCTAGCCCTACCCGAGCCAACCAAGCAGCCCATTTGCATTTGATGAAGCCTAAGAAGTCCCCCAAACATCAAACCCGACCACATGCGTGCAATTCTTCATGCATTTTTCCAGCCCCCCTCTCTCTCTCTCTTCATTAATTTAATGACATGCATGCATTTCCAATCCACATGGTCGGCCCCTCTCTTTTCCCCTTTCTACACACTTCCATTCATCCCCCTTTCTACTAAATATTTCATATTTCGATAAATTACATGCATTGAATCCTCCCATTCTCTCCCCCCCATTAAATGAAATGCATGAAACTTCTCTCCCTTACATGGTCGGCCACCCCCTTGTCCACTCATTTTCCCTTCATTCTAGAATCTTCCTCCTCACTTATAAAAAGAACCCATGACACAAGATTTAAGAGGGTGGATTGGAGAGAGAGCAAGATAGTTCTAGTGCAAGTTTCCATCTTGTATTGATATGTATGCTTTTTCTTCCTTGTTGCTAAGTAGATTTCTTTCTTCATTATTGTAATAGTCTTTTTATTAGTAGAATAATATTGCCTTTTATTTCCTTATTGTGTACTCTTTTTTTATAAATCAATGCAAATGAATTTTATTCATCTTATTGTGGTTTTCCTTTCAATCATGCGTAGCTAATTTCTCTTAGCCTACGATCGTGAGGATCCATAAAATGAGATGAGGGTTTCTTTTATTTCATAGTTTTAATTTTGCTTAATTTTACTCGATCCTTCTTTGATCTTTATTTTGTCGACTCCGTATTTCCGGCCTACGGTAGTAGGCTTTGGATCTCATATTTAAGAAGCCGTGAGGCTCGTGAATGTGAAAGATCACTCAAATAAGAAAGGAGTTGCGCGCAACCCTAGAGATAGGATGACGTAAATCCTCCGGATTGGATTCAAATCCAATAGTGCGGGTAATTTTGGTAATGCGACTTTAGGCCATTTGGACTTGTAAAGAGATTTCGGTCAAAACGTCAATAAGTTAGGGGATTTAATACTCTAGCGTGATTACTTCCTAATTTCGGATCCGTCACGGTCGAGATTAATTTGCAAATTTAATTCTATATTTTGTTATCCCTCTCATCTCATTTGATAGTGAATTATTGATCGAATGCTAGTTTTTTTATCATAAGTTTTCGTCTTTATTATCTTTAGTTTAATTTAAAAATTCTCAAAACCAACTTTCTTCTAGTAGGATAATAGTTCAAGCATGAGTAGCAGTACTTGACAACCCCGTGTTTAAATATGACCTTGATACTACAATTTGACAGGTACACTTGCCTGTTCGGGTTTTAGCCCACCACCACCACAAGGGTAAGAAGGAAAAGACCTTTATTACCAAGAATGAGAAGAGTTGGAGTCAACTGACTCAGCATCTTTTGACTTTGAAGAAGAAGATAATCCTATATAGAGCTGCTACTGGTGCTAAATAGGATGAGGACTATCCAGCAGTAAGGATAGGAACAAGGACCCCTCTATCACACTCAGATAGTGATCATAATGAGGTGGATGGAGATGTTAGTGGCTGTTATGGACTTATGTCCATGACAGATGGTGAATCTAGCCATGATTAGTCTGATCCACATGAGGTACTAATTCATTCTATCTCCTCCTCTGAATCTAATTATGAAACAATTCCTAATTATGATGCTCATTTATCCTGTGATGAAGATGGCTCAGAATCTGAGGAAGATGTTAATCAATTGATTGATAATTATGGGTTAATCATGGAAGCTCTAAAGAAGAGCAAGTTGCTTATCAAATGACAAGATGAGGAGATTATCTCTTTAAGAAAAGATCTCTATCTGCATACTGAGTCAGCCTCACAGCTGAGCAAGATTAGAAAAGAGATATCCCACCTTAAAATAAACACCATTATCCAAGTTTTAACCATAAATGTTTAAAAATCTTTAATTAAAGAGTTGGAAGATAAGCTCCTCTAAGAGAGGATTCTAGTGGCTCAATACTCAAAACCTAAATATGTACTGCCACTCATTAATACCTTCACCACCCAAAATGATAAGAATGGGTTGGGGTACATTGAGAGGAATACTAGAAGAAGGAATAGGAGTAAGGCCAAGGCTCCAATCCATCCCGCTATCGCTTTTGAGAAAGTTTTGTTACCAACCAACAAGTATGACTAAGAGAGTATATATGGTCATCGGTTGAATAGAAGATCCAATAGTTTGAACAAAAATGCTTTTAACTATAGTGGAAGGAAGGGCATGGGTGTGAGTGCACTGAAGGCTCCCTATAAAGAAATCAAGATGGCCCATCATGGACCATTTGTGTTTGGTGCTCCAGCCCCCACACTCAAGGATAAGGAAATTGCCTATTCTCAGGATCTTCCAACAACAACTCAGACCAAAGGTAAGTTAGTTAGTAAGCCTTACTTGGCCATCTCTGATTCCATTAACATCTTGTCTACTGTAAATAAGACCACTGTTGGTGGAACTCAGAGTAAGCCAAGTACCTTTACTGGCAGACTCATCGTCAGTCAGATTGTTGCTGACAAAAACAAGAAAAAGGCAACATCTCTCCCTTCTGAACAGTCAGCTTTTAACAGCTTGCAATCTACAAGGGTTGTTTAGAAAAGGAGATACAATATTCATGAATGTTAGTGATGTAGCAAGGTGGGACATTTTTCCATAGATGGATGGCATAACTCTAATATTCCTAGGGAAAGGGTACGTCTTCCTGTTAGGAATGCTGCAGGTAGACATGTTTAGTATCAAGCTAATAAGAACTAAGGACCTAATCCCTTATGGGGTCCTAAGGTAAACTAAGCTGTGTTTTTAGGATAATCCAAGTACCCATCCACCAAAAAGGTACTTTGATAGTGGGTATTCCAAGCATATTACTAGAATAAGGTGCCATCTAAAGGAATACACTGCAGTGAAGAATGGACCTAAGGTGATCTTTGGAGGCTCAGAAAAAGGAGCTACCAAGGGCTATGGTATGATCACCATTGACATAGTCTCAATCATAAAAGTGGCTTATGTGGAAGGGTTGTAACACAAGCTGATAAACATTTTCAATTATGTGATCTTGGTTATATCATTGTCTTCCACAAGGATGTGTGTCTAATTAAAAGGTCAAGTGACCAAGAGGTCATTTTGATAGACAGTAGGAGTGGAAAAATTTACTATTTAAACTTTTTATGTTTAAGTTCTGACACTCCAGTATGTATGGTAGCAAATGAGAAGTTTCTTACTATATGAAATGGCATAAGAGGCTTTCTCACTTGAATTATAAGTTGATTAGCAAGCTCTTTATTAAAGGGCTTCTCAAAAATGGACCCAATTTAAAATGCGCAAAGGAGGGCATTTGCTCTGCTTGTAAAAAGGGAAAGCAGACTAAAGCATCCTTTAAGAACATTGGGGCCAAGGATTCTGTGAGGTGTTTGTGATGGGTATTGTATCCACAATAACCCAGATTTCTATGAAGTCACCCTTGAACTAAGATGAATTAAGTTTTATTTGATGTTAGTCTGTAGTTGAGTTCTTGAAGGTCATTATTCCTAAGTGTGGACCAATGTCAGTTTATAATTAGTCACTAAACAAAGATCCATACAATATAATCCCTCATTGTATGATCCATGGTGTTGACTCATGTGTAACCTCTCTGTTGGGATGCACTTCATTTTCAAGTGCTAAAGAAATGGAAGAAGGGAGGGGTTGCTGGTTTCCAATAAAGAAGAAAAGAACTATCCAGAAATTTCTTCAAGTTCATTTCTCGAGAAAAGGAATATGTTTCTCGAGAAGTCTAAGTCTATTTCTCGAGAAAGCATAGTTGTTCTCGAGAAACATTTAGTCTTCTCGGAAAATTCTCAAAATTTGTCTAAGTCTTTTTTCTCAAGAAAGGTCCTGAAGATTTCTCAAGAAACATTGTTAATGTCTCGAGAAAGGAAAATAGTTCTCGAGAAGTTAAGTCCATTTTTCAAGAAGCTAAGTACTTTTCTCGAGAAATCAAACTTTTCTCGAGAAATCCTTCATTTAGTTCTTATCATTTACATTGAATACTTTTCCTCGAGAAGTTTAGGAAATTTCTCGAGAAATCATTTTCTTCTCGAGAAATCTGGCTCCAGTTCTAAAAATGCGCTAAGTCACTTTCTCGAGAAATAACATTCTTCTCGAGAAATCAGTAATTTTCTTCACAGAAATTTCATCAAGTCTTTTCTCGAGAAAGCCAAGTCTTTTCTCGAGAAAGCAAATGTTTTCTCGAGAAATATACTTCTTCTCAAGAAATGTCGTTGCACAATTTTCATTTTAAACAGTCAGACGGGATTTCAAATGTTAATCCAAGTTTAGTATCATTGATCCACGTTGATCATTCCTTAATGACATTTGACCGCTGGACGATGATCTATATAAAGTCATTTCAACGAGTCGCTAACCCTAATTAGAATTAAAATCATAATCGCATCGTAATTCTTCAAGATCCGGATAAGTCGCACGCTATGTCTTCTTCTACACTATTCTCGGCGCTCATCTTTCAATCCATCATTTCAACAAGAAAAAAGATTAGACAGATTCAAGAACACAATAGTGGAGCCCATGCGTACTATGTCCAAGCGGGTTCACTTGGGTAGATGTGCACAAAGATTCTAGCCACAAACTGGCCTATGCGTGACACGGAAGGTGTAACGTCCCGATTCGCGCTAGGCCCCTTGATTGCGTATTTGAGTCAAGGGGGCTGTGGTGAGCCCAATGGGGGTGTGGGTGAACAGGTGCGGACGTACGGGGAATGAGGAAAACAAGGCAAAATGACATTTCTGGCTGACACGGGTATGGACACGGCCGTGTCCATACCCGTGTGCCTCATAAAAATAGGCTTACCAGTCAGAGAGGTACACGGGTATTGGGACACGGGCGTGTCCCTAGCCGTGTGCCAAGGACACGGGTTGGGACACGGCCGTGTCTCTACCCGTGTGCCGTAACCCTGACCCGGCAGAAAGTGGTTCTGGGATGAACACGGCCCTAGACACGGCAGGCCACACGGCCGTGTCACCTGAACACGGGTAGGAACACGGCCGTGTGCCTACCCGTGTCTGCGATGTATAAAAAGGAAAAAGTTGGAAACCCTAGCATTCACTCCCCTTTCTTCTGCCCCGAAATTACTGAGAGGGTTCTTGGCTGGAGGAGGAGGAAGAGCTTGCCGGAGCCATCCTTGGAGGAATCAAAACGCCGCCACCGTCAAGGGAAAAACAATGCCGCCGCGAAGGAGTGCGAGGCTCATGGCCGGCCATGGTGGTACCGCTGGACTTGATGTGAGCTTCCTCCCCTCTCCCTTGGTGCTAGATCTATAGTTATTTTAGGAGAGACATCGACTCCATAGAGTCTTGATGGTGAGAAGGAGAGTTCTTAGGATAAGCCATGCCTAGGTTTTTAGGCTTAGTCTCCCTCAACCTTCTCATCATTCAAAGTGGAGATGAGAGGGGTTTTCGTTGGGGGTTTGGCTTTGAAAGGAGAAATAAGGTTGGGTGTGATTTCTGGAGAAGTTTATGCGAGGTCGTTGCAAGGAAGTAGATGAACGGATGCCGTTCATCTCGCCTTAAGATGCGTGCAGAAATCTGATTTCTGCACGCGGCGACCTTCGTTGCCAATTTCGGAGGTGTTCTGGCCAGATCTGGGTGAACGACTCAACACTAAAGTCGTAGCCCTTGAAATTACCTTTCCAACGAGTGGTTGCTCGTTTCCAGGCGATACCTGTAGCCACGGGAAAGCTGGTTCGAGTCCGCTGCGTTCGGGAAAATTCCTGTGCAGGAAACTGTTTCCTGTACGTATTCGAGTTGAATTTCTGGTATGTTGCGACCAGATCTAGGCGATCAACTCAACACGAAAGTCGTAGCCCTCGCGAATACCTTTCCAACGAGGGGTTGTGCGTTGTGATCGGATTCCTGTAGCTCCGGGAATCCCAGTTTTAGTATCAGGCTATCCTATGTTAATGCACTTGTTATTTTATAATGCTAGCACTCTTGCAATGGTTGTGATTTGCTCATTTGTTGTCTTGCTCCCATATATCTATAATGTTGTTGTTACTATATTTTAGCATGGTTACTCATTTGGTTGTGTAATAAGGTATAACCATGTATTGGTAGAGAAATGGATTGGATGGGAAGGTTAGATATTAGGAGTTGATATTGGTATAGGATATATTTATACAATTTGGTGTTGAACATATCTATTATGCGTAGTGTTGAGGTGAATTCATTGAATAGGTGGGCGTGAATATGATGAACGCTATGTGAAGAGTATTTTGTAACCATAATCCGAGCCCAAGGGGTTTATTAACAACCGATGCTTAGAGTTGAAGTCTCCCTACGGGTAGCATCGATTGAGTTGTTTTGGGGCATGTGATGTGCGACGATTCATCGTGTCGCGATGTTGGGAGAATCATTGTGGCAGGTCTACGGGTTCGCCAGTCGTCACACCGATGGGAGCCAATGGGTAGACCTTGGGCGGTAGGGTTAGATACTTGGTGTCCATAACCCGAGATCTCCTCCGTGCCATGAGAACGGTTGGGCTTGCACCTCGTGCGTTTCCGAGGTTCCATCCGGTTCGAAATCAAAGGCCAGGTTGGGCTGTGTTCTTGGTGCACATTTACCCAAGACCCCTTCTGAGCCGTAGTACGCATGTGAGCTCCGCTGTTGTGTTCTTAGCGTTGAGGCGTACGGGGGCCTAGGATAGGTAGTGTGATACCACCTAGTAGTGGAGACGCCCGCTCCACTGTCGCCGTCTGGCCACGACGGACGACGCCTGAGAGGTTAGCTACCTGCTCGAAAAGTGGGAACTTCTAGTCTGTGTCGACATAGCAACTTGCATGTGCGTGCGCATGATTCGGTCATACCATAACATTCATAACATGTCATTCATTGCATACACAAGATCCTCATCGTATAAGTTTGTATGGGCACTCTTATACGATGAGTTACTATACTGTTAAGCCGATCCTTAACTTATAAGTTTGTATGGGCACTCTTATAAGTTAAGTTACTATTCTGATTAATTATACCTGCTGTCATTTATATATTATTGATATTCGTAGAACTGCTAGTTGTGTAGCGTAGTTTATACTTCACCATACTTACTGTCACCTGCTTGTTTACTTGCTTATGTATATATATTGTACCTGTGTTCCTTTCTCCGCCCGGTGCCGAGGAGTCACCGGGGGAGCGGATGTGAAGCCACTTAGTCTTATGACTAACGGTTGCTACGTCTTCCTTTTTAGGAGGAAACCCCGCAGGTAGAGCGGCAACGGACTATGCAGCAGGACAGCCAGGCCCGGATGATAGGACCTGAGGTGGTGGTGCCATCGGCACCGTCAGTGACAGTAGTGAGTGTTTTCATGTAGCCATTTGGCAAAACATTTCTAGACTCTTGTTTCTTTTGTACAAGCCTGTTGTGCTTGTTATCTTCCGCTATTTTTGGACTTTATCTTAGCTGTGAACTGAACTGCTTTTAGCTTTGCTTTTCTGTTATGGTTGGGTTGGCATAATTGTTGTGATATGGATTGTAGCCGGCGGAATAGGCGTCTTGTGGTAAAGGATAACCCGTGTGTTAGTGCTACCGCAAGGCGGCTATTTCGGGCATAAGACTCCCCTCGTGCCGTGTGTTGTGTTCCGGGAGGGGGGTCTTACAAATGGTATCAGATTAAGCCGATCTTCACCTACAGCAGTCAGGTAACAATGGGCCACTCCCGTTCGATTAGTCGGTTTGGGGACAAACCGACTTAGCGGAAGCAGTGGTGTGCCCATATGTAATTCACACTAAGTTGTCCAACTTTGACATTAGTTTTAGCCAACCTGACCCTAATCTGTACCTTGCGTATAGGTCCCAGCACAGGTGGAGCCGGTTGGGGGCACTCCTACCCCTTCCGTCCCTTCACAATTCCAGCAGTCGGAACTGGGACAAACGCTGTCAGCCATATTGGATGCATTTAAAGCCCAGCAAGCTCCGGTGCAACAACAGGCGCCAGGCTCCAACTGGGTGAGCACCTTCCGTGCCCTATCCCCTCCTGCCTATCTTGGGACAGAATCGCCGGTGCGCACCGAGGAATGGCTTGATACCGTGCAGGAATTGATGGCTGGCATAAGATGTCCGAACAACATGGCGGTGACATTGGTAGTGACGCTGCTAGAGCTACACGCCAAAAGGTGGTGGAAGTCCCTCATGGGCTCCACCTTCCAAGGGCGGTTGTACACGGACATCAGTTGGAATGAGTTCACCGAGGCTTTTCTGGATCACTTCATTCCTTCTTCTGCTCGGAATGAACTTGAAGAAAGATTTCTGCAGCTGAAGCAGGGATCGAAATCGGTAACGGAGTACCAGAGGGAGTTCCAACACCTCGCTAGGTTTGCTGATTCCTATGATTTGGACGATAGAGGCTACGCGAAGCGCTTCTACAAGGGTTGAGGGACCCCCTGAGGCAGGCCCTTTTGTTTATAGCCGATGGAAGCCTGGCAGAAATCATTGACATGGCAAAGAGACTGGAGGCGGACCACATGGGATGTGGCAAGAGACCTGCGGAAGGAGTAATTGAAGTCGGCCCTAGTAATAGAAGGCGGAATGATCATGGCAGAGGAAGGGGAAACCACAGAGGCGGTCGGTGGGTCAATCGGAACTATCGGGTGGAGTACCCAATTCCGCAACCACTACCTTTACCACCACCACCGCAGCAGCAATATTATCAACAACCTGGGGGCCGACGTGAGGTGATATGTTTTGAGTGCAACCAACCGGGGCATGTTCGACGAGTTTGCCCGCGACTGATTGGGGATGCTCTTATTGCTCCCCCTCCAGTAGCTCCACGGGGGCGAGGGCACATGCGTGGCCGAGGAAGAGGACCACCAGGGAGAAATCAAGGACATGCACGGGAGCATGTATTCGCATTGGATATGACTCAGGAGAGAAATCCGCAGGAAGTCATCACCGGTACGTGCAAAATTTATTAATATTATATGACTTGTTGGATTTACGATACAAATGATAAGCGCAATTTTGAATAGTGATTACCTTTTTGGAACTTAGGCACTGTCATGGTTAGCGGGAGACCCGCCTATACGTTATTTGACACGGGTGCGTCTCACTCGTTCATCTCGGAGGACTTCGTGAAGGACTTGGAGGGAGTGCAACACTTCACGGGCACTACTCAAAGGGTGCGCCTTCCGGACGGCTCTGAGATGACGTCGTCAGCAAGTTGCGACTTCGACACCCTTATTGGAGGAAAGTTCTTTGAAACTCCGGCGACAGTGTTAAGAATCCCGGAGTTCGATCTCATCCTGGGCATGAGGTGGTTGGACTGGCACCACGCCAGGATCAATTGTGCGGAGAAGCAAGTTATGTTGAGGCATGGAGACTCGGAAGTCATCTTCCAAGGTATTAAATTCGCACCCCGTAAATTATTGTCTTCAATCCAAGTTATGAAATCTCATATGGAAGGGGACGAGGTCTATGTAATTTGCTTCGAGTTGAAGAAATTGACATTAGAGGTCAAGGATGTGCGGGTGGTGCGAGAATTTCCCGAGGTATTTCCCGAGAAATTGTCGGGACTACCCCCGCATAGGGAAGTGGACTTCCAAATCAAGCTAACTTCGGGTGCCAAGCCCGTCTCGCGAGCTCTATACCGAATGGCTCCGAAGGAACTTGCAGAGTTTAGAGTCCAGCTTCAGGAATTGGTGGAAGCAGGGTTCGTTCGCCCAAGCTCGTCGCCTTGGGGAGCGCCCGTTTTGTTCGTCAAAAAGAAGGATGGCACCTTGCGGTTATGTATTGATTATCGAGAGTTGAACCGGTTAACGGTGCGGAACACCTTTCCCCTACCGCGCATTGATGAATTATTCGATCAATTGGTGGGATCGTATTGGTTCTCCAAGTTAGATCTGCGTTCGGGATATTATCAGCTGAGGATACAAGAAGATGACATTCAGAAGACGGCGTTCAGTTCGAGATATGGTTTGTATGAATTCACCGTGATGCCGTTTGGGCTCACAAACGCCCCTTCCGCCTTTATGAGCTTGATGAACAAGGTGTTCAGCCCTTATTTGGACATCTTTGTCATCGTGTTCATCGATGATATCCTAGTCTACTCCAAGACTGAAGCAGAACACGCCGAACATCTAACTTTAGTGCTGAGGAAACTAAAGGAGCACACTTTGTTTGCCAAGTTCAGCAAATGTGAGTTTTGGCTTCGAGAGGTCGCGTTCTTGGGTCATGTGATTAGTGGGGCGGGGCTAGCAGTAGATCCGGCCAAGGTGCGGGCCGTGAAGGAGTGGTCGCCATTGAAGTCAGCGGCCGACATACGAAGCTTTCTTGGACTTGCCGGGTACTATCGCAAGTTCGTGAAAGGCTTCTCGAAGATCGCCCTTCCCCTTACTACGCTGACCAAGAAGGGTGTGCCGTTTGAATGGACACCCCAGTGCGAAGCTGCATTCCAAGAGTTGAAGGACAGATTGACGACTGCACCCATCCTAGCTCTTCCATCTGGGAAGGAGGGCTTTCAAGTTTACACGGATGCGTCGTATCAAGGGATGGGAGCTGTGTTGATGCAGAATGGGCATGTGATCGCTTATGCTTCAAGACAGTTGAAGAAGCATGAAGCCAGCTTCCCGGTGCATGATCTAGAGTTGGGAGTGGTGGTATTCGCCTTGAAGATGTGGAGGCATTATTTATACGGCGTCCACTGCGAGATCTACTCGGATCACAAAAACCTGAAGTACGTTCACACCCAAAAGGAGTTAAACTTGAGACAGCGGCGGTGGTTGGAGTTCTTGTGCGACTATGAATTCACCTTGAACTACCACCCCGGGAAGGTTAATTCCGTAGCTGATGCCTTGAGCCGGAAAGCGCCGGAAGCGAGCACGGAATCCCGCTTGATGAGGATGGAGTTAATCCGGACGCTGTAAGAGATGGAAATCACTTTGGTCTTTAAGAATCAACCGGAAGAGTATACCGAATATTTGGCCGCGATGAGTATAGTTTGCAACATACGAGACCGAATCCGGACGGAACAAAAGAAGGATGCGGCTTTAACCCCGGCTTTCAAGTCAATGGAGGATGGGACTACGGAAGAATACTCCCTAAAAGACGGCCTCGTCCATTTTCGTGGCCGGCTTTACATCCCCGAAGGTGACAACATTCGGGAGGATATTCTAAAGGAGGCCCATTGCTCCAAGTACTCGGTGCACCCGGGGATCGCGAAGATGTACACCGATTTGAGAAAAACAATGTGTTGGCCGGGCATGAAGAGGGACGTCAAGTACTTCGTTACTCATTGTGTGGCTTTCCAAATGGTGAAGGCGGAATGCAGAAGCCCCGGTGGAATGCTACAGTCGTTGCCCATCCCCGAATGGAAATTTGAGGACATCTTCATGGACTTCGTCCACGGGTTACCTCGCTCGCGCTCGGGGAATGATTCTGTGTGGGTGATAGTTGACCGGTTGACCAAGGTAGCCCGATTTATCCCAATGAAGAAGGAGGCGCAGGTGGGCGTCTTAGTGCGTCTCTTTGTGGAACAATTTGTGCGGTACCATGGTGTGCCGAAGACGATCGTCTCCGACCGGGATGGTCGGTTTACTTCAAGAGAATGGAGGGCTGTACAGGCTTATTTGGGCTCGCGCCTCGCCTTTAGCACAGCCTTTCACCCACAAACGGACGGGCAATCTGAACGAACCATCCGAACATTGGAGGACCTATTGAGGTTGTGTGTGCTAGATAAAGGAGAACCATGGGAGAGGCTCTTACCTCTCGTGGAGTTCTCTTATAATAACAGTCATCAAGCCAGTATTGGAATGGCACCTCATGAAGCTTTGTATGGAAGGAGGTGTAGAACACCCTTGTCCTGGGTGCAAGACGAAGATCCGAAGACATTGGGAAATGAGTATATTGATGACACGGACGCGGTGGTTAGGTTGATCCGGGATCGAATGCTAGAGGCTCAAAGCCGACAGGCGAAATATTACAACGCAAGGCACCGTTTGGTGGAGTTTCAAGTGGGTGATAAGGTGTTCCTGAAGATTTGACCGATGCACGGAGTGTCACGGGTACGTGGAGTCAAGAAGCTCAGCCCAAGGTATGTTGGGCCCTATGTCGTAGTGGAAAGGATTGGCCCTCTGGCCTATCGATTGGAGTTACCACCGGAGCTGGAGAACCTTCACAACGTGTTCCATGTATCGTCGCTTCGGAAGGCTTTGTTGCGACCTGAACAGTATATCCCCACGACGGATGGTGTCGTGGCGTCTGATAGGTCTGTGCGACTGGAGCCGGTGCGGATCGTTGATAACGAGACAAGAACCTTGCGCCGCAAAAGTGTTCCCTTGGTGAAAGTGCTATGGTCTAATCATGGGAAGGAGGAGTTCACATGGGAGCCAAAGGACTTAATGCAAGGGCGCTACTCGGAATTGTTTACTACAGGTAAGAATTTTATTTGAAAGCATAGTTCCCTTTTTTTGTGTTTCACTCCCATAGCCTTACCCTGATTTCGGGGACGAAATCTTTTATTTTGTTTATAGGATTTGTAACGTCCCGATTCGCGCTAGGCCCCTTGATTGCGTATTTGAGTCAAGGGGGCTGTGGTGAGCCCAATGGGGGTGTGGGTGAACAGGTGCGGACGTACGGGGAATGAGGAAAACAAGGCAAAATGACATTTCTGGCTGACATGGGTATGGACACGGCCGTGTCCATACCCGTGTGCCTCATAAAAATAGGCTTACCAGTCAGAGAGGTACACGGGTATTGGGACACGGGCGTGTCCCTAGCCGTGTGACAAGGACACGGGTCGGGACACGACCGTGTCTCTACCCGTGTGCCGTAACCCTGACCCGGCAGAAAGTGGTTCTGGGATGAACACGGCCCTAGACACGGCAGGCCACACGGCCGTGTCACCTGAACACGGGTAGGAACACGGCCGTGTGCCTACCCGTGTCTGCGATGTATAAAAAGGAAAAAGTTGGAAACCCTAGCATTCACTCCCCTTTCTTCTGCCCCGAAATTTCTGAGAGGGTTCTTGGCTGGAGGAGGAGGAAGAGCTTGCCGGAGCCATCCTTGGAGGAATCAAAACGCCGCCACCGTCAAGGGAAAAACAATGCCACCGCGAAGGAGTGCGAGGCTCATGGCCGGCCATGGTGGTACCGCTGGACTTGATGTGAGCTTCCTCCCCTCTCCCTTGGTGCTAGATCTATAGTTATTTTAGGAGAGACATCGACTCCATAGAGTCTTGATGGTGAGAAGGAGAGTTCTTAGGATAAGCCATGCCTAGGTTTTTAGGCTTAGTCTCCCTCAACCTTCTCATCATTCAAAGTGGAGATGAGAGGGGTTTTCGTTGGGGGTTTGGCTTTGAAAGGAGAAATAAGGTTGGGTGTGATTTCTGGAGAAGTTTATGCGAGGTCGTTGCAAGGAAGAAGATGAACGGATGCCGTTCATCTCGCCTTAAGATGCGTGCAGAAATCTGATTTCTGCACGCGGCGACCTTCGTGGCCAATTTCGGAGGTGTTCTGGCCAGATCTGGGTGAACGACTCAACAAGAAAGTCGTAGCCCTTGAAATTACCTTTCCAACGAGTGGTTGCTCGTTTCCATGCGATACCTGTAGCCACGGGAAAGCTGGTTCGAGTCCGCTGCGTTCGGGAAAATTCCTGTGCAGGAAACTGTTTCCTGTACGTATTCGAGTTGAATTTCTGGTATGTTGCGACTAGATCTGGGCGATCAACTCAACACGAAAGTCGTAGCCCTCGCGAATACCTTTCCAACGAGGGGTTGTGCATTGTGATCGGATTCCTGTAGCTCCGGGAATCCCAGTTTTAGTATCAGGCTATCCTATGTTAATGCACTTGTTATTTTATAATGCTAGCACTCTTGCAATGGTTGTGATTTGCTCATTTGTTGTCTTGCTCCCATATATCTATAATGTTGTTATTACTATAATTTAGCATGGTTACTCATTTGGTTGTGTAATAAGGTATAACCATGTATTGGTAGAGAAATGGATTGGATGGGAAGGTTAGATATTAGGAGTTGATATTGGTATAGGATATATTTATACAATTTGGTATTGAACATATCTATTATGCGTAGTGTTGAGGTGAATTCATTGAATAGGTGGGCGTGAACATGATGAACGCTATGTGAAGAGTATTTTGTAACCGTAATCCGAGCCCAAGGGGTTTATTAACAACCGATGCTTAGAGTTGAAGTCTCCCTACGGGTAGCATCGAGTGAGTTGTTTTGGGGCATGTGATGTGCGATGATTCATCGTGTCGCGATGTTGGGAGAATGATTGTGGCAGGTCTATGGGTTCGCCAGTCATCACACCGATGGGAGCTAATAGGTAGACCTTGGGCGGTAGGGTTAGATACTTGGTGTCCATAACCCGAGATCTCCTCCGTACCATGAGAACGGTTGGGCTTGCACCTCGTGCGTTTCCGAGGTTCCATCCGGTTCGAAATCAAAGGCCAGGTTGGGCTGTGTTCTTGGTGCACATTTACCCAAGACCCCTTCTGAGCCGTAGTACGTATGTGAGCTCCGCTGTTGTGTTCTTAGCGTTGAGGCGTACGGGGGCCTAGGATAGGTAGTGTGATACCACCTAGTAGTGGAGACGCCCGCTTCACTGTCGCCGTCTGGCCACGACGGACGATGCCTGAGAGGTTAGCTACCTGCTCGAAAAGTGGGAACTTCTAGTCTGTGTCGACATAGCAACTTGCATGTGCGTGCGCATGATTCGGTCATACCATAACATTCATAACATGTCATTCATTGCATACACAAGATCCTCATCGTATAAGTTTGTATGGGCACTCTTATACGATGAGTTACTATACTGTTAAGCCGATCCTTAACTTATAAGTTTGTATGGGCACTCTTATAAGTTAAGTTACTATTCTGATTAATTATACCTGCTGTCATTTATATATTATTGATATTCGTAGAACTGCTAGTTGTGTAGCGTAGTTTATACTTCACCATACTTACTGTCACCTGCTTGTTTACTTGCTTATGTATATATATTGTACCTGTGTTCCTTTCTCCGCCCGGTGCCGAGGAGTCTCCGGGGGAGCGGATGTGAAGCCACTTAGTCTTATGACTAACGGTTGCTACGTCTTCCTTTTTAGGAGGAAACCCCGCAGGTAGAGCGGCAACGGACTATGCAGCAGGACAGCCAGGCCCGGATGATAGGACCTGAGGTGGTGGTGCCATCGGCACCGTCAGTGACAGTAGTGAGTGTTTTCATGTAGCCGTTTGGCAAAACATTTCTAGACTCTTGTTTCTTTTGTACAAGCCTGTTGTGCTTGTTATCTTCCGCTATTTTTGGACTTTATCTTAGCTGTGAACTGAACTGCTTTTAGCTTTACTTTTCTGTTATGGTTGGGTTGGCATAATTGTTGTGATATGGATTGTAGCCGGCGGAATAGGCGTCTTGTGGTAAAGGCTAACCCGTGTGTTAGTGCTACCGCAAGGCGGCTATTTCGGGCATAAGACTCCCCTCGTGCCGTGTGTTGTGTTCCGGGAGGGGGGTCTTACAGAAGGAACCTCGTAAATAAGCACGAGGGGCAAGCCCAACCGTTCACTTGGTATGGATGGTGCCCTAGGACATGAACACCGAGGTACAAGCCCAACCACCCAAAGTCTATCTGTCAACTCCCATCGGTGTAACGATTGGCGAGCCCGTAGACCTGTCACACTATCCTTAACCAAGGATTACGACACCGTGTGTCGACTTACACCGCATGCAATTCCACAACACCGTGGCATGGAAGGAGCCTCGGAGAAAGCACGAGGTCCAAGCCCAACCATCCACTTAGCACGGAAGGAGCCCCGGGACATGAATGCTGAGGAACAAGCCAAACCGTCCAACTTTACTCATCTCAACACCATCCCGACTAGTGACGGCCAACGCCTCACTGACTAACTTCCACAATGCTACCCGTAGGGAGATGAATCTCTAAGCATTGAACTACCAAATTTCATTCTATTAATTCAACATACATATGGCCATATTTTATTCATCTATATGTAATACTGAATGATTTCAACATCATATAACAAAATGCATATAAATGATAATCTACTAATTTATATCAAGCCATTTCGTTCGATTCAAGCTTGCTTCACAACTCGTTATACGAATTCAAATTAACAAACTTCAACCTTCATAACACTACGGTGATTATCATTAAAGAGTTCACCCAAACCTCAAATTAGATTGCAACATAAATTCCACCGAATCTAAATCCATGTTATACACTACCCAGAAATTTAGATGCAGAATAAATATGGACAACAACATCAACCGAAGATTCACTTGGCTATAGGAATCCGGTGAGTGCGTGTAACCCCTCGATGGAAAGTTCTTTCCATCGGCTACAACTTTCATGTTCAGCTTGCAACCCAGATAAGAATATAACCCACATGAAATTAGCTCCAAAGCCTGCAGCATACAGAATATAATTTCTGTGCGCCTAGCTTACATCCTTTACTTCGATCATACATTCCCGTTGCTACAGACTTTACCCAAAAGCGTGTAACCACTCGTTGGAAAGGTAAGTTCAAGGGCTTCAACTTTCGTGTTTAGTCAAAAGCCCAGATCAGACTATTTCTTGCCTGAAAATAGCCAAGAAGGTCACTGCGTGCAGAACACAGATTCTGCACGCATCTTGAAGCGGAATGAACGGCATTGGTTCATCTTCCTTCTCAAGCCGATCACCCCAAATCGCAACGAGAAGTTCCTCCACCCTTATTCTACCTCTCAAGGCCATTCATCTTCACGAATCCACCCCCATCATTACTTTGAAGAAGGGGAGGTTGAAGATGACTAGTCATTAGAACAAAAGTTATAGGCCTTCCTAAGAAACCTTCTCCTCGCACATCAAGACTCATTTGAGTCGATGTATTACCTAAGAATATCTAAGGATTTAGCACCAAGGGAGAGGGGAGGAAGCTCACCTCATTTCCAGCGGTACCACCATTTCCGGCCATGGATCTTGTCATCCTCCTGGCGGCATCGCTTTTTCCTTGACGGCGATGGCATTTCTCCTCCTCCAAGGTTTGCTCTAGCAAGATCTCCTCCTCCAGGAAGTTCTCTCAGTAAAAAGGGCTGGAATGAAGAGTGAAAATGACTAGGGTTTTACTTTTCCTTTTTATACAGAAGTGACACGGGTAGGGACACGGTCGTGTCCTTACCCGTGTCATGCTCTGGCGAAATGGCTCGACTGCCATTTCGTGCTCCTACACGGGTACTGACATGCCCATGTTTGTACCCGTGTCCAAGTGACATGACCATGGTTCTGGCAATTTCGACACCCGTATCCTGCTCAGGGCACTGCTCGTTTTGCTTGCCTTGGAGCACACGGATAGGGACACACCTGTATCTCAACTCGTGTCCTTCTCTGGACAGACTCAAAGTCATGCCACTCAACGCCATGGAACATGGGTAGGTACGCGCCCGTTTTTTACCCATGTCTTGCTCGGGACAAAACACTCAACGCCATTTTGCTCAAAGCCATGGTCACTAAACGCCACTGAACACGGGTAGGGACACACACGTGTCCCTACCCGTGTCATTCTCGGGATACACCACTCAACTCCATTTTATTACCACTCAACCACATGGACACTCAGCGCCACTTAACACGGGTAGGGACATGCCCGTTTCCCTACTCGTGTCATACTCAACACAGTTTTCAACTTAATTCCTTGTTCTCCGCGAGTGCGGACCTGATCTCCTGCACCCCCTTGAGCCTACACCAGCTCTCCTGACACCAAAAATATGTACAAGGGGCCTAGCGCGAATCGAGACGTTACAACATAGTCCTCCATAAATCTGCCCACATCTTGGTGATGTCGAGGTGCACTTAATATCTGGAATAATGTGTCTCTCTAAGTATATCATCCCGAATGGCACCACCTGCGAGTATTTAAATGCATCCATAGAATTGAAGGAGACCATCATGCAGCGTGTAATCCTCAACCTTGCCCCTTTCCAGGGCTCTGAATATCGGCTCCAATGTAGCATCCAGCCTCTGTTGTGCCATAATGCGCTCCCGAATGTCATCATCTCTGATCAATGAGCTCAGTTACTCTCGATATACTACTGGTTTGGCCTCGGAAATCATAGTAATATGCATGTCTTCCATCATCTGTGTCAGCTCTATAGCCATCACCCGAGGCTCCGGTACAGAAGTGTCGGCCCTCCTGATCAAGGCATCTGCTACTGTGTTTGCCTTCCCCGGGTGATAGTGGATCTGGTAATCATAGTCACAGAGAAATTCTAGCCATCTCCTTTGTCGCATGTTCAGGTCCTTCTGCGTATCGATGTACTTGAGATTCTTGTGATCTTATAAAATATCACAATGAACCCCATACAGATAATGCCGCCATATCTTTTGAGCAAATACGACCACCCCAAGCTCCAAATCGTGTACCGGATAGTTATGCTCGTGCTTCTTAAACTGTCTCGAAGCATAAGAAATAACATTTCTGTGCTGTATCAGTACATCACCCATCCTCTCGTATGAGGCATCAGTGTAAATCTGAAATCCTTCACTCCCGGATGGGAGTGCAAGGATGGGGGATGAGTTGAGCCGGTCCTTTAATTCCTGGAATGCTGCTTTACACTTGTCTGACCAAACAAACTCTGCATCTTTTCTCGTCAAGGACGTGAGAGGAAGTACTATCCTAGAAAATCCCTCCACGAACTTTCAGTAATATCCGGAGAGTCCCAAAAAACTCCGTATGTCCGAAGGTTACTTTGGTCGCGGCCATTAACGTACAACCATCACCTTTGCTGGATCTACAGCCAACCAGGCTCCACTGACAACGTGTCCCAGAAAGGCCACCTCCTGTAGCCAGAACTCGCATTTGGAAAACTTTGCATATAACTGGTGCTCCCTCAATTTCTCCAGCACCTGTGCCAAATTCTTTGTGTGCTCTTCCCTGGTCCGGGAGTAGATCAGAATGTCTTCAATGAACACTATAACGAAGCAGTTCAAGTAGGGCTCGAATACACGGTTCATTAGACTCATGAATGCGGAGGGGGCATTCGTGAGCCCAAAAGGCATCACCGTTAACTCGTATAACCCATATCGTGAGCTGAAAGCCATCTTAGAAATGTCCTCTTCCTGTATACGCAACTGGTAGTAACCGGATCTCAAATCCAGTTTAGAGAACTAGAAGGCCCCCTGAAGCTAGTCAATTAACTCGTCTATCCGGGGCAATGGATAAGTATTCCGGACCGTCAACCGGTTCAACTCCCTGTAATCTTTGCACAGTCGTAATGATCCGTCCTTCTTCTTTATAAAAAGAATTGGTGCACCCAAGGGCGATGAGCTCGGACGCACAAATCTTGATTTCACAAGTTCCTGAAGTTGAGTTCTGAATTCTGCCAACTCTCTGGGATCCATCCGGTATGGTGCTCGAGATACAGGTCTCGCTCCTGCCACTAGCTCTATCCGGAAATCCACATCCCTTGCTGGCGGTAGTCCGGGCCATTTCTCCGGAAATACGTCGGGGAAATCCCGAAGCACCGGAATGTTAGCAAGGGAAGCTTCTACTCCCGCCATCTCGAAGTATATAATGTACACCTCCTCTCCTTGACGGTGGGCCTTGACAGCCTGTACAGATGATAATAGCATATGGGAGGCAGATCTGATACCTTCGATGACGACGTAGGAGTCGCCGTGCCTCGGAGTGATCCTCTTCGATGGGCAATCAATTTGAGCATGATTCCAGTGCAGCCACCTCATGCCCAAGATCAAGTCAAAGTCGGGTAATCTAAGGACCGTCGCTGGCGCCTCGAATGCTTTACCACCAATCTCGACTTCCATATTGCAATGGGCTATTGTCCGCATCTATGACCCATCGGGTAGGCATACTCGAATCTCTATTCCTGGAAGTCTTTCCACGCCCTCCAGACCTTCTATAAAGGTCTTGGAGACAAATGAGTGAGTGGCACCCGTATCAAACAAGGTGCGTGAGGGCTTGCTGCTGATCATGATTATGCCTGAGGTTGGTTTATTTAAAATGAAATGTTATTCTATCACCTTAGGTATCATAAATAAAAATTGAATTTTAAATTCGCATTAGTTATGTACCTGTGATGACCTCCTCGGGATTTCTTAGTTCAGCAAGGTCCAGTGCATACACCTGCTCCTATTCTCGCCCTCGGCCGTGATATCCCTGGCCTTAGTCTCGACCTCGTTGTGAGAACATGGAAAAAAGAGACCGTAAAATTGTATAACTTAAATTTTATTATGCCAAAAAGTTTCTATTACAAAGGTATAGCCTCCCTTTTATAGAATGGAGGAGAGAAGGGAGAATATAAATAAGCAATGTGGGACAATTAACAAGCGACTATAAACAAACTAGACTGCACAAGCCGCGCATTTAGGCAAACCGCACGGCTACATCAATAACCCGCTGGAGAGACCTTAAGACAAGCCGAGCCACCAAGATGCCTGTGCCAAACCGCTAGACCGCCAGGTCTCCAAGTCACCAGGATCAGACCGCCAGACCGCCTGGTCTCCAAGCCGCCAGAGCCAGACCTCCAGACCGCCCGGTCTCTAAACACCATTACACCCCTTCAAGCTGGAGCATATATATCAACCATGCCCAGCTTGTCGCAAATGTGAAAAAGGGAACCAGACACAGGCTTGGTGAAGATATCTGCTAACTCGTTGTCGGAGGTAACGAACGAAGTACAGATCTGTTTCTTCAAAACTTCTTCCCGAACAAAATGACAGTCGACTTTAATGTGCTTTGTCCTCTCATGAAAAACAAGATTTTTTTAGATATATATCGCGATCTTGTTGTCACAGAACATAAGTAGAGGATAGTTGTAAACCTAACCTAAGTCAAACATGAGAGCCTGTAACCACTTTAACTCACATGTGGTTGACGCCATACTTCGATATTCCGCTTCTGCACTAGACCTGGAGACAATAGACTGTTTCTTGCTCTTCCAGCTCACAAGGTTTCCTCCCACAAAAGTGCAAAAGCACGATGTGGACTTGCGATCTCCTTTGTCGTCAACATAGCTAGAATCTTAGTATGCTTCTACCTTTAAATGACCATTCTTCTGAAATAGTAACCCTTTACCAGGCACCGCTTTTATATATTCAAGTATCCTTAGGGCAGACTGCAGATGACACTCCCTAGGAGCTTGTATGAACTGACTAACCTTTCCTACAGCGTAGGAGATGTCAGGTCTGGTTACCGTGAGATAAATGAGTTTCCCGACCAGAGGCCGGTATCTCGTTGCATCTGATAAAAGAGGCGAATCATCTGTCCAGGTTTTATCTTCTCTAGTGGCCATGGGGAATCGAGTAGGTTTAGCTCCAGTCAACCCTGTCTCTTTTAGAAGATCAAGAGCATATTTACGCTGGGAGAGAAGTAATGAATTGAGTTTCCGAGATATTTCTATCCCCAAAAAGTATTTTGGAGAGCCCATATCCTTTGTGACCAGATGTTGACTGAGATGTTTCTTTATCAAGGCAACACCAGCCTGGTCATTTCCAGTGAGAAGTATATCATCCACATATATGGCAAGAACCACCAGACCAAGAGAGGTTTTGCGAACAAATAATGAGTGATCAGCAGAACTTCTAATAAAACCCACGGCTGCCACAATGCTGCTAAACTTATCAAACCAAGCCCGAGGGCTTTGCTTTAGGCCATAGATGGACTTCTTCAACCTGCATACTTGTGTCTCCCCCTAAGCAACATACCCAGGAGGTTACTCCATGTCGACATACTCCTGAATATCTCCATAGAGAAAGGAATTCTTGACATCTAGTTGGGAAATGGGCCAATCCCTGTTGACTGCCACAGAAAGAAGAACATGAATAGTGCTGAGACGAGCAACAGGAGAGAAGGTATCAAAATAATCAACGCCATAAGTTTGCATGAAGCCTTTGGCGACAAGGCGTGCCTTGTAACGATCCATAGTGCCATCTAGTCTGAACTTCACAACAAAGACCCAGCATAGCCAACTACATCTGTGCCCACTGGAGGAGGAACGAGGGTCCATGTACCGCGCTCAGTTTGGGTGGAAAATTCCTCATCCATGGCAGCCTTCCAATGAGGAATGGTAAGAGCTTCGTGGTAGTTGCGGGGAGTAGAGGCGATAGAGATAGACAGCGCAAAAGTCTTGCGAGAAGGAGTAAGACGATCATAGGAAACAACAACAGCAAGAGAGTGTTTGGTACACACCCGCACCCCTTTTCTAAGAGCAATGGGAAGATCCAGATCAGCGGGTTGCTCAGCATCTGGAGCATCCGTGTCGGAGAGAGTTGGCTCGGGAGTGGTGAGAAACGACGATGGAGAAGGAGGAATAGGAGATGGTTGACATAACGAAGGAGGAGATATTTTGGCAGGGGTAGACAGGACAGAGAGGAGAGTAGGAGGAGAAAGCTCAGTAGGAGGGGAAGGCTCAGTAGGAGAAGCAGGAACATCAGGAAGAGGTGCAGAGTTACGGGAGAAATATGATGCGTTTTCAAAGAAGGTTACGTCCGCAGAGACGAACTGTTTGTGAAGAATGGGGTAAAAACAATAATAACCTTTCTGAGTTGTAGAGTAACCCAAAAATACACATTTTGTGGCACGAGGGGAGAGTTAATGCGGGTAATGGAAGGAGCATGTACGAAGGCCGTACAACCAAATATACGTAGAGGAAGGGGGAATGGTTCCTTGCCCGGATGGAGAATGGAGAATGGGGTTTGACCATGGAGAACGGTGGATGGAATGCGATTGATGAGGAAACAGGAGATGAGAACGACATAACCCCAATAGGCACGAGGAACGTGCATCTGTGTCATCAGAGTGTGAGCGACATCCAGGAGGTGACGGTTTTCGCGCTCCGCCACACCATTTTGCTGTGAAGTATAAACACAGCTAGTTTGATGAATAATCCCATGTTGTATACAGAAGGACGAAAAAGCATGACTGAAATATTCTTGGGCATTATCAGATCGAAATACTTTAATAGAAACATCAAACTGAGTTTTGATCATGAGATAGAAAGACGTCCATACAGAGAATAATTCGGAGCGATCTTTTTAAAGATACACCCACGTACAACGAGAGAAATCATCAATAAACGTGACAAAATATGAACTTCCCCGACCAACGGTAAGGGTCGGAGAAGGACCCCAAACATCAGAGTGGATGAGATCAAACGGTCGGGAAGATCCACGAACTTGCTTTGGTGGGAAGGAGGAGCGGTGATGCTTGCCAAGCTGACAGGTCTCATAATTGAGGGGAGAACTTTGTGGAGGAAGTTGGGGAAGAAGCTGACGAAGAAGACGTGGACGAGCATGACCAAGGCGAAGATACCATTGGAGTAGATCTGTGGAGGTGGAGGAGAAGGCGAATAGAGCGGAAACATTGTCGAGGAATAATAGGCCGCCACTCTCAGTCCTAGTAGCAATCGTCCGCTGGGAGTCCGGATCCTGAAAAGAACAAGAAGTAGAAGTAAATGTGACAGAACACCGTAATAGCTTGCATAAAGAGGTAACAGATATTAAGTTGCACGGGAATTTGGGCACGTAGAGAGTATTCGCCAATTGAAGAGACGGAGTGACTTGAACCATTCCCATCCCATGGACTGGGGATGGAGAGCTATCAGCGAGAATAACCGGGGGCAACCGATCATGTGTTTCCAGGAGAGAAAAACACTGGGGAGAGACAGTCATATGATTGGTGGCACCTGATTCGATCGGCCATTTTCCTTGAGTAACGAAGTGGGCACTACCAGACGACGTGACCACCAAGGCAGAAGGCTTCGAAGAAGAGGAGAAAGTATAGATATTGAAGAGAGCCATAGGAGCAGAAATAGGCCGCGTGAAGAGAAAGACAGGTCGCGCGAAATAAAAAGAAGTTAGAGAGAGCCGAGAAATAGGCCGCGCGAACAGAGAAACAGGTCGCGCGAACAGGCAATCAACGAACACAACACGAACACAAAGAAGTTCGTGAGAACCAGAAGACCGCAGCGGACAAAAAAAGGAAAATGCAATTGACACAACCAAAAAGCAGATCAAAGCAGGGAGAAGGCTGTGCGGTTAGAGAGAAGGACGCACGAACAGAGGAGGTACCGCGCGAATCAGGGAGATCGTGGAAAAAATAGAGGCAGAGAAACCGCAAAAATAGCTCGTGGATAGAACTAGAGAGAAGAAAGGCCGCGCACACAAGGGCAACGACAAAGAGGAGAAGAACATGCCTCGGAGACTAGGAGAAAGCCGTTGCGACAAAGTGAAGGTCGCGGGTAGAAAAAAGGAGAGAATGAAAATCGCACGGACAGGGCCGAGCAGTCCGCGCGAACAGAGTTGCACAATCAGGTGGAAGAAATCGAGTCCTATGATACTATGTGAGAACAAGGAAAAAAGAGACCAGAAAATGGTATAACTGAAATTTTATTAAGCCAAAAAATGTCTATTACAAAGTTATTGTAAGATCCCCCTCCCGGAACACAACACACGGCACGAGGGGAGTCTTATGCCCGAAATAGCCGCCTTGCGGTAGCACTAACACACGGGTTAGCCTTTACCACAAGACGCCTATTCCGCCGGCTACAATCCATATCACAACAATTATGCCAACCCAACCATAACAGAAAAGTAAAGCTAAAAGCAGTTCAGTTCACAGCTAAGTTAAAGTCCAAAAGTAGCGGAAGATAACAAGCACAACAGGCTTGTACAAAAGAAACAAGAGTCTAGAAATGTTTGGCCAAACGGCTACATGAAAACACTCACTACTGTCACTGACGGTGCCGATGGCACCACCACCTCAGGTCCTATCATCCGGGCCTGGCTGTCCTGCTGCATAGTCCGTTGCCGCTCTACCTGCGGGGTTTCCTCCTAAAAAGGTAGACGTAGCAACCGTTAGTCATAAGACTAAGTGGCTTCACATCTGCTCCCCCGGCGAATCCTCGGCACCGGGCGGAGAAAGAAACACAGGTACAATATATATACATAAGCAAGTAAACAAGCAGGTGACAGTAAGTATGGTGAAGTATAAACTACGCTACACAACTAGCAGTTCTACAAATATCAATAATATATGACAGCAGGTATAATTAATCAGAATAGTAACCTAACTTATAAGAGTGCCCATACAAACTTATAAGTTAAGGATCGGCTTAACAGTAAAGTAACTCATCGTATAAGAGTGCCCATACAAACTTATACGATGAGGATCTTGTGTATGCAATGAATGACATGGTATGAATGTTATGCTATGACCGAATCATGCGCACGCACATGCAAGTTGCTATGTCGACACAGAATAGAAGTTCCCACTTTTCGAGCAGGTAGCTAACCTCTCATGCGTCGTCCGTCGTGGCCAGACGGCGACAGTGGAGCGGGCGTCTCCACTACTAGGTGGTATCACACTACCTATCCTAGGCCCCCGTACGCCTCAACGCTAAGAACACAACAGCGGAGCTCACATGCGTACTACGGCTCAGAAGGGGTCTTGGGTAAATGTGCACCAAGAACACAGCCCAACCTGGCCTTTGATTTCGAACCGGATGGAACCTCGGAAACGCACGAGGTGCAAGCCCAACCGTTCTCATGGCGCGGAGGAGATCTCGGGTTATGGACACCAAGTATCTAACCCTACCGCCCAAGGTCTACCCATTGGCTCCCATCGGTGTGACGACTGGCGAACCCGTAGACCTGCCACAATCATTATCCCAATATCGCGACACGATGAATCGTCGCACATCACATGCCCCAAAACAACTCACTCGATGCTACCCGTAGGGAGACTTCAACTCTATGCATCGGTTATTAATAAACCCCTTGGGCTCGGATTACGGTTACCAAATACTCTTCACATAGTGTTCATCATATTCACGCCCACCTATTCAATGAATTCACCTCAACACTACGCATAATAGATATGTTCAACACCAAACTGTATAAATATATTCTTTACCAATCTCAACTCTTATTATCTAGCTTTCCCATCCAATCCATTTCTCTACCATTACATGGTTATTCCCTAATACACAATCAAATGAGTAACCATGCTAAATTATAGTAACAACAACATTATAGATATATGGGAGCAAGATAACAAATGAGCAAATCACAATCATTGCAAAAGTGCTAACATTATAAATTAACAAGTGCATTAACATAGGATAGCCCAATACTAAAACTGGGATTCCCGGAGCTACAGGAATCCGATCACAATGCACAACCCCTCGTTGGAAAGGTATTCGCGAGGGCTACGACTTTCGTGTTGAGTCGATCGCCCAGAACTGGTCGCAACATACCAGAAATTCAACTTGAATACGTATAGGAAACAGTTTCCTGTACAGGAATTTTCCCGAACGCAGCGGACTCGAACCAGCTTTCCCGTGGCTACAGGTATCGCAAGGAAACGAGCAACCACTCGTTGGAAAGGTAATTTCAAGGGCTACGACTTTTGTGTTGAGTCGATCACCCAGATTTGGCCAGAACACCTCCGAAATTGGCCACGAAGGTCGCCGCGTGCAGAAATCAGATTTCTGCACGCATCTTAAGGCGAGATGAACGGCATCCGTTCATCTTCTTCCTTGCAACGACCTCGCATAAACTTCTCCAGAAATCACATCCAACCTTATTTCTCCTTTCAAAGCCAAACCCTCAACGAAAACCCCTCTCATCTCCACTTTGAATGATGAGAAGGTTGAGGGAGACTAAGCCTAGAAAACCTAGGCATGGCTTATCCTAAGAACTCTCCTCCTCACCATCAAGACTCTATGGAGTCGATGTCTCTCCTAAAATAACTATAGATCTAGCACCAAGGGAGAGGGGAGGAAGCTCACCTCAAGTCCAGCGGTACCACCATGGCCGACCATGAGCCTCGCACTCCTTCGCGGCGGCATTGTTTTTCCCTTGACGGTGGCGGCGTTTTGATTCCTCCAAGGATGGCTCCGGCAAGCTCTTCCTCCTCCTCCAGCCAAGAACTCTCTCAGGAATTTCGGGGCAGAAGAAAGGGGAATGAATGCTAGGGTTTCCAGCTTTTTCCTTTTTATACATCGCAGACACGGGTAGGCACACAGCCGTGTTCCCACCCGTGTTCAGGTGACACGACCGTGTGGCCTGCCGTGTCTAGGGCCGTGTTCATCCCAGAACAACTTTCTTCCGTGTCGGGGTTGCGGCACATGGGTAGAGACACGGCCGTGTCCCGACCCGTGTCCTTGGCACACGGCTAGGGACACGCCCGTGTCCCAATACCCGTGTACCTCTCTGACTGGTAAGCCTATTTTTATGAGGCACACGGGTATGGACACGGCCGTGTCCATACCCGTGTCAGCCAGAATTGCCATTTTGCCTTGTTTTCCTCATTTCTCGTACGTTCGCACCTGTTCCCCCACACCCCCATTGGGCTCACCACAGCCCCCTAGACTCAAACACGCAATCAAGGGGCCTAGCGCGAATCGGAACGTTACAAATCCTATAAACAAAATAAAAGATTTCGTCCCCGAAATCAGGGTAAGGCTATGGGAGTGAAACACATAAAAGGGAACTATGCTTTCAAATAAAATTCTTACCTGTAGTAAACAATTCCGGGTAGCGCCCTTGCATTAAGTCCTTTGGCTCCCATGTGAACTCCTCCTTCCCATGATTAGACCATAGCACTTTCACCAAGGGAACACTTTTGCGGCGCAAGGTTCTTGTCTCGTTATCAACGATCCGCACCGGCTCCAGTCGCACGGACCTATCAGGCGCCACAGCACCATCCGCCGTGGGGATATACTGTTCAGGTCGCAACAAAGCCTTCCGAAGCGACGATACATGGAACACGTCGTGAAGGTTCTCCAGCTCCGGTGGTAACTCCAATCGATAGGCCAGAGGGCCAATCCTTTCCACTACGACATAGGGCCCAACATACCTTGGGCTGAGCTTCTTGACTCCACGTACCCGTGACACTCCGTGCATCGGTCGAATCTTCAGGAACACCTTATCACCCACTTGAAACTCCACCATACGGTGCCTTGCGTTGTAATATTTCGCCTGTCGGCTTTGAGCCTCTAGCATTCGGTCCCGGATCAACCTAACCATCGCGCCCGTGTCATCAATATACTCATTTCCCAATGTCTTCGGATCTTCGTCTTGCACCCAGGACAAGGGTGTTCTACACCTCCTTCCATACAAAACTTCATGAGGTGCCATTCCAATACTGGCTTGATGACTGTTATTATAAGAGAACTCCACGAGAGGTAAGAGTCTCTCCCATGGTTCTCCTTTATCTAGTACACACAACCTCAGAAGGTCCTCCAATGTTCGGATGGTTCGTTCAGATTGCCCGTCCGTTTGTGGGTGAAAGGTTGTGCTAAAAGCGAGGCGCGAGCCCAAATAAGCCTGTACAGCCCTCCATTCTCTTGAAGTAAACCGACCATCCCGATCGGAGACGATCGTCTTCGGCACACCATGGTACCGCACAAATTGTTCCATAAAGAGACGCACTAAGACGCCCACCTGCGCCTCCTTCTTCATTGGGATAAATCGGGCTACCTTGGTCAACCGGTCAACTATCACCCACACAGAATCATTCCCCGAGCGCGAGCGAGGTAACCCGTGGACGAAATCCATGGAGATGTCCTCAAATTTCCATTCGGGGATGGGCAACGACTGTAGCATTCCACCGGGGCTTCTGCATTCCGCCTTCACCATTTGGCAAGCCACACAATGAGTAACGAAGTACTTGACGTCCCTCTTCATGCCCGGCCAACACATTATTTTTCTCAAATCGGTGTACATCTTTGCGATCCCCGGGTGCACCGAGTACTTGGAGCAATGGGCCTCCTTTAAAATATCCTCCCGAATGTTGTCACCTTCGGGGATGTAAAGCCGGCCACGAAAATGGACGAGGCCGTCTTTTAGGGAGTACTCTTCCGTAGTCCCATTCTCCATTGACTTGAAAGCCGGGGTTAAAGCCACATCCTTCTTTTGTTCCGTACGGATCCGGTCTCGTATGTTGCAAACTATACTCATCGCGGCCAAATATTCTGTATACTCTTCCGGTTGATTCTTAAAGACCAAAGTGATTTCCATCTCTTGCAGTGTCCGGATTAACTCCATCCTCATCAAGCGGGATTCCGTGCTCGCTTCCGGCACTTTTCGGCTCAAGGCATCAGCTACGAAATTAACCTTCCCGGGGTGGTAGTTCAAGGTGAATTCATAGTCGCACAAGAACTCCAACCACCGCCGCTGTCTCAAGTTTAACTCCTTTTGGTGTGAATGTACTTCAGATTTTTGTGATCCGAGTAGATCACGCAGTGGACGCCATATAAATAATGCCTCCACATTTTCAAGGCGAATACCACCGCTCCCAACTCTAGATCATGCACCGGGTAGCTGGCTTCATGCTTCTTCAACTGTCTTGAAGCATAAGCGATCACATGCCCATTCTGCATCAATACAGCTCCCATCCCTTGATACGACGCATCCGTGTAAACTTGAAAGCCCTCCTTCCCAGATGGAAGAGCTAGGATGGGTGCAGTCGTCAACCGGTCCTTCAACTCTTGGAATGCAGCTTCGCACTGGGGTGTCCATTCAAACGGCACACCCTTCTTGGTCAGCGTAGTAAGGGGAAGGGCGATCTTCGAGAAGCCTTTCACGAACTTGCGATAGTACCCGGCAAGTCCAAGAAAGCTTCGTATGTCGGCCGCTGACTTCAATGGCGACCACTCCTTCACGGCCCGCACCTTGGCCGGATCTACAGGTAGCCCCGCCCCACTAATCACATGGCCCAAGAACGCGACCTCTCGAAGCCAAAACTTGCATTTGCTTAACTTGGCAAACAAAGTGTGCTCCTTTAGTTTCCTCAGCACTAAAGTTAGATGTTCGGCGTGTTCTGCTTCAGTCTTGGAGTAGACTAGGATATCATCGATGAACACGATGACAAAGATGTCCAAATAAGGGCTGAACACCTTGTTCATCAAGCTCATAAAGGCGGAAGGGGCGTTTGTGAGCCCAAACGGCATCACGGTGAATTCATACAAACCATATCTCGAACTGAACGCCGTCTTCTGAATGTCATCTTCTTGTATCCTCAGCTGATAATATCCCGAACGCAGATCTAACTTGGAGAACCAATACGATCCCACCAATTGATCAAATAATTCATCGATGCGCGGTAGGGGATAGGTGTTCCGCACCGTTAACCGGTTCAACTCCTGATAATCAATACATAACCGCAGGGTGCCATCCTTCTTTTTGACGAACAAAACGGGCGCTCCCCAAGGCGACGAGCTTGGGCGAACGAACCCTGCTTCCACCAATTCCTGAAGCTGGACTCTAAACTCTGCAAGTTCCTTCGGAGCCATTCGGTATGGAGCTCGCGAGACGGGCTTGGCACCTGGAATTAGCTTGATTTGGAAGTCCACTTCCCTATGCGGGGGTAGTCCCGGTAATTTCTCGGGGAATACCTCGGGAAATTCTCGCACCACCCGCACATCCTTGACCTCTAATGTCAATTTCTTCAACTCGAAGCAGATTACATAGACCTCGTCCCCTTCCATATGAGATTTCATAGCTTGGATTGAAGACAATAATTTACGGGGTGCGAATTTAATACCTTGGAAGATGACTTCCGAGTCTCCATGCCTCAACATAACTTGCTTCTCCGCACAATTGATCCTGGCGTGGTGCCAGTCCAACCACTTCATGCCCAGGATGAGATCGAACTCCGGGATTCTTAACACTGTCGCCGGAGTTTCAAAGAACTTTCCTCCAATAAGGGTGTCGAAGTCGCAACTTGCTGACGACATCATCTCAGAGCCGTCCGGAAGGCGCACCCTTTGAGTAGTGCCCGTGAAGTGTTGCACTCCCTCCAAGTCCTTCACGAAGTCCTCCGAGATGAACGAGTGAGACGCACCCGTGTCAAATAACGTATAGGCGGGTCTCCCGCTAACCATGACAGTGCCTAAGTTCCAAAAAGGTAATCACTATTCAAAATTGCGCGTATCATTTGTATCGTAAATCCAACAAGTCATATAATATTAATAAATTTTGCACGTGTAACATCCCATTTCTGGCTAGACCCCTAGGAGTCGGTTAGTTATCACGGAACCCCAGGGAGCACAAAAAGTGAAAATAAATCGACCGAGTTTCGGGTCAAGGGTTGGTCACGCCCGTGACCGACCCGTCACGCCCATGACCTGGGCGTGACTACTTCGACGATCGTCGATCTCCACGAGACGATCGTCGAACGTGCTGTCTGGGCATGTCACGCCCGTGACCAAGGTGTCAAGCCCGTGACTAGGGGCGTGACCCCATCGACGATCGTCGATCGCCGTGAGACGATCGTCGAGCTTGCGGCCCGGGCATGTCACGCCCGTGACATGAGTGTCACGCCCGTGACTTAGGGCGTGACCAGCCTTCGACGATCATCGATCTCAATTCGACGATCGTCGACCCACAATCTGCCGTTTGGGCCTGTCACGCCCGTGACCCGAGGTGTCACGCCCGTGACCTTCCATCGACGATCGTCGATCTCAGTTCGATGATCGTCGAACCCAGAATTGGCTATCCGGGCCTGTCACGCCCGTGACCTATGTGTCACACCCGTGACATTGGCCGAAACGACGGTTCAGGCCCGAAATTATTCCAACACGCGTGGTAATAAATGCTGGTGTGGGAAGTTACACCAGGAGTAACTACCGGCCGTTTTCCCTCTGAAATCATATAATAAATGAGGAAAAGGTGGTCCAATAGAAAACCGCCAGCTGGACACACCTGTTCAGTTCCGCCGTTTCTTATCCCTTCACCGTAACCGAAACGTTAAGGGGGAAACTTCATGGACATAATGGCTTTTACCATTTCATCTTCCCACTTCCTGAGTTATAAAAGCCCACTTAGGGAAAGAGGAGAAGGTTACACGCTCAAGTAATCAGAACATACCCTTGTTCTTGCTGTAGGAGAAGTCCAGCAAACGCTACCACCGCGCCATGGCACCCCGACGTTCTTCTCGCCTTCAAACCGCGAACAAGGTCCTCCTCTACTCCTTCTCTTTCATGGGTAGATCTTAGGATTCTTAGAAAGGAGGTTCGCGCTCAACGGAGCCGGACCCGTCTCTCGTTTTCATGGAAAAACCATGAAAAAGGTATTTTGAGTTCGCCGGAAACCGCCACCTCCGGCGGCCAAACCACCGCCGACCGCTAGCCATCGCCTCAACGGAGGTGGTGGTGGTGGTGGCTGGCCAGGGAAGTGACCGGACGGCCGGCAACGGATCACGGAAACGTTACAGGAAAAATGGCTTCCTGGTTCTAGTTTCGGGTTCTGTAGAAGATGAACAGTAAATCGTTTTATACTTATAAATTATGTAAATAATTTTATAAGGAGAAATATACTCGGTTTAGTATATTTTAAGGCTGCAAAATGAGGCACTTAGAGGCCGAATTAGGAAAAATGACCAGACACAAAAGTTGTAGCCCTCGGGGTCTACTTTAATTTAAAATTGATTTTATTCAATTTGGGTGAGTGGTTTGAACACAGCACTCATTTTAGTGGGATCAAGACCTAGGTTAACCAGAAATTAAAATGGTTGCCCACGGTTCATAACATGTCCAAATGACTTGAAATTTGGACTGGAGGTCTATAATATGTATATCGAGAGGCTGTCCAAAAATGAGAATTTTTGGAGAACTTTTGCCTAAAGTTTTTGTAAAATTTTAATAAATAATATAAAATTAATTAGGCGATGAAATTAAGCCCAAACTCCCCCAAATTTTGGGTGGTGGTCCCTGGCATCAATATTAAGATCTGTACAAAATTTCAACTCGATTGGTCGAGTTTTGAATAGGGAATTATCAAGTCCTAGATAGGTCTTGGTGAGGGGTACTTTGGGGAAAAGTACGATTGGAGATGGAGCGGACAAATCTCCTCAAAAGAGGCTGAATTTGTTGGCCACTGATTTGTTGAGTCTATGTCTACCCTCTTGGGTAACATGGTGTGGCTTAGGGTGGATTTTACCCTAAGAGATTGGCTCAACTCCAACGGGTGGGAGTTTGAGGTTTGTGAAGGACATAGGAGCAAAAGCTCTTGTATGCCCTTGAAATTTGGAGGAGAGGGGGAGGATATGATGAAAACCCTCTGGTTGAAATAGTGAAGGAATTGGAGGTAGTTAGGTACCTCGAAAGTTGAGATTTTGGAATAGGATAAACATGTAATTTAATTATTTTAAGCACTAAATCTAATCCAAAAATTATGAAACTCGGGAGGAGGGAGTTTTAGGATGTATTAGACTTATGGTAATTTTTCTGGAATTTTATGATTAATATATATGTGATTTTTTTTATTATTGTGGACTGCATTGCTCTTACTTCAATAATTGTGCTACTTTCTGTGATCGAAATTGGCCGGCAGAATCGGCGCCTTGTGGTGATGACCCTTCGGGACGTGAAGGAGTCACCGCAAAGCGGCGGTTCTGCGCCTAAGACCCCGGGTTTGAAGAAGAAAAAAAAAGGGGGTCTTACAAGTGGTATCAGAGGAAACATCGATCAGAAGGAAGTAGCAGTCCACAAACCCTGGGTCACCCCCGCTCGAGTTTAGTTTGGGGACAAACTAAGCAGCGGAAGCAGTGGTGTGCCCATATGGGGATCACATATAATTTGTCCACCTTTATATAGTATTTGAACGTTTTCTCAGCATGTGTTTTTGTTACGCAGCCTCCAGCACGGACTACGCCGCAAGGTGGAGTTCAACAGGCTCAGGATGTTGCACCACCCCCACCGGCCCCCACTCCTTTCCTTCAGTCAGACATGGGACAGACCCTGACTGCCATTCTGGAGGCCTTCAGGGCCCAGCAGGTTCCGGCCCCGCAGCCAAATCCGGGGGCCAACTGGCTAAGCATCTTCCGAGGACTGGCTCCCCGTCCTATTTGGGGACAGAGTCGGCTGTTCGGACGGAAGAGTGGCTAGATATCATGTACGAGATGCTGACCGGGATTCGGTGTCCATGGGAGGAGAAGGTGGCTCTGGTTGTCTCCTGCCTGGAGTCCCACGCAAAGAGGTGGTGGAAGACGCTGTTGGACACGACCTTTGCTGATAGGGAGGTTGCGGAGATTACTTGGGAGGAGTTCAGGGCCGCACTGCTGGAGCATTTCGTTCCGCAGTCGGCTAGGGATGACTTAGAGGAGCGGTTCTTACAGCTGAAGCAGGGTACTCGGACCGTGGTGGAGTACCATCGAGAGTTTGACCACCTGGCTCGATACGCAGATTCCTACCAGCTGGACGAGGCAGGGTATATCAGGAGGTTCTACAAGGGCCTACGTGAGGACTTGAGGGAGGCCCTCTTGTTTGTATCTGACGGGCCCATCTCCCGGATTTTGGAGATGGCCAAAAGGATTGAGGCAGATTGGCACACCACCCGGGGCCGGAAACGGCCAGCAGAGGATCAGGGACGAAGAGGAAGGAATGACCAGCGGCGGGGTGCTGTACCAGAGGGGAGGAGGACAGAGGACCAGCCTCGTCAGGACGTGAGGCCGGAGCCGAGGGAACAGGTGGTATTGGCCCCTCCACCCCTTCGGATGCAGGAGATGCCGAGACCCGGGGGAATGGCGTATCCCCCAAAGTGCTACTTTTGTCATCAGATTGGGCACATTCGGAGGAACTGCCCCATGAAGGGGGCACCACCTCCAGCACATCAGGGCGTCCCACCAGCTCAGCATTACGGAGGCCGAGGACACGGCCGCGGTCGAGGATACCAGGGGGAAAATCGTAGACAGGGAAGAGAGCAGGTATATGCCTTGGACCTTGCACAGCCGCGGAATCCGGAGCAGGTCATCGCAGGTATGCCGAAATGCTTCTTTGTTTTCATAGAATTTCCCCTTTAAGTTGTTAAAACTTTGAATCGCACTAGATTGATAGCAAGGAAAGTAAAAACTCATTATAGAACCCTAAGATATCTAATCACCCCAGGTATAGTCTTCATCAGCGGCAAGCCTGCCCGCACGCTGTTCGATACTGGAGCTACTCACTCCTTTGTGTCGGAGTCGTTCGTGGAAGGACTGGAAGGTGTGGAGCGGTTCACAGGCTCGAGGATGAGGGTGCGACTACCGGATGGATCTGAGCTCCTTACCACGGATCACTGCAATATGGAGGCGGAGATTGGTGGAAAAGCGTTCGAGGCTCCAGCGACGATTTTGAAGCTGACGGACTACGACCTGATCCTGGGCATGGTATGGCTGCACTGGAACTATGCCCAGATTGACTGCCAGGCAAAGAGGATCACCGTGAGACACGGGGACTCTTTCATTACCATTGAAGGTATAAGACCTGTCTCTCGTATACTCTTATCTTCGGTACAGGCCGTCAAGGCCCATCTGTAGGGAGAGGAGGTCTATCAGATTCTTTTTGAGATGGCGGAAGTTAAGGAGTCGGTGACAGACATCCCGGTGGTGCGAGATTTCGCTGACATCTTTCCAGAGAAACTACCAGGATTACCTCCACACCGAGAGCAGGATTTTCAGATACAGCTTGTGCCGGGGGCCAAGCCGGCGTCTAGGGCCCCTTATCGGATGGCCCCAAAGGAGTTGGCAGAGTTTCGGACTCAGTTGCAGGAATTAGTTGAGGCAGGTTTTGTTAGATCGAGTTCCTCGCCATGGGGAGCTCCGGTCCTGTTCGTGAAGAAGAAGGATGGGACACTCCGCCTGTGCATCGATTATCGAGCACTAAACAGGCTGACCGTCCGGAATACCTATCCGCTCCCACGGATAGACGAATTATTCGACCAGCTGGAGGGGGCCCATTATTTCTCGAAGCTGGACTTGAGATCAGGATACTACCAGCTGCGGATCCAGGAGGAGGATATCCCGAAGACGGCCTTTAGTAGCAGATATGGCCTGTATGAGTTCACCGTGATGCCCTTTGGGCTCACGAATGCTCCGTCGGCGTTCATGAGTCTCATGAACAGGGTTTTCGAGGCCTACTTGGATGTGTTTGTCATAGTATTCATAGACGACATCCTGATCTACTCTAGGACGGAGGAGGAAGACACTCGGCATCTGGCACTGACGTTGGAGAGGTTGCGGGAGCATCGTCTTTATGCAAAATTCAGCAAGTGTCAGTTCTGGTTGAAGGAGATGGCCTTCCAAGGCCACATCATCAGCGGAGCCGGGTTATCAGTAGATCCAGCAAAGATTCGTGCAGTTCGCGATTGGCCGCAGCTGAGGACAGCCACCGATGTACGCAGTTTCTTGGGACTTGCCGGTTACTACCGGAAGTTCGTGGAGGGGTTCTCTCGGATTGCCCTCCCCCTCACATCTTTGACAAAGAAGGAGGCACCTTTTGTTTGGACCCCGCAGTGCCAGGCGGCTTTCCAGGAGCTGAAGGACCGACTCATCTCGGCTCCTATCCTGGCCCTTCCATCCGGAAGGGAGGGATTCCAGGTGTATACCGACGCATCATACCAAGGGATGGGAGCGGTGCTGATGCAGAACGGACATGTCATAGCATATGCCTCCCGCCAGCTGAAGATCCATGAGAGGAACTACCCGGTGCACGACCTCGAGATGGGAGCGGTCGTTTTTGCTCTGAAGGTCTGGCGCCATTATCTTTATGGAGTCCACTGCGATATCTTCTCCGATCACAAGAACCTGAAATACGTGGACACGCAGAAGGAGCTGAATATCAGGCAGAGGCGCTGGGTGGAGTTCTTAGCAGATTATCAGTATGAGATGCACTACCACCCAGGGAAGGCAAATGTGGTGGCCGACGCGTTGAGTCGGAGAGCGGCCACTTCCGAAGCTGGGCCCCAGGTTATGTCTATGGAGCTAGTCCAGTCATTCAGAGATATGCAGATATCCCTAGTGTCCGAGGATGACCCAGATCTGTATAGGGAATATCTGGCATCGATAGTGGCCATTGACGATATTCGGGATCGCATTCGGGACGGACAGAGGACAGATGCAGGGGCAGAGCCGATGTTCCGAGCTTTGGAGGAAGGTTCGACAGGGGATTATTCCCTGAGGGATGGTTTGCTCCACTTCAGAGGCAGAGTGTATATACCCGCAGGAGGCCAGATCCGAGAGGATATTTTGACGGAGGCGCATTGCAGCCGGTACTCCGTGCACCCGGGGATAACAAAGATGACCGCTGATCTGAAGAGGACGATGTTTTGGCCGGGCATGAAGAAGGACATTACGTACTTCGTGACCCATTGCGAGGCGTGTCAGTTGGTGAAGGCGGAGTGCAGGAACCCCGCAGGACTATTGCAGCCACTCCCGGTGCCGGAGTGGAAGTTTGACGACATAGCGATGGATTTTATACATGGTCTTCCCCGGTCTCGGACAGGGAACGACTCGATTTGGGTGATTGTCGATCGGTTGACGAAGGTGGCCCGCTTTATACCGATCAAGAAGGACGATTCGGTGGGAGTGCTGGTACGGAAGTTTGTGGAGCAGTATGTCCGATATCATGGCGTGCCCCGGACGATAGTGTCGGACCGCGATGGACGGTTTACATCCAGGGAGTGGCGGTCAGTGCAGACATATTTGGGCACTCGGTTGACTTTTAGCACGGCCTTCCACCCTCAGACGGACGGGCAGACAGAGCGCTCCAACAGGACCTTGGAGGACTTACTACGGCTGTGTATACTAGACCGAGGGGAGCCGTGGGAGAAGATGTTACCTTTGGTCGAGTTCTCCTACAATAATAGCTACCAGTCCAGCATCAGGATGGCGCCTTATGAGGCCTTGTATGGAAGGAAATGTAGGACCCCGCTTTCCTGGGTTCAGGACGAGGATCCGAAGCTGCTGGGATCGGATTTCGTTGAAGACACCGAGGCTCAGGTGAGGCTGATCAGAGATAGGATGCTGGAGGCGCAGAGCAGACAAGCAAAATACAATGATGCTCGGCATCGTCAGGTGGAGTTCCGGGTAGGAGATCGAGTGTTCTTGAAGATCCGGCCCATGCACGGAGTCTCACGGGTGCGCGGTCGGAGGAAGAAACTCAGCCCTAGGTATATGGGCCCTTACCGGATCCTGGAGCGGATCGGACCCTTAGCCTACAGGCTAGAGTTGCCACCAGAGCTGGCAGCTCTACACGACGTCTTCCACATCTCTTCGCTGAGAAGGGCTCTACTACGCCCGGAGCAGCGGATTTTGACCACAGAAGGGCCAGTAGCTTCAGACCGATCTGTTCACTTGGAGCCGGTTCGGATCGATGACAAAGGAGTGCGGATCTTGCGCCGCAAGAAGATCCCCTTAGTCAAGGTTCTGTGGAGAAATCACGGTCAGGAGGAGCACACCTGGGAACCGCAGGACCTGATGAGGCAAAGATACCCGGAGTTGTTCAGTCAGGTACATCTCACCACCTCTCGGTATACTATAGATTGCCTTCTTGTTTTGGAATGTTAAGACTAGGTACGGAAAATCCAGGACCTAGGCATGCGCACTTAATCAGAAAGGTAGGGGCTAATCTTTTGTTTATTGGGGAGATTGTCTTCGTTATCAAGCGAACAGTCGCCTGAACCCAATAGAAAGATCGTATGGGATGTTACAAGTTTAATTTATTCAGATAGAAATCTCCGTAGGCTCAACCTCAATTTCGGGGACGAAATTTTTGTTTTGTTTATTGGGATTTGTAACATCCCATTTCCGGCTAGACCCCTAGGAGTCGGTTAGTTGTCACGGAACCCCAGGGAGCACAAAAAGTGAAAATAAATCGACCGAGTTTCGGGTCAAGGGTTGGTCACGCCCGTGACCGACCCGTCACGCCCGTGACCTGGGCGTGACTACTTCGACGATCGTCGATCTCCACGAGACGATCGTCGAACGTGCTGTCTGGGCATGTCACGCCCGTGACCAAGGTGTCACGCCCGTGACTAGGGGCGTGACCCCATCGACGATCGTCGATCGCCGTGAGACGATCGTCGAGCTTGCGGCCCGGGCATGTCACGCCCGTGACATGAGTGTCACGCCCGTGACTTAGGGCGTGACCAGCCTTCGACGATCGTCGATCTCAATTCGATGATCGTCGACCCACAATCTGCCGTTTGGGCCTGTCACGCCCGTGACCCGAGGTGTCACGCCCGTGACCTTCCATCGACGATCGTCGATCTCAGTTCGACGATCGTCGAACCCAGAATTGGCTATCCGGGCCTGTCACGCCCGTGACCTATGTGTCACGCCCGTGACATTGGCCGAAACGACGGTTCAGGCCCGAAATTATTCCAACACGCGTGGTAATAAATGCTGGTGTGGGAAGTTACACCAGGAGTAACTACCGGCCGTTTTCCTTCTGAAATCATATAATAAATGAGGAAAAGGTGGTCCAATAGAAAACCGCCAGCTGGACACACCTGTTCAGTTCCGCCGTTTCTTATCCCTTCACCGTAACCGAAACGTTAAGGGGGAAACTTCATGGACATAATGGCTTTTACCATTTCATCTTCCCACTTCCTGAGTTATAAAAGCCCACTTAGGGAAAGAGGAGAAGGTTACACGCTCAAGTAATCAGAACATACCCTTGTTCTTGCTGTAGGAGAAGTCCAGCAAACGCCACCACCGCGCCATGGCACCCCGACGTTCTTCTCGCCTTCAAACCGCGAACAAGGTCCTCCTCTACTCCTTCTCTTTCATGGGTAGATCTTAGGATTCTTAGAAAGGAGGTTCGCGCTCAACGGAGCCGGACCCGTCTCTCGTTTTCATGGAAAAACCATGAAAAAGGTATTTTGAGTTCGCCGGAAACCGCCACCTCCGGCGGCCAAACCACCGCCGACCGCTAGCCATCGCCTCAACGGAGGTGGTGGTGGTGGTGGCTGGCCAGGGAAGTGACCGGACGGCCGGCAACGGATCACGGAAACGTTACAGGAAAAATGGCTTCCTGGTTCTAGTTTCGGGTTCTGTAGAAGATGAACAGTAAATCGTTTTATACTTATAAATTATGTAAATAATTTTATAAGGAGAAATATACTCGGTTTAGTATATTTTAAGGCTGTAAAATGAGGCACTTAGAGGCCGAATTAGGAAAAATGACCAGACACAAAAGTTGTAGCACTCGGGGTCTACTTTAATTTAAAATTGATTTTATTCAATTTGGGTGAGTGGTTTGAACACAGCACTCATTTTGGTGGGATCAAGACCTAGGTTAACCAGAAATTAAAATGGTTGCCCACGGTTCATAACATGTCCAAATGACTTGAAATTTGGACTGGAGGTCTATAATATGTATATCGAGAGGCTGTCCAAAAATGAGAATTTTTGGAGAACTTTTGCCTAAAGTTTTTGTAAAAATTTAATAAACAATATAAAATTAATTAGGCGATGAAATTAAGCCCAAACTCCCCCAAATTTTGGGTGGTGGTCCCTGGCATCAATATTAAGCTCTGTACAAAATTTCAACTCGATTGGTCGAGTTTTGAAAAGGGAATTATCAAGTCCTAGATAGGTCTTGGTGAGGGGTACTTTGGGGAAAAGTACGATTGGAGATGGAGCGGACAAATCTCCTCAAAAGAGGCTGAATTTGTTGGCCACTGATTTGTTGAGTCTATGTCTACCCTCTTGGGTAACATGGTGTGGCTTAGGGTGGATTTTACCCTAAGAGATTGGCTCAACTCCAACGGGTGGGAGTTTGAGGTTTGTGAAGGACATAGGAGCAAAAGCTCTTGTATGCCCTTGAAATTTGGAGGAGAGGGGGAGGATATGATGAAAACCCTCTGGTTGAAATAGTGAAGGAATTGGAGGTAGTTAGGTACCTCAAAAGTTGAGATTTTGGAATAGGATAAACATGTAATTTAATTATTTTAAGCACTAAATCTAATCCAAAAATTATGAAACTCGGGAGGAGGGAGTTTTAGGATGTATTAGACTTATGGTAATTTTTCTGGAATTTTATGATTAATATATATGTGATTTTTTTTATTATTGTGGACTGCATTGCTCTTACTTCAATAATTGTGCTACTTTCTGTGATCGAAATTGGCCGGCAGAATCGGCGCCTTGTGGTGATGACCCTTCGGGACGTGAAGGAGTCACCGCAAAGCGGCGGTTCTGGGCCTAAGACCCCGGGTTTGAAGAAGAAGAAAAAAAGGGGGTCTTACAGCACGTACCGGTGATGACTTCCTGCGGATTTCTCTCCTTAGTCATATCCAATGCGAATACATGCTCCCGTGCATGTCCTTGATTTCTCCCTGGTGGTCCTCTTCCTCGGCCACGCATGTGCCCTCGCCCCCGTGGAGCTACTGGAGGGGGAGCAATAGGAGCATCCCCGATCAGTCGCGGGCAAACTCGTCGGACATGCCCCGGTTGGTTGCACTCAAAACATATCACCTCACGTCGGCCCCCAGGTTGTTGATAATGTTGCTGCTGCGGTGGTGGAGGTAATTGCAGGATTGGGTACTCCACCCGATAGTTCCGGTTGACCCACCGACCGCCTCTGTAGTTTCCCCTTCCTCTGCCGTGATCACTCCGCCTTCTATTATTAGGGCCGACTTCAATTACTCCTTCCGCAGGTCTCTTGCCACATCCCATGTGGTCCGCCTCCAGTCTCTTTGCATGTCAATGATTTCTGCCAGGCTTCCATCGGCTATAAACAAAAGGGCCTGCCTCAGGGGGTCCCTCAACCCTTTGTAGAAGCGCTTCGCATAGCCTCTATCGTCCAAATCATAGGAATCAGCAAACCTAGCGAGGTGTTGGAACTCCCTCTGGTACTCCATTACCGATTTCGATCCCTGCTTCAGCTGCAGAAATCTTTCTTCAAGTTCATCCCGAGCAGAAGAAGGAATGAAGTGATCCAGAAAAGCCTCGGTGAACTCGTTCCAACTGATGTCCGTGTACAACCGCCCTTGGAAGGTGGAGCCCATGAGGGACTTCCACCACCTTTTGGCGTGTAGCTCTAGCAGCGTCACTACCAATGTCACCGCCATGTTGTTCGGACATCTTATGCCAGCCATCAATTCCTGCACGGTATCAAGCCATTCCTCGGTGCGCACCGGCGATTCTATCCCAAGATAGGCAGGAGTGGACAGGGCACGGAAGGTGCTCACCCAGTTGGAGCCTGGCGCTTGTTGTTGCACCGGAGCTTGCTGGGCTTTAAATGCATCCAATATGGCTGACAGCGTTTGTCCCAGTTCCGACTGCTGGAATTGTGAAGGGACGGAAGGGGTAGGAGTGCCCCCAACCGGCTCCACCTGCACTGGGACCTATACGCAAGGTACAAACTAGGGTCAGGTTGGCTAAAACTAATGTCAAAGTTGGACAACTTAGTGTGAATTACATATGGGCACACCACTGCTTCCGCTAAGTCGGTTTGTCCCCAAACCGACTAATCGAACGGGAGTGGCCCATTGTTACCTGACTGCTGTAGGTGAAGATCGGCTTAGTCTGATACCATTTGTAAGACCCCCCTCCCGGAACACAACACACGGCACGAGGGGAGTCTTATGCCCGAAATAGTCGCCTTGCGGTAGCACTAACACACGGGTTAGCCTTTACCACAAGACGCCTATTCCGCCGGCTACAATCCATATCACAACAATTATGCCAACCCAACCATAACAGAAAAGTAAAGCTAAAAGCAGTTCAGTTCACAGCTAAGTTAAAGTCCAAAAGTAGCGGAAGATAACAAGCACAACAGGCTTGTACAAAAGAAACAAGAGTCTAGAAATGTTTTGCCAAACGGCTACATGAAAACACTCACTACTGTCACTGACGGTGCCGATGGCACCACCACCTCAGGTCCTATCATCCGGGCCTGACTGTCCTGCTGCATAGTCCGTTGCCGCTCTACCTGCGGGGTTTCCTCCTAAAAAGGAAGACGTAGCAACCGTTAGTCATAAGACTAAGTGGCTTCACATCCGCTCCCCCGGCGACTCCTCGGCACCGGGCGGAGAAAGGAACACAGGTACAATATATATACATAAGCAAGTAAACAAGCAGGTGACAGTAAGTATGGTGAAGTATAAACTACGCTACACAACTAGCAGTTCTACAAATATCAATAATATATGACAGCAGGTATAATTAATCAGAATAGTAACCTAACTTATAAGAGTGCCCATACAAACTTATAAGTTAAGGATCGGCTTAACAGTAAAGTAACTCATCGTATAAGAGTGTCCATACAAACTTATACGATGAGGATCTTGTGTATGCAATGAATGACATGGTATGAATGTTATGCTATGACCGAATCATGCGCACGCACATGCAAGTTGCTATATCAACACAGACTAGAAGTTCCCACTTTTCGAGCAGGTAGCTAACCTCTCATGCGTCGTCCGTCGTGGCCAGACGGCGACAGTGGAGCGGGCGTCTCCACTACTAGGTGGTATCACACTACCTATCCTAGGCCCCCGTACGCCTCAACGCTAAGAACACAACAGCGGAGCTCACATGCGTACTACGGCTCAGAAGGGGTCTTGGGTAAATGTGCACCAAGAACACAGCCCAACCTGGCCTTTGATTTCGAACCGGATGGAACCTCGGAAACGCACGAGGTGCAAGCCCAACCGTTCTCATGGCGCGGAGGAGATCTCGGGTTATGGACACCAAGTATCTAACCCTACCGCCCAAGGTGTACCCATTGGCTCCCATCGGTGTGACGACTAGCGAACCCGTAGACCTGCCACAATCATTATCCCAATATCGCGACACGATGAATCGTCGCACATCACATGCCCCAAAACAACTCACTCGATGCTACCCGTAGGGAGACTTCAACTCTATGCATCGGTTGTTAATAAACCCCTTGGGCTCGGATTACGGTTACAAAATACTCTTCACATAGTGTTCATCATATTCACGCCCACCTATTCAATGAATTCACCTCAACACTACGCATAATAGATATGTTCAACACCAAACTGTATAAATATATTCTTTACCAATCTCAACTCTTATTATCTAGCCTTCCCATCCAATCCATTTCTCTACCATTACATGGTTATTCCCTAATATACAATCAAATGAGTAACCATGATAAATTATAGTAACAACAACATTATAGATATATGGGAGCAAGATAACAAATGAGCAAATCACAATCATTGCAAAAGTGCTAACATTATAAATTAACAAGTGCATTAACATAGGATAGCCCAATACTAAAACTGGGATTCCCGGAGCTACAGGAATCCGATCACAATGCACAACCCCTCGTTGGAAAGGTATTCGCGAGGGCTACGACTTTTGTGTTGAGTCGATCGCCCAGATCTGGTTGCAACATACCAGAAATTCAACTCGAATACGTACAGGAAACAGTTTCCTGTACAGGAATTTTCCCGAACGCAGCGGACTCGAACCAGCTTTCCCGTGGCTACAGGTATCGCATGGAAACGAGCAACCACTCGTTGGAAAGGTAATTTCAAGGGCTACGACTTTCGTGTTGAGTCGATCACCCAGATTTGGCCAGAACATCTCTGAAATTGGCCACGAAGGTCGCCGCGTGCAGAAATCAGATTTCTGCACGCATCTTAAGGCGAGATGAACGGCATCCGTTCATCTTCTTCCTTGCAACGACCTCGCATAAACTTCTCCAGAAATCACATCCAACCTTATTTCTCCTTTCAAAGCCAAACCCTCAACGAAAACCCCTCTCATCTCCACTTTGAATGATGAGAAGGTTGAGGGAGACTAAGCCTAGAAAACCTAGGCATGGCTTATCCTAAGAACTCTCCTCCTCACCATCAAGACTCTATGGAGTCGATGTCTCTCCTAAAATAACTATAGATCTAGCACCAAGGGAGAGGGGAGGAAGCTCACCTCAAGTCCAGCGGTACCACCATGGCCGGCCATGAGCCTCGCACTCCTTCGCGGCGGCATTGTTTTTCCCTTGACGGTGGCGGCGTTTTGATTCCTCCAAGGATGGCTCCGGCAAGCTCTTCCTCCTCCTCCAGCCAAGAACTCTCTCAGGAATTTCAGGGCAGAAGAAAGGGGAATGAATGCTAGGGTTTCCAGCTTTTTCCTTTTTATACATCGCAGACACGGGTAGGCACACGGCCGTGTTCCTACCCGTGTTCAGGTGACACGGCCGTGTGGCCTGCCGTGTCTAGGGCCGTGTTCATCCCAGAACAACTTTCTTCCGTGTCGGGGTTGCGGCACACGGGTAGAGACACGGCCGTGTCCCGACCCGTGTCCTTGGCACACGGCTAGGGACACGCCCGTGTCCCAATACCCGTGTACCTCTCTGACTGGTAAGCCTATTTTTATGAGGCACACGGGTATGGACACGGCCGTGTCCATACCCGTGTCAGGCAGAAATGCCATTTTGCCTTGTTTTCCTCATTTCCCGTACGTTCGCACCTGTTCCCCCACACCCCCATTGGGCTCACCACAGCCCCCTAGACTCAAACACGCAATCAAGGGGCCTAGCGCGAATCGGGACGTTACAGTTATAGCCTCCCTTTTATAGAATGGAGGAGAGAAGGGAGAAACAAATAAGCAATGTGGGACTATTAACAAGCGACTGTAAACAAACTAGACCACACAAGCCGCGCAGTTAGGAAAACCGCCCGGCTACATAGACAACACGCTGGAGAGACCTCAAGACAAGCCGATCCACCAAGAGGCCTGTGCCAAACCGCTAGACCGCCAGGTCTCCAAGTCAAAAGGATCAGACCGCCAGACCGTCTGGTCTCCAAGCCTCCAGAGCTAGACCGACAGACCGCTCGGTCTCTAAAAATAAACACTCGTCCTCGGCCTCGGCCTCAACCCTGCTGTACTGGAGGTGCCACTAGAGGTGGAGGAAGAGGAAGTGGTCAGAACTGATGTGGACACTCTGATCTGATGTGACCAGGCTGGTGGCATCCGAAACAAATGACCGGCCGGTGGCCTTAGCCGTCTTGCCTCACAGGGTCATGTACCTGCAGAGGTGGGGGAGCTAGTACTGTAGGATGCCCTTGCTCCTTCTTAATGTTGGGATGACAACGTCCCCCACCCCTCCTATATCCAATAACCTTGCCTCTCTGGGGTGCCCTGTTACTTTCCCCGGATGATGACCTGTCACGTTGTCTCTTCCCTCTGCTCGACACCATTAGCTGGTCTGCCTCCAGCTTTTTGGCAATCTCTATGATCAGTGTCGAGGTGCCATGAGAGATGAATAGTAGGGGCTTCCTCAAGGAATCTCGCAGCCCATGGTAGAAACTCTTGGCGTACTTCCTATGATCCCAGTCGTTGAATCCCGCAAATCTAGCCAGATGGGAGAACTCTCATTGGTACTCGATCACAAATCTGCTCCCCTGATGGAGGTTCAGAAACCTCTCTTCCAAAGCATCCCTGTCTGTGGTGGATACGTAGTGCTCCAAGAACGTCTCGTAAAACTCCTCCCAAGAAATGTCTGTCTGCTCCCTATCTGCATATATAAAATCTATCACGGACTTCCACCACCTCTTTGCATGAGAATCAAGTGCAGAGGTGGCTAGAGGAACTGCTTGGCTGACGGGGCAGCTGATGCCTGCAAGCAGCTCCTGTATAGTCTCAAGCCACTCTTTCGTCTTCACAACATCCTCTGTCCCGCAGTACACCGACAGAGACATACTCTTAAAGGATCTTAACCAATTTGACCCTGGATTTGGCTGTGGGGTCGGGACCTGCTGGGCTCTGAAGGCTTCCAGGATAGTTGTCAGAGTTTGCTATATCTCAGTCTGCAAAAAGGGAGTGGCAGCTGGAGGGGGAGGAACCGTATTCTGCTGCGGAGCGACCTGCGGAGGTTGCAAAAAGGTAAGGTTTAACATAATTGGCCTAAATCATTGTATTAACTGGACTGGTCATGTGACTTTTACATGGGCAAACCATCGCTTCCGCTACATAGTTTGTCCGCAAACTAATGCTCGAGCGGGGTGTTCCAATGTTGTGGACTTCGTTCTCATATGATCGTGTGGTAAAGTGATTCCAGTTTGTAAGATCCGACTCCCCAATTCAGGAGCTTAGTCGAATCTTATGCCAAGAACTGCCGCCTTACGGTGACACTAACACACGGGTTATTCGACACCGCAAGATGCCGATTCTGCCGGCTAGCACGATCATAACCAATAGGCCAATATGAGAAACAATTGAGTATAATCAGAGCATTGAGCAATAGTCCAAAGTCACAGAGCATATATATATATATATGAAAAGGAAAACATCAGTCCAAGGGGCTTATGCCCAATACATCATATCAATTCTCTTTCTCAAATCTAATAGCGGAAGATAACTAACATCACCAACTCATCCCATTTGAGGCAACTCTGCAGTAGTAGTAGGTGATAGTCGAACTAGCTCCTCCGGTCCTATCACCTCGTCCAGCTGGTCGTGCTGGTACTCCATCTCCTCGAGCCCCTAAAAATTGTTTGGTCACCGACCATTAGTCAAATGTCTAAGTCGTTTCCTCTGCACCTCACCCTGCAAATCCTAGGAACCGTGCAGAAGGACGAAGCAGAGGACAACAAGGGGTGGCGAGTATAAACAGATGATAGTGGAACTATACTAACAAGTATATGAGGTGTAATAGTAGATCTACTCTAGCAGTTCTAAGTAAGAAGTATAAGTGCAGTAAGTAAAGTAAAGAATAGAAGAAAATAAAGCACTGTAAGGTAAAGTAAGCGAATAATTCTACTTTTAATCTACCATCATAGAAGTACCCTAACTTATATGAGTGCCCATACAAATATATAAGTTAGAGTCAAAAATAAACTTATTATATAAAAGAGCCCATACTAATTTATTTGATAAGGATCCATGAAGCATATGACCTAATATGAATGAATGGATACGGGTTATTATGAATCATGCAAGTGCAACTCACACACAACGACTCTGTGATAACAGACCTTTAGTTCCCGCTTTTTGGAGCTAGCATCACTCTCTGGTACCACCATTGTGTCTACGGTAGAAGTGGAGCGGGCATCTCCACTCCTAGGCAGGTATGCATACTACCAAACCTAGACCTCCCATACACCTCTGTAGACGTCCTAGGTGTACTCTAGAGTCTTGCGTACTAATTACTGACTACCCGTCAGTCTTGTTGGGTCAGGTGTGCATTTTCAGGGATTTTCCACCTGACCTCAGTATAAAAAACCTATTGTCCCCTCAAACTCACACTCCCGCCTGAGTCACCGTACTTCCATCAGTGTGACGATTGGCCTAGTACCGCATGACCCGCCACTAGTTTGTTATGCACATGCAAAGTATTTTCTCTCGAGCCTCCAGCTCACAGGACCAGCCTTTCCTGAATCCCTCTAATCCTACACGAGTGAGAATGTACTACAAATCCCTCCAACTCTACACGGGTGAGAATAATGATATGATGCTTAACCTTTTAGGCTACTCTTGCCTACGGTTATTATACTTAGTGATTTAAGGTTAATCCTAGGACTGCCCAGGGCATACCCGGTGAAGGGCTCTCGGGGGCACTAGGAACTAAGATGGGCTGAAGCCCAAAGCTCCTTTTCTCAAGGATATTTACTTTAGATGACGTCTACCCATGTTTCCCCCCTTGCTCTCATTATTACTCTTGAGCAATCCTAATGACTTAAGATGTTATAGGAAGGGCGACGGTCTTCCGCCTGCCTCCACCTAGTTGATATCTAAGGGCTTGCACTTTTACTCTCGTCTCTAGGACATAACTGCCAACCAGGATTATATTCCAAACACGACCTTATCATGACCGTTGATCTATCCCCCGGTGGTCCTTACAGTATAACCTACTTTTACTATACGCAGCCCATGACCTAATACCACCCCGGAGTATGACTTCTAATTTTCTTTGGGCTACATGCCCTTAAATAAATATCTTAGGCTGGTATAGACTATTATGATGAGTAAGTTGAATTTCATTATTATTCCAATGTCATTAATACCCCTAAATAAATCCTGATATTAATTTCCTAAGTCATTTAATACATGATGTGTCATAAATTATAATCCCACTGATGTACAACCCCGTATTCGCCCCTATATAGTTTTAAGCTTTTTGGACGTCTTGACACTCTTGGTGGCCAATTTTGGCCTTGCCTGGGAAATATATTAGTAGGGGAGGAAAAAAGGAGCTTAGCAGGATAGTGCTTGGAGTACTCTTCAGGGGGAGAGTGCGGCGGGAGGCCGGCACTCGCCCCGGCCCCTCTTTACTGTACGGGTGTAGCGGGAGGCCCCAGGTAGACCCGGCGGGACAACTCCTAGGGGTCTCGGCGAGACAGCTGTCAGGGTCTCGGCGGGATAGCTCCCAGGGTCTCGGCAGGACGGCTCCCAGGGTCTCGGCGGGACAGCTCCCAGGGTCTCGGTGGGACAGCTCCCAAGGTCTCGGCGGGACAGCTGTCAGGGTCTTGGCAGGACAGCTGTCAGGGTCTCGGCGGGACAGCCCCCAGGGTCTCGGCGGGAAAGCTCCCAGGGTCTCGGCAGGACAGCTCCCAGGGTCTCGGCGGGATAGCTCCCAGGGTCTCGGCGGGACAGCTCCTAGGGTCTCGGCGGGACAACTCCTAGGGTCTTGGCGGGACAGCTCCCAGGGGTCTCGGCGGGACAGTTTCCAGGGTCTCGGCGGGAAAGCTCCCAGGTTCTCGGTGGGACAACTCCCAAGGTCTCGGCGGGACAGCTCCAGGGTCTCGGCAGGACAGCTCCCAGGGTCTGGCGGGACACCTCCTAGGGTCTTAGCGGGACAGCTCCAAGGGTCTCGGCAGGACAGCTCCAGGGTCTCGGCGGGACAGCTCTCAGGGTCTCAGCGGGACAGCTCCCAGGGTCTCGACGGGACAGCTCCCAGGGTCTCGGCAGGACAGCTCTCAGGGTCTCGGCGGGACAGCTCCCAGGGTCTCGGCGGGACAGCTCACAGGGTCTCGGCAGGACAGCTCTCAGGCTCTCAGCGGGACAGCTCCCAGGCTCTCGGTGGGACAGCTCCCAGGGTCTCGGCGGGATAGCTCCCAGGGTCTCGGCAGGACAGCTCCCAGGGTCTCGGCGGGACAGCTCCCATAGAGATAAGGGGTGTCGCTCCTCCCACCCTTGGACCTCTCTCCGGACCATGTTTTTACCGTTATGCCCTTGGGGGGGGGATTACCTCTCTACCCACCGATGTGGAGTTTTTCTATTGGCTAGAGGCTTATTTGCCTTAGGGGTATTTTGGTCATTTTACCCCTAAGACTTGGAAAAGCTATAAATAGACCCTTGAGGGTGCCTTGGAGAGCATTCATTTATTCCTTAGCCACAAAAATCTCTTTGGCTTTCTTCCTCCAAGGCACCTAGCTCAAGGATTGGCTTAGGAGGGGGAGGCCTCAAAGGTCTTCCGGGTGTGAGGTGGGACCTCCACACTAGAGCCAAGGGTCAGTTCATAGCTTCCTATGTCTTCGGTCTGTGACGTTCTTCCGAGCATAGTATGTGTGATGTCACCCCTTTCCCCAAGGGTCGAACTCCACAGAAGTCAATTTTGGCTTCGGTCATTTTTGGCTTCAACAGTTTTGGTGCGGTGAGCGTGGAGAGTGACCAGCACAGAAAATCTCGGGAGAGTGTCATGGCTGGAGATCAGGGAGGTAGTGATGACCTCGGTGGTCTCCCTAACCCAGGACCCTTCGTAGGAAAGGAAGAGTTCATGGCCTCCATCTCAGGCATCATGGATATGCTGAGAAGCATTACCCCGCGGTCTGACAGCTCAACCCCCACCCTCCAGGGACTAGCTCCCAGGGGTCTCGACGAGCTAACCCAGAGTGGTCTCGGCGAGCTGGCTCCTAGGAGGCAAGGCGAGATCACCCCGGCAGGGGGAGAAGTAATTATGCCGGATAGGAGACCTGGGAAGGAAAGGTTTGTAAGGGGAGTCGAGCGAGACCTCCCAGGCCGGGAGCTGTTCCCCAGCCCGGCGAGAGCTAGCCCTCCTGGAGAGCAGGTTGCGCGGATAGAGGTGGCGAGAACTCGCCTTAGGGGGTCACCCTTCAGCGAGCTGATCATCTCAGCTCCCGTTCCCGAGGGGTTCAGAGAGCCAGACATGGCTTACTATACCGGGAAGGTTGACCCCTTCTAGCACCTGCAGTGGTTCGAGGATGCCGTCTCCATCAGGCCGATGACGGACGGCTTCAAGTGTCGTCTATTTGTGATCACCTTGAAAGAGAAGGCGAGGGACTGGTTCCATCAAATCCCTCCAAGGTCCATCTTCGGGTTCGAAGACTTGAGCCGGAGCTTTCAGCTTCGCTTCTCCACCTCCAAGAAGAGGAAGAAAGGTCCTGAGTCCCTCTTCCTGATAAAGCAAAGGGCCGAGGAGTCGCTGGCCCATTACGTTGACAGGTTCCAGGAGGAGGTCCTTGACATCCAAGAAGTGCCAGGGTATGACCTCCAGATGGCCTTCACCGTTGGGCTGAAGGAGGGCTTCTTCAAGATGAGCTTGACTCGGAAGGCTCCTCTTTCCTTCGAGGAGCTGATGGAAAGGGCGGCAGAGGAGATAGCCATGGAGGCGGCCAACCTGGCATTCGTCAAGAAGTTGGCGAAGCTAACAGAGACAGAGTCAAAGGAGCAAGGTGGCCCAAGGCATCATGAAGGAAGAAGGAGGGAGGAGCAGAGAGCTCAGGGGTTCCAGGGACAGGAGGGTCCGGAACCAGGCTGGAGGCAGCAGGGAAGACCTGCCCAAGGTCCAGGAAGAGCTCTCATCCCAGGTGGAGAGAACTTCCACGGGGGCCAAGGGAGGTACAACTTCAAGAGGCAAGCCCCTAGGCCGCTCCTGCCCCCACCCTAGCAGGCCTTGACAATAGGTGAAGGAGAAAGAGGCAATAGGAGAGATCACCCAGCCCGCCGAAAGAGGGGAGAAAGGGCACTACTGTACTGTGACTTCCACCAGGTGGAGAGGCACACAACAACCACCTGCCTCGAGTTCCTGGAGGTAAGGGGGGCGAGGGGTCTAGCCCAGCAACCGCCGCCGGAGCGGATTGAAGTTCTACCCCAAGGAGGGGGTGATGATTTATGCGAGGACCGGGTCGATGTAGGACCCCGAGGTGGTATAGTTGTGATCCACGGGGGGTGGGGGGGGGGTGGGGGTGGGGTGGGGATCGAAGCCGCTCGAAAGGCAAGTCTCAACGTCATGTACCGCCGGAGCGTCGCCTCGACGTCCCAGGCCCCGCCCCTGGAATAAAAGATCACCTTCTCATCGAAAGACATGCCAGAGCATGAGGATCCCTTCTACGATGCCCTAGTACTCCAGGCAGCCATCGAAGGCTTTACCGTCTCCCGAATCTTGGTTTACAATGGAAGCTCTGTCAAAGTCGTTTTCAAGAAAGCGTTTGACGGGATGAAGTTAGAGCCATGGAGGGTGCTGCCCTCAGACGGACCCCTGTTTGGATTTTCAGGGGAGAGGAAGGAAGTTGAAGGTGGAGTCGGACTCCAGGTGAAGTGAGGGGGGACCTCAAGAAATTGCAGGTTCGTCATTGTTGACGCCCCAAGAAGTTGCAACGCCATCTTCGGGAGGCCCCTCATTAGTGCCTTCCGTTGTGTGCCGTCTTCCCTTCACCAGTGCCTTAAGTTCAACTCAGAGGGGACTCAGATCAGGATTAAGGGAGACTTCAGGATGGCGAGGCAGTACTATGTCACGGCTGTCAACACCATCTATTGGTTGGCCAAGGCGGAGGAGATGGAGAAGATCATGGAGAGCCTGAGCAGGATGGAAGTGTCCGAGGAGAAGGAAACAGACGACGGCCATCAGGCCCAGGCCCTTTGAAGAAGCCTCACCTCGGCGGAGTCTTGTATTTCTTTATGATGTAATGAGTCCAGGCCCCGACCAGCTGAGTCGGAGGGGTCATGTAACCCATCTTTTTTCCCCGTTAGAGGATGTTGGAATTGAAAAAGCTTAGGTGATATGTCCATCTCCCACCCCCGAGAGGATCTCCTCATACCAGGCTCACACCAGCTGGCAGGGTCGAGAGTGCCTCGGAGGGTGGCTCGTTTCTTCCTTTGCTCCGATGATGATTCCGATACCAGGTTCTCACTAGCTGACAAGGCCAGTTGATCTCTCGTGGAAGCCCAAGTCCTTTGCTCCGATGATGATTCTGTTGTCAGGCTCTCACTAGCTGACAAGGCCGGTTGATCTCTCATGGAAGACCAAGTCCTTTGCTTCTATGAGGGTTCTGTTGTTAGGCTCCCACTAGCTGACAAGGCCGGTTGATCTCTCGTGGAAGCCCAAGTCCTTTGCTCCGATGATAAGTCCTTTGCTCCGATGATGATTCCGCTGTCAGGCTCTCACTACCTGACAAGGCCGGTTGATCTCTCGTGGAAGCCCAAGTCCTTTGCTCCGATGATGATTCCGCTGTCAGGTTATCTGTAGCTGACAAGGCCGGTAGATCTCTCGTGGAAGCCCAAGTCCTTTGCTCCGATGATGATTCCGCTGTCAGGCTCTCACTAGCTAACAGGGCAGGTTGATCTCTCGTGGAAGCTAAGTCTTTAGACTCCGGGATGGTCTCGCAACCCAGGCTCTCATCAGCTGGCATGGCAGGTTGACCCCCCAAGAGGCTAAGTGTTTTTACCTTGAGGGGGTCTCGCAACCAAGGCTCTCATCAGCTGGTATGGCAGGTTGACCCCCCCAGGAGGCTAAGTGTTTTTACCCTGAGGGGGTCTCGCCACCCAGGCTCTCATCAGCTGGCATGGCAGGTTGACCCCCCCAGGAGGCTAAGTGTTTTTACCCTGAGGGGGTCTCGCCACCCAGGCTCTCATCAGCTGGCATGGTAGGTTAACCCCCCCAGGAGGCTAAGTGTTTTTACCCTGAGGGGGTCTCGCCACCCAGGCTCTCATCATCTGGCATGTCAGGTTGATTCCCCCAGGAGGCTAAGTGTTTTTACCCTGAGGGGGTCTCACCACCAAGGCTCTCATCAGTTGGCATGACAGGTTGACCCCCCCAAGAGGCTAAGTGTTTTTACCTTGAGGGGGTCTCGCCACCCAGGCTCTCATCAGCTGGCATGGCAGGTTGACCCCCCAAGGAGGCTAAGTGTTTTTACCCTGAGGGGGTCTCGCCACCTAGGCTCTCATCAGCTGGCATGGAAGGTTGACCCCCCCAGGAGGTTAAGTGTTTTTACTTTGAGGGGGTCTCGCCACCCAGGCTCTCATCAGCTGGCATAGCAGGTTGACCCCCCCAGGAGGCTAAGTGTTTTTACCATGAGGGGGTCTCGCCACCCAGACTCTCATTAGTTGGCATGGCAGGTTGACCCCCCCCCCCTCAAGAGGCTAAGTGTTTTTTCCCTGAGGGGGTCTCGCCACCTAGGCTCTCATCAGCTGGCATGGCAGGTTGACCCCCCCGGGAGGTTAAGTGTTTTTTGCCCGGAGGAGGTCTCGCCACCCACGCTCCCATCAAACTGGCATGGCAGGTTGACCCCTCCTGGAGGTTAAGTGTTTTTTGCCCGGAGGAGGTCTCGCCACCCAGGCTCCCATCAGCTAGCATGACAGGTTGACCCCTCGGGAGGTTGTGTTTTTTGCCCGGAGGAGGTCTCGCCACCCAGGCTCCCATCAAGCTGGCATGGCAGGTTGACCCCTCCAGGAGGTTAAGTGTTTTTTGCCCGAAGGAGGTCTCGCCACCCAGGCTCTCGTCAAGCTGGCATGGCAGGTTGACCCCTCCGGGAGGTTAAGTGTTTTTTTGCCAAGAGGAGGTCTCGTCACCCAGGCTCCCATCAAGCTGGCATTGTAGGTTGACCCCTCCGGGAGGATAAGTGTTTTTTGCCCGGAGGAGGTCTCTCCACCCAGGCTCCCATAAGGCTGGCATGACAGGTTGACCCCTCAGGGAGGTTAAGTGTTTTTTGCCCAGAGGAGGTCTCGTCAACAAGGCTCCCATCAAGCTGGCATGGCAGGTTGACCCCTCCAGGAGGTTAAGTGTTTTTTGCCCAGAGGAGGTCTCGTCACCCAGGCTCCCATCAAGCTGGCATGGCAGGTTGACCCCTCCGGGAGGTTAAGTGTTTTTTGCCCGGAGGAGGTCTCGCCACCCAGGCTCCCATCAAGCTGGCATGGCAGGTTGACCCCTCCGGGAGGTTAAGTGTTTTTTGCTCGGAGGAGGTCTCGTCACCCAGGCTCACATCAAGCTGGCATGGCAGGTTGACCCCTCCGGGAGGTTAAGTGTTTTTTGCCCAGAGGAGCTCTCGCCACCCAGGCTCCCATCAAACTAGCATGGTAGGTTGACCCCTCCGGGAGGTTAAGTGTTTTTTTCCCAGAGGAGGTCTCGCCACCCAAGCTCCCATCAAGCTGGCATGGCAGGTTGACCCCTCGGAGAGACCTTATAATCTTTCAAACTGTGAGAAGTGGTCACTCAGCGAATACGTTGGGTTGGATGTTTCTTTCCGAGCGTGGGACTTGCTCGAAAAGAGCAGGGATTGTGTAAAACCTCGTATTCACCCCTATATAGTTTTAAGCTTTTTGGATGTCTTCGCACTCTTGGTGGCCAATTTTGGCATTGCCTTGGAAATATATTAGTAGGGGAGGAAAAAAGGAGCTTAGCAGGCTAGTGCTTGGAGTACTCTTCAGGGGGAGAGTGCGGCGGGAGGCCGGCACTCACCCTAGCCCCTCTTTAGGGTATGGGTGTAGCGGGAGGCCCCAGGTAGACCCGGCGGGACAGCTCCCAAAGGTCTCGGTGGGACAGCTGCCAGGGTCTCGGCGGGACAGCTCCTAGGGTCTCGGCAGGACGTCTCCCAGGGTCTCGGCGGGACAGCTCCCAGGGTCTCAACGGGACAGCTCCCAGGGTCTCGGCGGGACAACTGTCAGGGTCTCGGCGGGACAGCTGTCAGGGTCTCGGCGGGACAGCTCCCAGGGTCTCGGCGGGACAGCTCCTAGGGTCTCGGCGGGACAGCTCCTAAGGTCTCGGCGGGACAGCTCCTAGGGTCTCGGCGGGACAGCTCCGAGGGTCTCCGCGGGACAGCTCCCAAGGGTCTCGGCGGGAAAGTTTCCAGGGTCTCGGCGGGACAGCTCCCAGGGTCTCGGCGGGACAGCTCCTAGGGTCTCGGCGGGATAGCTCCAGGGTCTCGGCGGGACAGTTCCCAGGGTCTCGGTGGGACAGCTCCCAGGGTCTCGGCGGGACATCTCCCAGGGTCTCGACAGGACAGCTCCAAGGTCTCGGCGGGACATCTCCCAGGGTCTCGGCGGGACAGCTCCTAGGGTCTCGGTGGGACAACTCACAGGGTCTCGGCAGGACAGCTCTCAGGGTCTCGGCAGGACAGCTCCCTGGGTCTCGGCGGGACAGTTTACAGGGTCTCGGCAGGACAACTCTCAGGGTCTCGGCGGGACAGCTCCCAGGGTCTCGGCAGGACAGCACCTATGGTCTCGGCGGGACAGCTCCCAGGGTCTCGGCAGGACAGCTCCCAGGGTCTCGGCAGGACAGCTTCCAGGGAGATAAGGGGTGTGGCTCCTCCCACCCTTGGACCTCTCTCCGGAACATGTTTTTACCGTTATGCCCCGGGGGGGGGGATTACCTCTCTACCCCCCGATGTGGAGTTTTTCTATTGGCTAGAGGCTTAGTTACCTTAGGGTTATTTTGGTCATTTTACCACTAGGACTTGGAAAAGCTATAAATAGACTCTTGAGGGTGCCTTGGAGAGTATTCATTCATTCCTTAGCCACAAAAATCTCTTTGGCTTTCTTCCTCCAAGGCACCTAGCTCAAGCATTGGCTAGGGAGGGGGAGACCTCAAAGGTCTTCCGGGTGTGTGGTGGGACCTCATCGCTAGAGCCGAGGGTCAGTTCATAGCTTCCTATGTCTTCGGTCCGTGACGTTCTTCCGAGTATAGTAGGTGTGAGGTCACCCCTTTCCCTAAGGGTCGAACTCCACAGAAGTCATTTTTGGCTTCGGTCATTTTTGGCTTCAACAACTGACCTAGGGAATTTTCCTGAGTTGTAATTTGGTAAAACATTACTGTCTACCAAGAACTATAATTTTCCTTTCAATAATTTTGTTTATCTCTTAATTTATACAAAATTCACAAAATAGCCATTTTTCAAAGGAAGTATAAGGAGTTCCTTACCAAAAATTCTAGGAAATTTACAGAATACATATACTGGTAAAATATTGCTAAAGACACAATTTCATAAACTTATATTCATCAAGGGCTACAGAAATTCATTTAAAATTATATTACCAAAATGCCACTATGTGGTTTTAAAAATTACTTAGTCATCCAAAAATGTTGATAAAATTATACAAGGTTATTCATACTCAGATGTATCACCAAGAACTTTTCCAAAATTTTCTAATGAATATTTTTATAAATTTTCTAATTATGTACAATAACGACAAATGGGTAATTTCTGCATAACTCCTATCAAAATTCATCAAATAGAGACATAAAAATTTTAAAGAGTTAAAAATAACATTATATTGACCTTGACAAAGATTGGGGATTTTAACTCAATGATAAACCTATTTTCACATTTATTTTTCAAAGGTTCAATTATTTCAAAAGTTCCAAATAATGGGATTTTTGCCTCCAAAAATCCCATCATTGCAATGTGGGGTATAATTCACCCTAATGAGCCTCTGAATTCAATATCATGATTTTTTGATGTTCCATATAGGCTTAATACACAATATTTCAAAATTGGCTATTTGCACCCCAAGCCTATATATAACCAACACATGCAAGTGAGTTTACCCAACATGCAGTGGTCCAAATGTGCTGAAATATTTACCATACACATATATTGTCCCTGAGGACATGCCACCCAAATTTGGGGTCATTTGGAGCCATAACACTCCAAATATTTCATTTAATTACTTTTGTGTATTATGAAAAAAATATAGCAAAAGCTTTCCCAAAAAATTTCAATTTTTGGCAGGGGCTATATATGCTCTAGTTAAGCATATGCCCAAAATATTAGGTCATTTGGACCTCTGGTTTGTCCTGGGCATTATTTTTGGTTTCTGCCCTAACCTAGGACAAGTCCTAGCAAAACAGCCCTACAACGCAGTACACTGCACCAAATGATAAGATTAAAATGGAAAATTAAAGATAAGAGGAAGGTCTACAAGTTTTATCTTAATCCCCAAATCTCAAAATGCATCTAAGGGGCCTAACATAAGCATGCAATACTACTGTAAATTTTGACAACACTTTACACAATTAATTTATTAAACTAAGATATACATTTTATTTAAATACCGGGAATTTGAACGGAATCTGTTCATCGTCCCCAAATCATCAACGACCCAGATTGCGTTCCGCTGGGCTGATTTGCCTGCAATTTTTCGGCTAGTTGAGCCACCACCACCGCTGACGATTATCGCCACAACCTTCAATGAGCTGGGGGCTAGCGATTCTCGGCGGTGAGGCCGCCAGAATTGGCTCCTCCAGCGATCCCGAGCAAGAAATAAAGCTCGGTAAATTCCCACTTTCCTCTCATGGTATTGGGCTCGATTGAGCCCGATGTCTCTCCTAAAGGATCTAGAAAGCTAGTACGTATAGAGAGGCGGCAAAATGGACCCGAATGGCGGCATGACGGCGAGGTTGGCGGTGGTTGGCCATGGTTGTGCTTCTCCTCCGATCTCCTGCTCAACACCTCGATTCTCCACCGAATTCTTTGATCTAGGAGTCGCTCTCCACTCGTTTTTTACTCACTGAAGCTGATGGTGTAATTGGATTTGGCCGGGAGTGCCTGTATGAGGAGTTAAAACTGAGGGGGAGCTCAGTTCAAGCTTTTGTGGTATCACCAATGGTGCTAAGTGGCAACCATGCAGCCAAAAATTCCTTGAAATTCTCTGGGTGGCCGGCCAGCTGCTTTGGATAGAAGGAATGAAGTCCACATGGCCACCCTCATCTCCTTTCCATTTCTCTCTCCTTGTTTTGGATGAATTCCCCAAATTACCCCTTTTGCATATGCCCTCTCTCTAAAACCAGAGGGTTAGGGGTGGTCCATGACCACTTGGGCTGATAATGGGCCAAGTTGGGTGGACTTGGCCCAAGGGGAGTGGGCTTAGCTCTCATTTTCTCCTTTAAGTCAATTATGTTGACTTGTTGACTTTGGAGTTGACTTGGTCAACCTTGATGAGTGGGATGACCCCACTTGATTGTCATGGGTCTAATGGCACCACCCAACTTAGTTTGGGTCAATGTGGTGCTCTACTTGGGCTAATTGGGCCTACAGGTATAGGTTTGACCATCTTAGGGCTAAGGTTGACTTTGGTCAACTAGAGTCAAAGAGTTGACCTAATGACATGTATTAGGGTCCACTTAGATTATTTTAGGGTTAGAGCAATGTGGTGGGGTCATGGTGTGTCTAGGGTTCCTATTTAGGCTAGTTTGACCTAGTTTTACTTTGGCCCCTTAGTGGGTCCCACATGGCTACAACCCACTCCCTAGGGGTCAAACCTAGCTAAATTCCTTATCCCCCACCCCATGCCTAACCCAATCTAAGTTAAGGGGTCGAGGAGTAACATGGGATGTTACAGGACAATCCCAACTCAGGGAACCACTATAGATCTCTATGTTCTGTATGCTTTATTTTTAAAGTTGTTTTTATTCGGTGAAAAGACACTGACATCACCTATTCACCCCCCGCTAGGTGATTTAGGTAGACACTAGATACTTTCAGCTTGAATCCTTTATGTGTACTATATGCAATGAATTGTCTTATAGCTTCCAATCTAGCTACTAGTGCAAAGGTTTGAAAAAAATCAATACCTTCCTCTTATCTGTATCCTTTGGCCATCAGTCTAGCTTTATTCTTTAATATAACACCATTCTCATCAAGTTTATTTCTATAGATCCATTTGGTTCCAATGATGTTATGTCCTTAGGGTCTGGAAACCAGCTTCCATACCGTGCATCTATTAAACTTGTTCAGTTCTTCTTGTACAGTCACAATCAAAAATGGGTCAATGTAGGCTCCTTCAAACCTTTTATGTTTAACTTGAGACAGAAAGCTGGAGTACATATAAATGTTGAGGCTTCTGCTCCTTGTTGTAACCCCTTGGCTATCATCACCAAATGATTTGATCGCTTGGATGATCCCTCAAATGCCTGGCAGTAGGAGGCATTCTTTCTCTAGCATCATGAACCTCAGTGGCTGGATCTTGCTGGTCTTTAACCATCTCCTGTGTACTTTGTACTTCTTCAAGAATGCACACACCATCATCTTCTTCTTGGGCAATTGGATGAGCATCCTTGATGTTTAGTTTATCCATCTCTAACTCTATACCAGCAGATCTATAGGAGCTTGGTAGCTCACTTTTAATCATTGATGATTCATCAAACACAACATTAATAGAATATTTTAAAACTTGATTTTTCAAGTTGTAGACTCTATAGAATTAGCTATGGTTGGTTAACCCAACAAAGATTCCTTCATAGGATTTTGCAACAAACTTAGTCAAGTATGACATCCCATTATTGAGCACAAAGCAATTGCTTCCAAAGATCCTGAGATAAGCTTGATTTGGCTTTCTGCCTTTCATAATCTCATAGGGAGTCTTCTTGTGATACTTGTTGATAGAAGCTCTATTCAGGACATGACATAAATTGTTCACTGCCTCAGCCCAGAAGTATTCTGGGGGAGAAGCGTCACTGAGAAGTGTCCTTCCAGCCTCTATAAGAGACCCATTTTTCCTCTCAGCAATCCCATTTTGCTTGGGTGTTTTTGGAGAAGAAAACTCCTTATAAATCCCTTGTTCTTCATAAAAATTTGTCATGCCTTCAGACATAAATTCAGTACCATGAACACTTCTTATTTTGACCAAAAAATTGTTCTTTTCATTCTGAATTTGCTTAAAAAAAGTCACAAAGAATTCAAGGGTTTCAGACTTTTCTTTAGAAAGAAAAACCAAGAAAATCTGGAATAGTCATAAACTTTCACAAGTGTATAGAATTTCCTAAATACACTGTGAACTTGCATATAACCAAACATGTCAATATGCAGGAGGTACAAACACCTATCAGAGTCTTTGGCCCCAATGCTCATAAGGGATGCTTTGGTCTGCTTGACCTTTTGTAATGCAATGCAAATGCCCTCTTTTGTGCATCTTATATTGGGTCCATTTCTGACTAGTCGTTTACTGAATAGCTTGCTATTTGTCTTGTAGTTCAAGTGAGCAAGCCTCTTGTTCCATTGCACATAATAAGAGACTCTCTCATTTGCTACCAGACATACTTGTGAGTCTGTACTTAAACACAAGAAGTTTAAACAATATATTTCCACTCCAATTGCATGTCAACATGACCTCTTGGTCACTTGAACTTTTGATCAAACACTTATCCTTGTGGAAGACATTGACATAGCCAATGTCACATATTTGACTTATGCTAATCAGATTGTCTTACAAACCTTCCACATAAGCTACTTTTGTGATGGAGACTATGCCATTGGTGATCATACCATAACCCTTTGTGACTCGTCTATCTAAACATCCAAACATTACCTTAGGTCCATTCTGTTGGAGCCGACGGTTCACATTTACTTAGTTTGATAATATCAATTCTCATGTTGTATTTGATCACATCTTGTGTTTGGTATAGTGTGCAGGTTTGCATGATCAAGTATAGTGAGGAACTCCTTTCTGGCACCTACCATAATGCGGTAGGCTTTACCACCAAGCGGTAGACTTGATTAAATTGACAAGGCGCTCGAGATTCCACTGCACGATGCTATCACTACCATCTGTGCTAGATTCTTGATTTAATCTGAACAAGCGCTTTGGAACCTACCGCGCAAAGCTAGATTCCTACCGCACAACCCTAGCTCACTCAACGATCGTTGAGACAGATTTGTCAAAACACCTAAGCAACCGCGAGGCAGTAGCATAGTACCACGTGGTGCTATCACGAAATAGAGGAAAATGTCCTTTTTGAATATTTTTCCAAATTTACAAGACAGTTGTCAGCATCAAGCACGTCAACTTACCGTTGAGCACTAACGCTACCGCTGGCGGTAGTCTATTTTCGAAAAACATATAAAAGGCTTCATTTTTCATTCCAAACATAAGGAGACACCTATTCTCAAGGCTAGGGTTCGTGTGCCGTCTCTAGAGCACCGAAACGCCGTCTCCGTCGAAGGAAGAGAAAATCGCCTCCCACCCATTCGCGCTCGAAGAAATTTAGTGAGCCAATGATACCAACGACTACTAAGAGTTGATCGGTTGCATCCACACAAAGATATCAAGCGCCTATCACGGATCGCTCAATAGAGAAATCGTCTTGAGGGAGATTCAAAATTTAATATTTTATACTTACTGTACTTTTTCTCTTTTCTGTATTCTTGTGGTAAGGGAAATTCACCTGTAAAGGTCATCAAAATCCAGGGAGGATTCCATGAGAAATCATCCTGGGGATGGGATGTCCAGATTGGGGGATCCAGCGGGGCTCTAAGACACTTCCTTACATGAAGGTGAAGAGTCGGCTCGAAGACCTTTCTTGGAGGGAAAGGGAGATAGCCAACTAGTTCGGGTAGTGGATCTGTATAAAAAACAAAAAGAGTTTATTCCTTCACTACCTCTGATCTCTGTCATCACGGTGATTAATCTTTTGTAATTATAAAACACCTTTTGATCTTGATTGAATAAAGTTATTTGTGTTTCTATTTCTGCGTATATCATTCTGGTTGCTCTCTTGTGGATCTCTAAAGGGGGTGTATTTATCCAAGGAAAAATTTTCCCAGGAAAATTAGGTCTGTGACCTACCGTCGCATGCTAGCAAGCTTGTGCCATGCGGTAGATTCCATAAATAGTTTTTCTGGACAAAATATTTCGAATTTTTAATTAACGCGTTAAACCTTATTCACCCCCCGCCCCTCTAAAGTTGGCCACATGATCCAACAAGTGGTATCAGAGGTAGGTATTTCCAAAATGGTTCACCACCGAGAAAAATGGCCAACCCTGATCTTGAATAACCTCGTGGGGATGAAAGGCTATATATAGAAAATTTGTTAGCACCACACTTATTTACAGGAGTGAACTACAACGAATGGAAGACACTTATGAGAAGATTCCTTATACTACTATACCTAGAAGTATCGAACATAACTCGTATCAATCCCCAAAATAAATTAACTAACCATGAGTGTCATGTAAATGCTAAAGCTATGAATAGTTTGTTTTGTGGGCTTGGTCATGAAATTTTTAAACTCATCTACACGCTTCCCACTGCCTGCAATGTATGGAAATTTCTTGAGTCTTAATATAACACTACTTCTGCGGATGACGAGTCTGACCTATTTCTCCTGGATCCATAAGAAGAACTAAATGAAGACTTACTCTTGGAGAAAGACATGGGAACCACATAATAGGGAAGGGAAGATGAGATCTCAACATTGTATGAGGAGACACATGAAGGAGTCAAAGAAACCCTATGCTCCAATCCTGCCTCATCTAAGAGCACTTTAAGATAGTCACATTCTCGTTTCTTGTGTAATTCTATCTCTACATTGTGTGTGCTAAACAATTCTAAACTTATAATTAAGAAGTTGATGAGTATTAACTCAAAATTACGTTTAGAAAATAATAGGTTGGAAGCAAATGACAATATAAAATCTACTTGTGGTTTGCCTAGCTCTCTTACATGCTCTTTAGATAATTATTCCATGTCTTGTACTAATTGCACTAAACTATGAGAAAAATACGAGGATCTTGAAAAAAGTGTGTTTTTTAGCAAAAGAGCGAAATGAGAGATTATGTTTAGAAAATTCATCACTAAAAAGCAAATGTGCTAGATGCGTTAATTATAAAGTTGAAATTGGGGAGTTGAATGAGTCTTTTGATGAATTCAAGAGAAAGTACGATGCCCACATTGAATCTATAGTCTCCACTCTTAAAAATAGCATAATTGTAAATAATAAGGCTGGACATAATTTTAAAAATAAAAATAAAGAATTAGTTACAAAAATCAACATGCTCAAAGAAATTATAGTTAAGAACTCACTGAACACAACTCCTAAGCTTCACGCAAAACCAGAGAGCAGGTTGAACATGAACCGTCATGTAATTACTAGGTCCCTCAAAGAGAGTATGAAACATCTGACTAATGTAAGTGAAATTGAAAGTCCACCTAGTGCAAACTATCTTCACCTATGGGGGGGGGGGGGGGAATAGGTGTCTTGCAGCATTTTTGCGGAATTAAAATTCTACCTGCACAAGTAAATAAAACAACACTGCACAAACATACAATAGCAGTTATAGTGGTTCCCCGATTTGGGTACGTCCACTTTACCCCTTCGACCTATCTCCCAACAAGGGATGACTCAGTCTCTTCACCAACTGGATTGAAATCCAATCCTCACACTAACGGAAGGAACCCTTCCAAACGAAGGAGTCACCACTCCTCCACCACGGGTTGCACCCAACCCTTACAACGAGGAACCTACGTTCCTTTACAACAAAGATAAAAAGGAATGTATAAAATATACAAACTTCTTATGGAGTGCTTGGTGTCCCTCTTCGTTCGATGATGCGTTCTTGACAAAGATGAAGAGTCCACGACCTAGCTCTCACTTAGAATGAATCTCCACGAACCGGCGGCAGCAAGAAGAGCGGCGCCTTGGCATTCGGGATCGGCGGCGGTAAGAAGTGCGGCGGCTGAGCTTTAGAGATCCAACCTTCGTAGCTAAGTTAGCAAGGTCTACCAACGATCACACTAGGATCGATCGTCTCGATCGATTCGGAAAGGGATGGTATTCCCGATCAACGAACCAAGAGACAAAAGATCTCTAGATAGACACGTGAGATTTGTTGCTTCGCTGAGCTTCTGTCGCCGAGAGATAAGGAGGTATCCACGATCACTGGCGGCGACAATCTTCCCGAGCGACGGCGGCGGCGGAAGAGAAATCTTCGATTTAGGTTACGTCGGCGGCTCGGTATTCTTTCTTGTATGTTCGTACCATTACTGTTCAAAATACCGATGTATTTATACAGCAGGTCATACAATATGACCGTTGTGGGCCCCACTAAAAGAAACCCTAGCTCCGATTTCGAAACAGTGCCTGGAACTTGGTCCGGTCCCACGAGCACAAGAATTTCGCCCAAGGAAAATTCGGCGAGAATCAACGGTGATTCTCGACGGATCGGCGAGAATCACTTATGATTCTCGCCGAATTCTACTAGGCAGAATTCTGGCTGAAGATATAGCCAATAGGAGAGAATCAGCCAGAATCCATATTCATTCTCGACGGATCGGCGAGAATGCAAAGTCATTCTCGTCGATTCGGCGAGAATCAACCAGTGATTCTCGACGATTCTGCCTTAAGCAGAAATCAAGACGGCGTTGAGACATCCGGCTGCACTCGGCAAGAATCAGCGAGTGATTCTCGACGATTCGGCAAGAATCACTAGTGATTCTCGTCGAATCGGCGAGAATCACTTAGTGATTCTCGACGATTTCTACTTAGACGATTTTTTGTCTTTCCACCCGTGAGCTGCTCTTTGGCCCATCCTTACTCCTTGTCTGCTCTTGATCTTTCTCAGCCCTGTACTTGAAAGTAAGTACACTCCAATAGAGAGAGTACACGTAGGCTAACACACTGATCTGCTCAATGAGGGATTACGTTGCGCAGACCCGTGTATATTGACCCACTGCACCCTAACATCGGTGTGTACTTAGCGTGGAATAACTTCAAGCACATCTTGAAGAGAATCATCAAATACAATGTCTATTTACATTAGCTTGTACAGGGGCTTCTTCAAATCTATTACATTGTGGATACAATACCCAACAATCTCCCCCTATTTGAAGAAGCCTAAACCCTACAAGCTAAGGTGCATAGAACGTATGGGAATGAAAACCATAAACTTAAACTTGAGTTGAGAGTGAAATTCATTACCATTTTCCTGAGAGCATACTTGGAGCCACCTTATTACCCGAGAGGGTAATCTACCCCTTTTCGGCTTCTGCAACACTAGGACTTCACTTGGAGCCACATGCTCCCCCTCAGATCTTACATCAATGCTCGAGCTTGAGTTCCTTGCAGATGCTCCCCCTTGATCCAATAGCCTTGAGCCGTACAGTCTTCACTCTTCATAGTTTAGCATGCCGAGTTAAGTTTTGAAGAGACTGAACTTGGCCTCGTCTAGGGGCTTCGGGAAGATATCTGTAATCTGCTTATCCGTGGGGACATAACAGAGAGAGATATCTTTGTTTTCCACATGATCTCGAATGAAGTGCTAGCGAACTTCAATATGCTTTGTTCTACTGTGCGACACCGAATTGTTTGCAATTGCGATTGCGCTCGAGGAGTCGCAATACATCGGGACTTCGCTGAACTGCAAGTCATAATCTTTGAGCTGATTTTTGATCCATAGAAGTATTGCGCAACAGCTGCCTGCTGAGATTTACTCAAATTCAGCTGTGGAGGTGGCGACACAATTCTACTTCTTACTGTTCCATGAGATAAGCCTTCTTCCGAGGAATTGACACGTCCTGGAAGTGCTTTTCCTATCATCCCTGCTTCCTGCAAAGTCAACATCTGAAAAGAGTATTAGCTCGACATCATTGTTTCTCGGGTACCACAAGCCAAGATTAGGGGTACCTTTAAGGTATCTAAGAATTCGCTTTACAGCGACATAGTGAGATTCCTTAGTGTTCACCTGATATCTGGCACAAACACATGTGGAGAACATGATATTTGGTCTACTTGTAGTAAGGTAGAGCAGGGATCCAATGATGCTTCTGTATTTGGTTTCATCAAAAGGTTTCCCTTTCTCATCCTTATCAAGAGACAAGTGGATCCCATTGGAGTCCTCATCGAGGTTGCGTTCTCCATTCCGAATTTCTTGAGGAGTTCATTTGTGAACTTCGTCTGAGAGATGAAGATTCAATCCTCAGACTGTTTCACTTGAAGTCCCAAGAAATACTTTAGCTCTCCCATACTGCTCATTTCAAACTTTCCTTGCATAAGTTTAGAAAACTTTTTGCAAAGATTGTTGTCCGTTGAGCCGAATATAATGTCATCGATATAGATTTGCACTAGCAAGATCTTTCCTTTGACCTCCCTAAGAAACAATGTCTTATCTATTTTTCCTCTAGAGAACTTGTTCTCAAGAAGAAAACTAGACAGAGTCTCATACCAAGATCGAGGAGCTTGTTTTAAGCCATATAAAGCTTTATTAAGAAAATATATATGATTGGGAAATGTAGGATTAACAAAACCTGGGGGTTGTGCGACATATACTTCCTCTTTCAGATTTCCATTGATGAAAGCAGATTTCACGTCCGTCTGATAGACAGTGAATCCTTTGTGCGAAGCATACGCCAGGAACAATCTGATTGCCTCAAGCCTTGCCACTGGTGCAAAGGTCTGGTTGAAGTCGAGCCCCTCCTCCCTTCTGTAACCTTGAGCCACCAGCCTGGCCTTATTCTTTATGATGACACTGTGTTCATCCAGTTTGTTTTTGAAGATCCACTTGGTGCCAATCACATTCTGCTTTTGTGGTCTAGGAACCAGCGTCCAGACATTGCATCGTTCGAATTGATGCAGTTCATCTTGCATGGCCAATATCAATGCTACATCTTTGTTCGCCTCGTCGAACTTCTTTGGCTCAACCTGTGACAGAAAACTAATATGCAAAATCTCGTTAATAGTACCTCTTCGAGTTCTGACACCGTCACAAGGATCTCCTATGATCTGATCTCTAGGATGATCCCTTACGTGTCGGAGCTCTAGGAGTCTGGCATCAGGAGCTTTGACATCTTCTTGAGCTTCTCCTTCTTCTAAGAGGTTTGCTCCATTCAGATCTTCAACTTCTCCAGTTGACGTTGAGGTAGAAACCTTGACGTACTTGGGAGTTACATCTTTAGCGGTCTCATCGAGACTCAGCTATTCAAGTCTTGCACCTGCATCTTCAAGAATACCACTGGAAGAATTGCAATTAAGCAAGCTTCCTTCATCAAGTACAACCTTATTAATTCCTCTACCACTAGGGTTTTCTTATTGAAAACCCTATAAGCCGGGTTATGGCTACTATAGCGCATAAATATGCCTTCAAAGCATTTTTCACAAAACTTAGTACGTGGGTATTTCCCGTTATTCAGTACATAACATCTGCTGCCAAAGATCCTAAAATAGGACATGGTTGGCTTCCTGCCTTTCAGTAGCTCATAAGGCGTCTTATGATGATTCTTGTTGATCAAGGCCCGGTTTTGTACATTACACGCCGTATTGACAGCCTCTGCCCAGAAATATTCTAGGAGAGAAGCGTCATTCAACATTGTCGTACAGGTTTCAATGAGCGTTCTATTTCTCCTTTCCGCAACTCCAATCTGCTGAGGAGTGCGCGGGGAGGAAAACTCATGAAAGATACCAAGTTCTTCACAGAACTCTGTCATAGCACCAGACTCGAACTCTGTTCCATGGTCACTTCTGATTTGGACCACCGAGCAGTTAAGTTCGTTCTGAATCTGCCTGACAAAACTGGTGAAGATGTTAAACGTATCTGATTTGCGTTTTAAGAAGAACACCCATGTAAACCGAGAGTGATCATCAACAAACACTAGCGTATAAGACTTACCTCTCAAGCTATGAACTTGCATTGGACCAAACAAGTCCATATGCAGAAGATAAAGACATCTGGAGGAGTCTTTGTCAACGATGCCCTTAAAGGTAGCCCGAGTGTATTTGCCCTTCTGGCATGCAGAACAGGTGCTATCTTTGAAGCACTTAATGATGGGAGCATCCCTTATTAAGTTTGTAGAAAACAACATACTAATTGTCTTGAAATTAATATGTGTCAATCTCTTATGCCATTGTTCACAAAGAGATGCACTGCCTGTTTCTACTAGGCATACAGGGGTAGATGAATCTAAACTAAGAAAATCTAAGCAGAAGATATTTCTGCTCCTAATGCCTGTTAATACCGTCTCCGAAGAGGCACACAATATTATCAGGCATTTATCCTTGCAGAACTTAACGTCATAACCTTTATCACATAACTGAATTACACTGATCAAGTTATGATTTAACCCTTCAATGTAAGCCACGTTGGTGATAGAAATTATACCGTTGGAAATCATATCGTAACCCCTGGTGACTCCTCGATCTGATCCCCCAAAAATGACTTTGGGTCCATTCTCGACTGGAGAGTAATCACGCAGCAGGCTTCTTGTCCCGATCAACGAACCAAGAGACAAAAGATCTCTGGATAGACACATGAGACGCGTTTCTTGGCTGAGCTTCTTTCGCCGGGAGATCATTAGTTATCCACGATCACAGGTGGCAACAATCTTCCCGAGTGACGGCGGCGACGGAAGAGAAATCTGCGATTTAGGTTACGTCAGCGGCTCGGTATTCTTTCTTGTATGTTCGTACCATTACTGTTCAAAATACCGATGTATTTATACAGTAGGTCATACAATATGACCGTTGTGGGCCTCACTAAAAGAAACCCTAGCTCTGGTTTCAAAACCGCGGCTGGAGCTTGGTTCGGTCCAGCGAGCACAAGAATTTCGCCCAAAGAAAATTCGGCGAGAATCAACGGTGATTCTCGACGGATCGGCGAGAATCACTTATGATTCTCGCCGAATTCTACTTGGTAGAATTCTGGCTGAAGATATAGCCAACCAGAGAGAATCGGCCAGAATCAATATTCATTCTCGACGGATCGACGAGAATGCAAAGTCATTCTCGTCAATTCGGCGAGAATCAACTAGTGATTATCGATGATTCTGCCTTAAGCAGAAATCAAGACGGTGTTGAGACAGTCGGCTGCACTCGGCAAGAATCAGCGAGTGATTCTCGACGATTTGGCGAGAATCAGTAGTGATTCTCATCGAATCGGCGAGACTCACTTTGTGATTCTCGACGATTTCTACTTAGACGATTTTTCGTCTTTCCACCCGTGAGCTGCTCTTTGGCCCATCTTTGCTCCTTGTCTGCTCTTGATCTTTCTCAGCCCTGTACTTGAAAGTAAGTACACTCCAATTGAGAGAGTACACGTAGGCCAACACACTGATCTGCTCAATGAGGGATTACGTTGCGCAGACCCGTGTATATTGACCTACTGCACCCTGACATCGGTTTGTACTTAGCGTGGAATAACTGCAAGCACATCTTGAAGAGAATCATCAAATACAATGTCTATTTACCTTATCTTATACAGGGGCTTCTTCAAATCAGGTACATTGTGGATACAATACCCAACAATCTCCACGAACAGGCTTCTTGTCCCGGTGACTCCTCAATAATCAGGTCGAAGGCAAATTCGGCAAGTTTAAGTTTATGGTTTTCATTATACCGTTGGAAATCATACCGTAACCCCTCCTCGATCTGATCCCCCAAAGATGACTTTGGGTCCATTCTCGACTGATGAGTAATCACGCAGCAGGCTTCTTGTCCCGGTCATACGCCGAGAGCATCCACTGTCCAAGTACCATATGGGAGTTTTGGTTGCCTTTGGACATTCCTGGAAAATAGAATTAATTTCCCTTAGGAACCCAATCGAACTTGGGTCCTAGATTCCTCGTTAGCATGCTCCCCCTCGGATGGTTAGCTCTACGAGTGGTCTGCCTCTCATTGCCAACATGAGGAGTCTCGTTATTCCTCGGATTAAACCAATAATCCACGACAAAGTGACCATCTTTGCCACAGCACCAGCAGTCAAATCTGTTATACTTTCTCCTAGGCACCTTCTTCACCCTTGGAACGGAAGGTTCAGCCGGGGCCTCGGACCTGGAGGTGGAGGCATCATGATGAAAACAGTCACATGATTTCTTTACCTCCTGGTTTCTCAGTGTAACAGGCTTAGCCTTGGGTGCCTGCTTCCTATTATGGCCGCTAGAGAAGTGGCCATAATCCTCCATTTTAACTTCCTCATAAGGTGCCTTGAAGACACTCTCGCCAAAGTTGCGGGGGAAGGCCCACCCCTCATACCGGCTCTTAGGCTTTTCAACCGAGGGCCGGAAGAAGTGGCCATAAGTTGACTCAAAGTCCTGTTCATTGCAGGGATAGCCAGTCTTCCTTAATACAACAGGGTTGAGTGGGGCCTTTCCCTTTTCTGCAGTAAAGGCCTTCTTAGCAGCCTTATTTCTCCTCTGCTTTTTGTTTCTCCTGGATGATTTACCAGGCACACCCACATGCCCCAAGCCATCCCCCTTAGCCTGTGCAGAGAAGGTATCAACCAGTGGAAGAACAGTCATTGGCATAGAGAAGCTTTGGACAATCTTCTTTTCTGCCATAAGTTGTTCTTCTAACTTATTGATTTCTTCCTGTTTAAGGTCAAGGAGACTTAGAGACTCTGAGTGCTTAGAGATCAGGTCCAGGTGCTCCTGTCGGAGAGAAATCAAGCTAGTGATCTCTTCCCTTAGGGAGACACCCTAGACCTTAATGAATTTGACTTCCTTTTTTTGAGCCGTCAATCTCTTGCGGCATTCCTCGAAGGTGTTGAGCAAAATCTCATACTTTTCGAGGAGCTCAGCTTCTCGGGCTGATGGGTGTCCTCGAGATCATCATCAGGAGACTCATAGTCAGAGTCAGAGAGGGGGGTACGATCTTTTACCTTCCTAGTGAATGGGGGGCATTCTCCTTCTGAGTCAGAGCGACCCACCAGCCCGAAGTAGGATTCCTCATCATCACTGGAGTCTGAGGAATCAGACTCACTTAGTGTCTTTGACTTTTTGGCGATGTAGCTCCTCTCCTTCTTTTTATCTCTAGAGGTCATGTGCTATTCTCCATTCCCCTTCTCTCTCTTGCCTTAATGGCAGTAGGCCACGACGTGTCCTGGCTTATTACATCCAAAACAAATGATGTAACTATTACGATGTTTGTTCGGTTTTGATTCATACCTGTCAGAAGAATAATTCTTCTTCTGATTTCTGGAGGAGGAGCCGTCTCTCTTTCTTTGATTCCTTATCTTGAGGAACTTCTTGAATTCTCGGGTGATGAGGGAGAAGTCTTCTTCAGAAAACTCGGAGCCGCAGGAGCATGGCTCGGAGTCTTCCTCCTCATCCTTTTTCCCCACACAGGATTAAGCCGCACCGTTGCCCTTCCTGGAGTGAATGGCTTTTAGGGCCACAGTCTTTTCCTTGGCTGCGGCCTACTCTGCTTCTTCTTCAGCTTTCCTCGTGTTCAACTGGAGCTCATAGGACATGAGCTTCCCAAAGAGTATCTGAGGATCAGTTTCAGCTAATCTGCCAAACTCTCGGTTGACGCAGATCTTTGTGTCCCATTCCTTAGTAAGGGACCTAAGGAATTTATCATTAAGTTCACCATTAGTGAACACTCTTCCGTATCCCTTGAGAGCATGACGATCTTGAGGAAGTTCTCGAAGGTAACTCCGATCACTTCCTTGGGCCCCTGCCTGAAGGACTCATATTTCTGATTCAGGAGGGATCTCCTGTAACACCCCGAAACTCAAAAGAGGGACGGGTGGCATTTTTTAAGCCAAGACGGGGTTTTGAAGCAGGTGACATGGGTCCCGACACGGGCGTGTCGGAGGCCGTGTCAGGGTGTGTTCGACCACGGGTCGTGCGGTTGCCGTGTCGGCGGTCGTCGAGTGTCGAGTGGTGGGACACGGCCTAGGACACGGGCGTGTCCCAGACCGTGTCACTCAAGGGAATCGACATAATGGTACACGGGCCATGACATGGGCACAAACACGGGCGTGTCAAATGTGACACGAGCGTGTCCTATGCCGTGTCGCAAGGCCGTGTACCTCTTTGACTGCGAAGTGTTGGTCTATTGCACACGGGGGGCGTGACACGGGTACCAACACAGGCGTGTCACATGTGACACGGCCGTGTCATAGGCCGTGTCAAGGGCTGTGTGCTGGTTTTCGAATCAGTCGAGACGCCGAATGGGTGACACGGCCAGGCACACGGCCGTGTTGCAACCCGTGTTCGGCCCAGATTTTATGATTTCAGATCTAATCTTGGCCGTTCATTTCCTTGACTTTGGATCTGACGGTGGGGGGCTGCACCTGGGTGGTTTTAGCCGGGATTTAGGGTTGGAAATCCTCATTTCCTTTAGCCATTCTCTCTCTAAGAGTTTAGAGAGAAGAGAGAGCAAGGAGGAAGGAGGAGTCCAAGATCCGGCCGCCGGAGGAGCTTCGGAGCTCCGAATCGCGATCCGAGTCCAGATCCGCGGAGGTGATGTCGTTGCGGTGCTTTCCAACCGCATAGTTTTCGATGGCTCCGCGGAAGAACGCAAGGGTAACGATTCTCATCCTAGGGCATGTGAAGCCCTCTTCTTCCCTTTGCATAGGAAGCCCTCTCTCGCGAGTGAGCGAAGAGTTGGAGCGTTCCTTGGGGTAGATATGTAAAGTCCCCCTTGTATAGAGTCCGTATGCGAAAACGGACGTAGGCATTGTGTGTGAAGCCTATCCGGACAAGTAGAGCCGGATCGGTGATGTTGCATTGCATATGAACCGGGGAAGACTCCGGGTGTTTGGGTTTTTTTCGGGTTTTTCTACGTGGTAGATTGCATCAGGGAGCCTTAGAGGTTAACTCCGAGGTGCACCCGGAAAACTGGGCAAAAGCGAGTTTTGCCAACGCGATGGCCGGGAAGCCAACATGAACATAACCGAGTTATGTGATTGTGGTGGCGGAAACGGGACTCGGTGAGTCTTGACATGCGCATATGGCTAAAATTGCCGTTGCGATATGAGCACGGGTTAGGCGGAACCGTACCCGATCTATGTCGTTCGGTGAGACCGTTGGCATGGATGAGAGTTATCGGCGGTCTATGGCTTTAATTGCCGTGACCAAGGCCAAGAATACAAAATGCTCATATGGTTGGCCGTCCAAGGGGCGGTGGTGGAACGGGAACATCTATGGCTTGAATTGACGTGACGTTGGCCGGTTCGCCGTGAATGTGCCCTGTGTGCATGAGGTGTGTGGACGTGCGTGCCTACGCCTGTGTTGAAGTGTGTTTACACTATTGTTGTTGCCTACTAATAAAGTGCAGGGAAAGAGCATCGCCGCCCCGATCTTGGGGGCGGGATCGTTATAATTTGGTCAGCATTGCTGACCGTTGCAATTATTTGCCACCGGGCGGTGGTTTGTTGCTTGCAAGTGCTGCGGAGCCGAGCGGAAAATAGCGGGCTAAAGCCCATGTTGCGGTGCTTTCCCTCGAAGGCCTAACCCCTTGTATGCTTTCCGTTTATTTCACGTATGGCCGGCTTGCGAGCCGAAGTATGTAAGACATGTTTTGTTAAGCAAACATTGTAAGGCCATAAGGCCGGTACTTTTGTATTATTCATTCCTATTGTTATTTTTGTAGTGGACATTCTTGCTTGGCAGGGTTCTTGTATTTGTGCAACTTAATAAATTTCTTCCGCTAGAATGACTCTGTGTAGGACGTTGGTGTCTGGTTGTATGGTTTCAACGCGTAACCAACCGGTCTGTCCGTAGTATATGGCGTCGGGCCCCGGCCGGACCTACTGCTATATGCTATGCGACAGATAGGGGTGTTACAAATTGGTATCAGACTACTGGTTTTGGTCAAACATAAATGAATTGGTGGACGAATTCACTTTAAGGGGTGGTGAGCACATGTGTGCGTCATCGTTATAACATGAAAAGAACCCATGAATGTCCACTTAGGAATGAAAATACACATGTTTGAGGAACCTGCGTGTTCCTATAATAGCTGTTTACAGTAATATTTGGTCGCTTATCAGTGTTTTGCACGATTATAGGTGACAAGGAGTGGTGCTGGGCCGTCAAAACGGCCATGTTCTGAGGCAAGCAATGCGCCAAGTGAAGCGCCTGCAACACCTCCGTCTGCCGAGACCATTAGATTGGTGGCAGAAGCTGTCTTTGTGATGATTAATGCGCAACCTGCAAGACAGGTGCAACAGCCTGCTCCTGTGGGGGGAGCAAGTGCCGCTCCAAGCGGCGGAGCCTAGAAGGGTTGAGCAGGCGGCAGTGGAGCCGGAGTTGCCTCGGAGAGCAACTGAAAGACAGTTGAAGCATGTGATGGGCTTCCACCTACCGGTGTTCTCGGGAATGGGAACCCCGACCCAGGCTGAAGATTGGCTCGCAAGAGTCAATAGGGTGATGACAGCTATTGAAACGGAAGAGTGGCAGAAGACCACAATAGCGACGTTCCTGTTGGATGGGGACGCAAGGTTATGGTTGGATGGCCTAGAGCTACAGCAGTTGAGGGGAAGGCTGTTGGCCGAAGTTCCTATGGCGGAGTTTGCAAGATTGTTCATGGCTCGATACCTCCCCTCAGCGGAGAGGATCGCATTGGAGAACGAGTTCCAAAAGTTGGTGCAAGGAGATAGAACTGTAGACGAGTACCTCCACGAGTTTACTCGGTTGGGGAGATATGCTAGCGCTACCTTTGCCGACGAGGAGCGAAAGACTAACCGCTTTTACGAAGGGTTAAGAGATGAGCTGAGGTTGCTACTGTCAGGGCCCATGACGCAGGGTTTCCTAACCTTGGTCAACTCAGCCCGGTCCTTGGAGAAGGACATGAGAAATGTGCAAGCTAAGAAGGATTCTGGCGGGAAGAAATCGGAGTTCAAAGCGCCGACTACGTCGAAGTCGGGCTATCGAAAATTCTTCAAGAAGACTAGGACGTCAGGTCCAGCTTCTTCTACAGGTGCCTCGGGGGCAACTACCAACCGAACCCCGGGCGCTTATTTCACGTGTGGAAAGACGGGGCACTTTGCCCGTGACTGCTGGAGTGGACGCTCAAAGTCTGAAAGGAAACAAGGAGCTACTTACGAAGAGAAGGGCAAAGCGGTGGAGTCGACCGCGTCCCATTATGCTTCGACTCAGCCTAGAGTCTATAACTTGGGCCAGTAGGAGGCCATCAAGCAAGCAGATGTGGTGACAGGTATGAATTAATTTATAGCAAGTTGACTTTAAAATACCATTACCTATTGCTTGTTAGGCTAATGTCTTTTTCTTAGGCTTTGTGGTGATTAGCGATAGTCCGGCACGGGCACTGTTCGATACGGGAGCTTCACACTCCTTCTTGTCCGAAAATTTATATCGCACATCGAAGTCCCTTCTTTGATGGCGAAGGACAAGTTGGATGTGCTGCTACCGAATGGGTGCTCGATGCGTGCGGACAGAGTGTGCGCCGTAAAGGTTCACATAGGGAGCCAAGAGTTTGACTTGCTAGGGTCATTGCTGCCGCTAGTAGAGTTCGACGTTATCTTTGGGATGGATTGGCTTTCGGAGCAGAAGGCTTGGATTGACTGTGACCGGAAGGATGTCAAGGTGGGTGTTGGGTAGGGGACAACATTCGAGGGACTCAAGGGGTCGAGCAAGGCGCTGATGTCTGCTCTTCAGGTGGTAAAGGCAGTTCGTGCTGGTGTAGAGCTGTTCTTCGTAATAGTGGGGGCTGTGGAGCCAAAGTCCACGTTGGATAGCATCCCCGTGGTTTGTGAATACCCCGATGTGTTCCCAGATAGTCTTCCCGGAGCCCTACCATAGCGGGAGATTGATTTCACCATCGAGCTCGTAATGGGGGCCAAACCGGTATCACGTGCTCCGTATAGGTTTGCGCCTAAGGAGATGGCAGAGTTGAAAGTTCAGCTAGAGGAGTTGATGGAACAAGGTTATGTGCGTCCAAGCTCGTCGCCTTGGAGCGCACCGGTCCTCTTCGTTAAGAAGAAGGATGGTAGTATGCGGTTGTGTATCGATTACAGAGAGTTGAACAAGCTGACGGAAAAGAACAAGTACCCGATCCGGAGGATTGATGATCTCTTTGATCAGTTAGTCGGATCGTCGGTATATTCTAAGTTGGACTTGAAGTCGGGGTACTATCAGTTGAGGATAAGGGAAGGTGATATCCCGAAGACGGCGTTCAGCACAAGGTATGGGCATTTCGAGTTCACGGTCATGCCGTTTGGACTGACGAAAGCGCCATCGGTATTTATGGACTTGATGAACAGGACGTTCCGAGATTTCCTAGATCGCTTTGTGATCGTCTTTATTGACGATATATTGGTGTACTCGCAGTGCGAAGAAGATCACTTCAAGCACTTGCATCTAGTGTTGGAGACTCTGAGGAGGAATGAGCTGTATGCGAAATTCTCCAAGTGCGAGTTCTGGCTACCCTCAGTAGCGTTCCTTGGTCACATTGTTAGTGGGGAAGGTATAGCGGTGGATCCGACGAAGATCGTTGCGATACGGGAGTGGCCTGCATTGTCTTCTGTCGTGGAAGTCCGTAGTTTTCTCGGGCTTGCCGGATATTACAGGGGCTTCGTAGAGAACTTCTCGCGGATAGCGCTACCTCTCACGAAGTTGACAAGGAAAGATCAGAGATTCTTGTGGACGTAGGAGTGCGTGCAAGCTTTTGAGGAGCTGAAGAGACGGTTGACCACGACGCTAGTGCTTTGTTCGCCGAGTAGGACCGAGGGCTTTGAGGTGTATAGCGACGCTTCTGGAAGTGGTTTGGGCTGCGTGTTGTTGCAGCATGGAAGTGTGATTGCGTATGGATCGTGTCAGCTAAAGGTGCATGAAAGGAAATATCCGGTCCACGACTTGGAGTTGGCGGCCGTGATATTTGCACTTAAGTTGTGGAGGCACTACCTATACGACATAAGGGTCGATATATACACCGATCACAAGAGCCTAAAATACTTGTTGGATCAAAAGGACCTTAATATGAGGCAGAGGAGGTGGATGGAGTTCCTGGGGGACTACACCGTCAAAATACATTATGTACCCGAGAAGGGCAACGCAGTTGCAGATGCGCTGAGCCGCAGGGCTCCCGCCCAAGACAACTGGTTGTCGGTGCATGATGATCGGCTAGTACGGGAGTTGGAGGAGCTTGAGATCTGTTGCGTTGACAAGCAGACGAGCGCCAAAGCAATGTTAAACTGGACAGAGGTGAAGTATGACCTGTCTGACCGGGTTCGGCATGCATTGGAGTTAGATGACTCCATGAAGGAGCTTATGGAGGCCGCTCTGGATGGGTCAAATTCCCAGTTCTTGGTGGAAGATGGTTTATTAAGGAGGGATCATCGGTTGTGCGTCCCAAGTGGGAGTAACCTCTGGGCGGAGTTGATATACGAGGCTCACCATACCAAGTACTCAATCCACCCAGGGAGCACGAAGATGTATCGTGATCTCAAAAAGTTGTTTTGATGGCCGGGGCTCAAGAAAGACGTGGCGTTGTATGTGGCTAAATGCCAAACGTGCGCCTTGGTGAAGGCGGAGTGCTAAAAGCCGGGAGGATTTCTGAAGTCCTTGCATATACCGGAGTGGAAATTCGACGACATATCTATGGACTTTGTGCATGGGTTGCCAAGGTCGCAGAAGGGGAACGACGACATCTGGGTGATCGTAGATCGGTTAACAAAGGTGTCACACTTCATTCCGCATAGGAAGGATGATCCAGTGGAGAAATTGGCGAAGTTGTATGTTGACAACATTATTAGGCTGCATGGCGTGCCCCGTAGCATTGTGAGTGATCGTGATGGGCGGTTCACGTCAAATGATTGGGGATTGGTGCAGCAGATGCTGGGAACAAGGTTAAAGTTCAGCACAGCCTTCCATCCGCAGACGGATGGGCAGACCGAGAGAGTCAATAGAATGATGGAGGACATGCTATGCATGTGTGTTCTAGACTTCGGTAAGCATTGGGAGGACCACCTGTATTTGGTGGAGTTCGCGTACAACAACAGCTACCAGGCAAGTATCCAGATGGCACCCTTTGAGGCCCTATATGGTAGGAAGTGTCGCACGCTATTATCGTGGCTTGAAACGGGTGAGGCAAGGTTGTACAAGAAGCAGGAGGTCGAGAGTGCTACTTCGTTGGTGCGGATCATTCAGGAGCGCTTGTTGATCGCTCAGGACAGACAGACTAAGTATTACAATGCCAAGCACCGGAACGTGGAGTTCGCGGTAGGCGATTGGGTATACTTGAAAGTGAAGCCGTTCAAGGGGGTTTTGCGGGTGAGACGCTTGAAGAAGCTAAGCCCAAGATACCTTAGACCTTTTGAGATTCTGGAGCGGGTCGGCGAAGCGGCTTACCGTTTGAGGCTATCAGTGGAGTTGAGTGGTCTACACGATGTATTCCACATTTCAGTGTTGCGGAAGGCGGTGTAGGAGTCTTCACAGGTGATCGCAGTTGATCAAGTGCCGGTGGACGAAGGATTGACGACTAGGGTCAAGCCCATTCGTATCGAAGATGCTGAGGTCAAGAGACTCCGTAACAAGGAGATCCGGATGGTTAAGGTCCGGTGGGATAATTGCGGTCATGAGGAGCTCTCTAGGGAACGGGATCTGACCATGCTGGAGGAGTACCCAGAGTTATTCCGCTCAGGTACCGCTCTTGGTTTTATGTTTACTTTCCTTTAGTAATTTCGTGGGCGGAATTCTTTTAAGAGGGAGAGAGTTGTAACACCCCGAAACTCAAAAGAGGGACGGGTGGCATTTTTTAAGCCAAGACGGGGTTTTGAAGCAGGTGACACGGGTCCCGACACGGGCGTGTTGGAGGCCGTGTCAGGGTGTGTTCGACCATGGGTCGTGCGGTCGCCGTGTCGGCGGTCGTCGAGTGTCGAGTGGTGGGAAACGGCCTAGGACACGGTCGTGTCCCAGGCCGTGTCACTCAAGGGAATCGACACAGTGGTACACGGGCCGTGACACGGGCACAAACACGGGCGTGTCAAATGTGACACGGGCGTGTCCTATGCCGTGTCGCAAGGCTGTGTACCTCTCTGACTGCGAAGTGTTGGCCGATTGCACACGGGGGGCGTGACATGGGTACCAACATGGGCGTGTCACATGTGACACGGCCGTGCCATAGGCCGTATCAAGGGCTGTGTGCTGGTTTTCGAATCGGTCGAGACGCCGAATGGGTGACACGGCCAGGCACACGGCCGTGTTGCAACCCCTGTTCGGCCCAGATTTTATGATTTCAGATCTAATCTTGGCCGTTCGTTTCCTTGACTTTGGATCCGACGGTGGTGGGCTGCTCCTGGGTGTTTTTAGCCGGGATTTAGGGTTGGAAATCCTCATTTCCTTTAGCCATTCTCTCTCTAAGAGTTTATAGAGAAGGGAGAGCAAGGAGGAAGGAGGAGTCCAAGATCTGGCCGCCGGAGGAGCTTCGGAGCTCCGAATCGCGATCCGAGTCCAGATCCGCGGAGGTGACACCGTAGCGGTGCTTTCCAACCACATAGTTTTTGATGACGCCGCGGAAGAACGCAAGGGTAACGATTCTCATCCTAGGTCATGTGAAGCCCTCTTTTTCCCTTTGCATAGAAAGCCCTCTCTCGCGAGTGAGCGATGAGTTGGAGCGTTCCTTGGGGTAGATATGTAAAGTCCCCCTTGTATAAAGTCCGTATGCGAAAACGGACGTAGGCATTGTGTGTGAAGCCAATCCGGACAAGTAGAGCCGGATCGGTGATGTTGCATTGCATATGAATCGGGGAAGACTCCGGGTGTTTGGGTGTTTTTCGGGTTTTTCTACGTGGTAGATTGCATCAGGGAGCCTTGGAGGTTAACCCCGAGGTACACCCGGAAAACTGGGCAAAAGCGAGTTTTGCCAACGCGATGGCCGGGGAGCCAACGTGAACATAACCGGGTTATGTGATTGTGGTGGCGGAAACGGGACTCGGTGAGTCTTGACCTGCGCATATGGCTTAAATTGCCGTTGCGATATGAGCACGGGTCAGGAGGAACCGTACCCGATCTATGCCGTTCGGTGGGACCGTTGGCATGAATGAGAGTTTTCGGCGGTCTATGGCTTATATTGTCGTGACCAAGGCCAAGAAGACAAAATGCTCATATGGTTGGCCGTCCAAGGGACGGTTGTGGAACGGGAACGTCTATGGCTTGAATTGACGTGACATTGGCCGGTTCGCCGTGAATGTGCCCTATGTGCACGAGGTGTGTGGCCGTGCGAGCCTACGCCTGTGTTGAAGTGTGTTTACACTATTGTTGTTGCCTACTAATAAAGTGCAGGGAAATAGTATCGCCGCCCCGATCTTGGGGGCGGGATCGTTATAATTTGGTCAGCATTGCTGACCGTTGCTATTGTTTGCCACCGGGCGGTGGTTTGTTGCTTGCAGGTGCTGCGGAGCCGAGCAGAAAATAGCGGGCTAAAGCCCATGTTGCGGTGCTTTCCCTCGAAGGCCTAACCCCTTTTATGCTTTCCGTTTATTTCACGTATGGCCGGCCTGCGAGCCGAAGTATGTAAGACATGTTTTGTTAAGCAAACATTGTAAGGCCATAAAGCCGGTACTTTTGTATTATTAATTCCTATTGTTATTTCTGTAGTGGACATTCTTGCTTGGCAGGGTTCTTGTATCTGTGCAACTTAATAAATTTCTTCCGCTAGAATGACTCTGTGTAGGACGTTGGTGTCTGGTTGTATGGTTTCAACGCGTAACCAACCAGTCTGTCCGTAGTATATGGCGTCGGGCCCCGGCCGGACCTACTGCTATATACTATGCGACGGATAGGGGTGTTATATCTCCGATCATCCCTCACTTCACCTGTGCCCTCCATCAGGATAATCAAGATGTGCCAGATATCCTTGGCTGTCCTGTAGTTGCAGAAGTTCTGCATCATGGAGTCATCGACTGCGCTGATAAGTATGTTCTGTGTCTTCTTGTCAAGTCCGACCAGCACCATCTCATCCTTGTCCATTTCAGAAAGCTTCTTTGGAACCTTTTTGGTAGGATCAATGGTGGAGGCCTTAGTGGGAATATAAGGTCCCTCCTCCACGACCATGAAGAGTCGAGGGTCGACTGCTTCCATGTAAAATCTAATCCTTTCCTTCCAGATAGGAAAGTTTATCCTGGTGTACACTGGGATCTTGCCTGAGTACTTGAGACCGTCCATAGTAGATATTTGCCTTCTTCTTGACACTAGTGGCAGGAACTTACTCGAGGTGTTAACCCCTTTGATGATTAACCTCCCTCTGATACCACTTGAAAGTCCACCTAGTGCCAACTATCTTCACCTATGGGGGGGGGGGAATAGGTGTCTTGCAGCATTTTTGCGGAATTAAAATTCTACCTGCACAAGTAAATAAAACAATACTGCACAAACAGACACTAGCAGTTATAGTGGTTCCCCGATTTGGGTACGTCCACTTTCCCCCTTCGACCTATCTCCCAACAAGGGACGACTCGGTCTCTTCACCAACCGGATTGAAATCCAATCCTCACACTAACGGAAGGAACCCTTCCAAACGAAGGAGTCACCACTCCTCCACCACGGGTTGCACCCAACCCTTACAATGAGGAACCTACGTTCCTTTACAACAAAAATAAAATGGAATGTATAAAATATACAAACTTCTTATGGAGTGCTCGGTGTCCCTCTTTGTTCGATGACGTGTTCTTGACGAAGACGAAGAGTCCACGAGCTAGCTCTCACTTAGAATGAATCTCCACGAACCGGCGCCAGTAAGAAGAGCGGCGGCTCGGCGTTCGGGATCGGTGGTGGCAAGAAGTGCGGCGGCTGAGCTTTAGAGATCCAACCTTCGTAGCTAAGCTAGCAAGGTCTACCAACGGTCACACTAGGATCGATCGTCTCGATCGATTCGGAAAGGGAAGGTATTCCCGATCAACGAACCAAGAGACAAAAGATCTCTGGATAGACACGTGAGACGCGTTGCTTGGCTGAGCTTCTGTCGCCGAGATATCAGGAGGTATCCACGATCACAGGCGGCGACAATCTTCCCGAGAGATGGCGGCGGTGGAAGAGAAATCTGCTATTTAGGTTACGTCGGCGGCTCGGTATTCTTTCTTGTATGTTCGTACCATTACTACTCAAAATACCGATGTATATATACAGTACGTCATACAATATGACCGTTGTGGGCCCCACTAAAAGAAACCCTAGCTCCGGTTTCAAAACAGCACTTGGAACTTGGTCCGGTCCAGCGAGCACAAGAATTTCGTCCAAGGCAAATTCGGCGAGAATCAACGGTGATTCTCGACGGATCGGCGAGAATCATTTATGATTCTCGCCGAATTCTACTTGGCAGAATTCTGGCTGAAGATATAGCCAACCGGAGAGCATCGGCCAGAATCAATATTCATTCTCGACGGATCGGCGAGAATGCAAAGTCATTCTCGTCGATTCGGCGAGAATCAACTAGTGATTCTCGACGATTCTGCCTTAAGCAGAATTCAAGACGGTGTTGAGACAGCCGCCTGCACTGGGCAAGAATCAGCGAGTGATTCTCGACGATTCGGCGAGAATCACTAGTGATTCTCGTCGAATCGGCGAGAATCACTTAGTGATTCTCGACGATTTCTACTTACACGATTTTTCGTCTTTCCACCCGTGAGCTGCTCTTTGGCCCATCCTTGCTCCTTGTCTGCTCTTGATCTTTCTCAGCCCTGTACTTGAAAGTAAGTACACTCCAATAGAGAGAGTACACGTGGGTCAACACACTGATCTGCTCAACGAGGGATTACATTGCGCAAACCCGTGTATATTGACCCACTGCACCCTGACATCGGTGTGTACTTAGCGTGGAATAACTACAAGCACATCTTGAAGAGAATCATCAAATACAATGTCTATTTACCTTAGCTTGTACAGGAGCTTCTTCAAATCAGGTATATTGTGGATACAATACCCAACAAAAATCTTTAATTATTGAAATTACCCTCACAGGCGAAAAAAACTACTCCTTACCTAAAAGCTAATGAATGTAGATCTTCTTTAAACGATCACTACACTATGAGTCCCTATACTAAGTCAAGGACTTCTAACTTTGAAAACAATTTCAATTTATCTAAACCTCCAACGCAATACTATTCAATTGAAGATCATCGAAAAAAGACTCGTCGGAATCTTAATGGAAATATGTAAAATAAACAGAAACTTAAGACAAAGCATGAATGGAGGACTGTAGTTAAAAATAATGCAGCTATACTATTTGGATGGGCACATCTATCATTACCATCCCCAAAGCTGGCACGTAGTCTTTGGGTACCCAAGAATATCACCACACATGTTCTCACTTGGATACCTAAATCTTTTCTCATATAAAATCCACCCATTGCGTGAAGTAAGCTCAAAATAATCTACACTATGTCTTACTTCACATTATGCTCAATAGTTTCAGTTTTTCCTATAGTCTTCTATTCAACTATGTTGTTTTATTTTTGGTAAATGTTTGAACTAATATGATGTATAATTTCATTAAAATAAGGTGAAAGCTAGAAAATCATGATAGGCAGAGTGTTAACACAAAGATAATCAAATGAAACAAAAATAATCGCATAATAGATACTAACTACTAGCAAATGTGTTCAACCTGTTTTGTTACAACATAAAAATATAAAAAAAATAGGGGAAGCTACTCCTCAGAAGAAGTTGGTGAAATGTTGAGCTTGCTTATAACTTTCTTAAGCATCTTCCTCACGCCCTTCACCTTATTTTCCATCTGCCTTATCTCCAACCCTTGCTCCTCCACCATATCGTAGATATCCTTGTTGGTTTCCCTAAGTGATCCTGTATGGGGTAACGGAGGTTGTGCAGTAGGTGGCCGAGCTCATGATGTAGTAGGAATCTCACCTACTCTATAGATCTGGGGGCAGCTGTCAATATGGTACGCCGACTAGTAAATGGAAAGGCACTTCTCTATGAGGATACTCTGGATCAAACTACTCAAAGGTAGAGTGTTCATATGTTGGTGGTGTGGAGATTTGTGCCTATAGGTGTAGCATATCATCGATAGGATGAGATCAGAGATGCTGAAGTTCCTTCTAGCTATGATACAAAACATCACCATAGAAAGCTGGGCCATGACTTTCTTAGTATCCCTAGCCTTAAGCATCAGGGAGTGACACAGAATATCCTGGATGATGCGGGAATGTATCGTGAGCATGACCACAGTAGTTATGAGATCTCGACATCCCTCTATACTATGGAGAACATCGTTGACCTCACTCTAGTTCCGTCTAGATCTAAAGGACTCAATTATGTTGAGGTGCAACCCATTGGGGTCTAGACGTACTTCCGTTCAAGATCCTCGTGGAGTTTTGTCACAATCTCAGTCCCAATATATGATTGCACTCATCCACCAATTTGTGTGTGGGGTGGATGCATAAGATTATTGTAGAACTCACGAGTAAGCACTGACGAGAATAGAGCACGGTCGAAATTGCGGATAGAACTCCAGAATGATCTAGGAAACTATAGATGTGAGCATAACGAACATCAATATCAATGACCATTAGGATGCTTATGGTTGGGTTGAAACCGAAATTCGGCTTCTGTGGAGTTCGAACCCTTAGGGAAGGGGTGACCGCATACTTACTTCTCCCTAGCGAGCTTGAATGACCAAAGACTTAGAACTAGAACTGATCCAAGGCTCCAGCACGGAGGCCACACCATACACCTGAAAGATCTTAGAGCGCTTCCCATCATTAGTCTGCGCTAAGCTAAGGGCACCTCAGAAAGCACTAGAAGATTAGAGAGAGAAGAGAATTAGAATGCTTGAAAGCTTGCCTTTTGAGTTACCCCATTGGGTCTATTTATAGTTTTTAAAGACAGGCATGCAAATAGCTTAACTCCATTATTCTAAACGGTTATAAGCAGCCAAAAGTGGTCTTCCAACAGCGCAACTCCATTGTTCTGAAGAGCTAAATGTAGACCAAATTAGGTTAATCATATGATATATGCACCCCACTCATGGGGGGAAATCGGGACCAGCTCGCTACTTAACTGGGTGAACATTGCCTGGATCGTAGAGCTTGCCTCTTCATTTAGGCGAGTGCGAGCCAGGCTCCTACAACTCTACTGCCCCTAACGTGGATGTGGTCTGACGCCTATAGGCGAGCTTGCTCGCGCAAGAGCTTGATGGACGCGTAGGCGAGCGCGGGCAGGCCGTGCTGGCTAACTTGGCTCGCCCCCCCCCCCCCCCCCCCCCCCGCCTGGCCTAAGAGGGCCTGCTGTCAAAATTACCAAAAAAACTAAGAAATCTAGTCATGTGATAATTTGTAAATATACGTATTTTTTCAGTACTTCTATTGGGTAATTTTAGTTTATTTTCTTTGTTTTTAGTTATTTTTCTTAAATAATTTGTTTCTTTTTAGAAATACTCTTCTAACTTAAGTTTATTTTGTTTTCTATAATTTTGCAGAAAAAGTCGCAAAAATTCAATAGTACACGCCCGTGTCAATTTGCTCATGCCTGTGACCGGGGCATGTTACATTGAATCCAGCAAAAATCTGCTTACTGCAAAGAAAGGACCATTCAATGCCAGCCGTTCGACATTCGTCGATCTCAGCTCGACGCTTTGCCAGCTGATTCTTCGACCAACATTCAATGCCAGCCTTTCGTTAATCACAGCTTGATGTTCGTCGAACGAAGCAAGATGATTTGATGCCAGACTCAGCGAACGACGTTCGTCGAACTGGACTCAACGATCAACACTAAATGCCTCAAGTTAAACGTTCAACGTTTGTCGAACTCAACTCTGTGCTCGACGAATTGTTTCCACTCAACGCCATCAACCATTCAATGCCATCAAGTTCTTCGAACGCAAATCAATCTCAACTTTCGTCGAACACAGATTAATTCCACGATGGACAAATTTGCCTCCGCTCGATGCTTCCAATAACGGTGACCATGACGTGTCCCGCTCTGGCTGCTTCTAGAACCTTTCCTGTCATCAAATTCTTGGCTTTCCCTGCACACTAGAGTGCCTCCTCCTATAATTTTTTGCTTATAAATAGATCTTATTTGTAAGATCAAAGGTTCACCTTTTTGGAACCATTTTGATGTAGGTGGGCTGCTTAGGTTTTTTCCATGCTATGTAAGGAGAAATTTCTCTCTCCCTCTCTTAGTTTGCTTTAGCATTTTGTAACTCATTTTCATCTTAATGAAATTTGTAGATTTTCTCTTCTTAATATGTATTGGAATGCTTCTGAGTGCCCCTCCTTAAGTGATCTTTTTGTCTTTTTATTTTCTCTTTAAAATAGGTGTTTGTGTGTGTGTGTGTATGAGAATAATCTGCTAAATTTATGTTTTTCTTCTTTATTTTACTTAGCCTTTATAGCTTTCATGCTTTTAATAGCTTTTTATTAATTCTTATGGATTTATAAAAGTGGGTTTGAAGTGTTTTTATTTTTCTCTAACTTTGTTTTACTCTTTATTTCATAAACTTTTTGTTCCGTTAATTTTTATTTCCACTTTTTATGCACTTTTATAAAGTTATAAGGATGAAAAAGTTGTTATTTTTATTTTTTGAGCACTTTGATTACTGCTTTTATTTCCAAAAACTATTGCTCCTTTAATTTTTATTTGGTCTTTTTATGCTCTTTTATAAAATTCTAGGAGTAGGAAAGTAGTTATTTTAATTTTCCGAGTACTTTGTTTTTTTAAAATTTTTGTAGAGTGCATGCGTGTAGGAGTTAGATTTTATCGCTTTCTTTTTCTCCTTTCTTCAATTTCTGTAGAGTGCGTGCATGTTTGAGATAGCATTTTCATCTTTTCAATTTCCCGCCTACTCATTTGAGTAGGACTTGTCATTTTATCGCCTTCATTTCCTGCCTACTCATTTGAGTAGGACTCACACTTTATCGCTTTCTTTACTGCTTTCATTTCTCTCCTACTCGTTTGAGTAGGACTTGCAATTTGTCTGCTTTTTTACTGCTTTCTTTTCCCGCCTACTCGTTTGAGTAGGACTTGTATTTTCAATTATATAATCTTTTCAATAGCTGTCCCCATTCCGATGAGTGGCTAATCGTTCTTATCCCTCAGTATTAAAGAGTACTTGGACAGATAAAATTTCTTTAAATAATTAAAGGTCCTCTTTTTCTCTTTAATTAAAGCACTTAAGGTTTGCCCTGGGTATACGATGCGAAGGACCACATATCGATGTGTGCGCTCTATTTGCATTGTCCATACACTAGCTAGCTGAGAGGCCATGCGTATAGACCGATCACCCTTGGGTAAAGAGAATTGCGTGCATAACCTCGAGAAAGGATAAGCGTAATTCTATCGGATTAGGTTCTACACCCATTAGCGGGGTTCTTAGCATAATGTGTGCATTAAAAGGAATCCTTCGTTGGACGAGAGTTCGATCGAATAGTCTTAATGTTCAGGTGAGTGATAGTCCTAGAGATAGGGGAGCTCATGTTTTTGGAACCTCCACGGCCAAGTCATAATTTAATTAGTTTGAAACCTAGGATCTCTAGTTAGCTAAAATTATTTTAGTCCAAATCAATTCGATACCGATGTGCTATTTCTTCATCGACATTTTCTACTTTTATTTTCTGCTTATATATAACCGCGCTATTTAAATAATAACCAGACGAGTTATCTTTGATAAAATAATAGTCCCTCCAGGGAAGAGTGGAAATAATCAACCCATTCCTGAGAACAATATGACCCCGATATTTCGCACTTGAATATCATGTACTACACGCGATAGGTGCATTTGCCTACTTTCGTTAAAACTCAGATTCAACTTTGTTATATCAAATAAATCCGCGGGCCCCGTCCTTTTAAACTAAATAAACCACTTTATAACTCAAATCACTCAGCGCGCCGTGAGTTTTAACCATCAAGTTTTTCACGCCGTTGCTAGGGAAATTCTGTGTCATTATTTTGAACTCTGGAAAACTATTACTTTTATGTATTTTTATTTATATTTATAACAAAAAAATGGCACACAATAATAATAATAATAATAAAACTACTAAAAAAACATAAACTTAACAAATTTATTATCATTATTATTTCATATATTTATCTAAAAAAATGAAATGACGTCATTTCCTAAAAAATTTAAAAATATATAAAACAAAAAAATATAAAACAACTAAAAAAAAAAAAAATCTAAAAAAGTAAAAAATAAAAAAAAATCTAAAAAACCTAAAAAACTAAAAACTAAAACACTACAAAACCTACAAAAAACCCCAATATTTTTTTTCCATATATATATATTTTATTTTAACTTTTTCCGAAAACATAATTTTTTATATTATTAAGAGTTATATATTTATTTTCTCGCTTTGGCACCCCTCACGTTATTTTAGGCGATAAGGGAAAGTATTTCTATTACGATCATATAACTAAGAGGTTAGCTACTTACCAGTCATCCACAATTGCCACCCCTACCACCCGGAACCATATGGCCTAGTCAGGTTAGTAAATAGATAAATAAGGAACATATTAAAAATAAAAACCTCGCGCTACCGAATAAATTCAATATAACATAATTGTTTTTTTTCTTTACTTTTCTTAATAATGTAGGGTTTCAAAACGAGCCTCCCCGACCTCATCTCAGGGAATCCTCTACCCTCCCTCTTTATTTTGTTTATAAATATTGCATCTTATTTCCTTTTTGTTGTGCATTCTTACATTGCAATAATGGGGACAATGTTGGAGTTAAATATGATGGTGTTTTTTATTTTACTTACAATGTAACAATATGCACTCATTAAAAATACAAAAAATGCAAAAAAAGATTAATTATAACTAAAAAAAATTATCATCAGAAAACCCAAAAAAAATTCATAAAACAAAAAATTCATAAAACCAAATTTCCAAATAAATGTATTTTGTTTTTAATTTGTAAATCTTTTTTGTAAATAATGTTTCTCTTTCCACCCTCTCTTCTTTGTAAATAACATCTCCTTCTCTCCCATTTTTTGTAAATAAATTGTTAAAAATGAAAAAAAAAATAAAAAATTTAGAAATATCTTGAAATCCAAAAAAGACAATAACTCTAAAAACCTAAAAAGAAGATAATAACTCAAAATATAAAAAAATAGAATAACTCTAAAATCAAAAAAAATTATTATGAAACAAATAAATTGAATATCTCATTCTTAACCATTTTCGCTCTCCAAAAATATAGTTCCAAATTTATTTATAAGCGAATTTTATTAATTCTTTGTTTACAATTCGTTTATTAATTAGATATTGATAGATTTAAATATCTGGGGTTAAGTTTTAAAGAATTTCTTATGCTTTATTTTTTTTTATTTAGATAAGTGACTTGTTTTCAGCACTACTTCTACTTTATTAAAATAATTTCACGTGTATTTTGTTAGAACATAACAACCTTAGACTTCAATAATGTTTACTCCAAGTTTTTTTTGAAATATAGGAACGTTCAATTAATCAAAGTTGCTCTCAAATTTTTTTTATTAAAATCTTGTTTTATGAAAAAAAAACATATTTCCCAATTTTTTTGATGTCTTATTTGGCATGATTAATTTTGATCATTAAAAGAACCTATGTTAATGGGAATAAGATTTCATTCCGTAAACATAGGCATCCAATATTTTAAAAGATTATTTGTTATGGAGTAAGAGGATGAAATTCATTACTCATATACATATACATTGGGTTTTAGGAATTTGTTCAAAAAAAATGTTATGGAAAACAAGATTTGGTTTTCCCAAACATCAACATCAAACCAAAATTTTCATTAGAGGTTCGTGCGGAAAAATTATACCTCACCTCTAAACCAAACCCCCTTCATAAACCACATCATCCCCCTTACCCATTTTCAATAATTCTAGAATTAATTTAAAATCTTTTTGAGAGCATAATTTTTAAATTGCATTATTTCCTTTAATTCTTATAAGCTAAAGTTTCTATAATCCCAGTCTATTTTTGTTAACCTAACAAATACAATTTTTGCTTTCCATTTGATTATATCGAGAAGTTTTTAGCAAAAACTCTACCTTTATTTAAATTTTTGTCATAATTTAGGACATAACTCTTATGCCCTATATGTTAATTTTGATATTTCTTTTAATTAATTCAAGCTGTAGATAAATTTAGGATTTCCTTAATTCCTTATAAGTATATCTCCATCTTTTGCTCTGGAATAACAAAAGATTAAGTATGAGGGTATTTGATAAGTTGTAAATATACGTATTTTTTCAGTACTTCTATTAGGTTGTTTTAGTTTATTTTCATTATTTTTTGTTATTTTTCTTAAATAATTTGTTTCTTTTTGGAAATACTCTTCGAACTAAAGTTTATTTTGTTTACTTAAATTTTGTAGAAAAAGTCGCAAAAATTGAATAGTACACGCCCGTGTCAATTTGGTCACGCCCGTGACGAGGGCGTGTTACTTTGATTCCAGCAAATATCTGCTTCCTGTAAAGAAAGGACCATTCAATGGCAGCCGTTCAACGTTCGTCGATCTCAGCTCGACGCTTTGCCAGCTAATTCGTCGACCAACATTCAACATCAGCCTTTTGCTGATTGTAGCTCGACGTTCATCGAACGAAGCACGACGATTTGATGCAATACTCAACAAACAACTTTCATCGAACTGGACTCAATGATCAACACTCAATGCCTCCAGTTCAATGTTTGACTTTCATCGAACTCAACTCTCAGTTCGACGAATTATTTCCATTCAATGCCAAAAACAATTCAAAGCCCTTGAAGGTGGGCTTCACTCAACTCTAAGGAAGATATTAGTGAGAGGGAGGGATTCAATCAATGCCCTTGAAGATGGGGTTGAGAGGGCGAGCTTCACTCTATGCCATAGAAGATTGCGTTGAAAGGGCGAGCTTCACTTAACGCAAAGAAAGATGGTGGTGAGAGGGAGGGATTCACACAACGCCATGGAAGATGGCGTTGAGAGGGAAAGCATCACTTAACACTAAGGAAGATGGTGGTGAGAGGGCGGGCTTCACCCAATATCATGGAAGATGGTATTGAGAGGGCGAGCTTCACTCAACGCCATGGAATATGGAATTTAGAGGTAGAGCTTCACTCAATGCCATTGAAGATGGTGTTAAGTGGGTGGGCTTCACTTAACGCCATGGAATATGGAATTGAGAGGGCGAGCCCTGGCCCGCTTGCTTGCTTATCTTGCCTGCCTGTCTCGCTTATCTGGCGGTCCCACTTGGCGAACACTGCGCTGTACATAATCCCCTCTCTTTTTGAGCTTGGTGTAAAGCCCCAAAAACTTAAAAGGGGAACGATTGGAATTATTCAGGCCAAGTTGGGTTCTTGCTAGGTTGACACGGCCTGTGACACGAGTGTGTCATAGGGAATATCGTGCTCGAGATCGATGAGATCGTGTGGTCGATGATATTTCGGTCGATGAGCATTGAGACAGGGAACATGGCCTGGGACACGGGCATGTCCCAGGGACGTGTCAGGCACTCAATGCCTCACCGAGTACTCAGCGTTATTCAAGAACCTAGTATGGGCACACGGCCTGAGACACGGGCGTATTAGTGGTTGTGTCCTGCTCAGGTTTGTTAGCAGGTTTGTGCTGAGGGAGTTACACGGCCAGGGACACACGCGTGTCCCATGCGTGTCTAGCACACGACATGTGACACGGGCATGTCACATGGCCGTGTACTTCTCACGATATTTTGGTCCCGTGTCATTTGGGTCACACGGGCCGTGACACGGGCCTTTACACGGGCGTGTCACATGAAACATGGGCGTGTCCCAAGCCGTGTCATAGGTCGTGTCCTGGTCGGGATTTTCTTGTTTGACGGTGAATGTGGAACACAACCTTAGACACGGGCGTGTCACAAGCAGTTTTCGGCCCAGAAAGTTTATTTTAGGGGCAAATCGTGGCCGTTCAGTTCCTTCTTTTGGGATCCAAGGGCTGTGGTTGTTCTTTCAAAAATTTATAACCGGGAATAGGGTTTTCAAACCCTCATTTCCCAACTTCTTTCTCTTTCTCAGTGTTAGAGAGAGGGGAGAGCTAGGAGGAAGAAGGAGTTCAACTACGACCATCGGTGAAGCTTTAGAGCCCCATTTCGCGAGCGGAGTCCAGATCCGCGAAGGAAATATCATTGCGGTGGGGTTCATCCGACCAAGTATCTTCATGGCTAGGAAGAGAGGTTATAAGGGAACGACACTTCTCCTCTTAGTTTTAGGATGTACATTTAGCATCTTTTCTTTTCAGTTTTGGGCTCCAGATCTCTCAAATGAGAGGGGTTTGGGTTACCATGGTTCAAGTGAAACCTTCGGGTCGATTGTGTCTGTCCCCGACATGATTTTACATTATAGATTCGCTCTGTTAGTGTATTAGGCATTGTGGGTGAAGCCGTAGTCACGACCGTTAGTCCGACTCGGCGATGTTGCATAGCGAGCCTTGAAGATTCGGTAGAAATCCATTGTAGTAAGATGTCGTTGTGATGTATGCATTTTCCCTCTTTTCTTGTGTGAGTAATCGTAGCCGGAACATGACAAGGTTAGCTCCGCTTTGACAATGGATGGTTTCCTTGGTGCGCGGGAATGTTGCAGTACAAATGGTGTATTAGGGTGGGAAAGTTTATGGTTGTGCTGTGTTAAGGCGTGGCTATGTCTCTGTGGTCGACTGGCTATCCCGTGACGTGCAAGTCATGTGGGGAGAGTGTCCCGACGAGACTATACCCCTTCTGTGAGACTGACAAGAACGCCGAGCATAGGGAAAGCCCGGGCAATAAATCCATGAGCGGGTGGAGTCCAGCAAGGGTTCTTAGAATCGGTTTGTGTGTGAGACGGAATCCTGATGTGAGAAGTCAGAATTTGCACACAAGCCCAGGATTTAAGACCCATGTACGGGTGGGGCCTTTGCAAGATTTTCGTGTAACGCCGCTTGGGACGTTAGGTACATAGTAGTTCCCTTTTGTTTGCGGATTTATTCCAATGGGGAAACGGAAGTACCAAGTTGTTTGATGATGTGTTAGATGTATACAAGATAGGGTGCCTTGGACGAAGCCCGGGTTTGCATACATGTTGCATAGTAGGCCCCTTTCACTCTATTCTCAACATAGAAAACGTGTTTGTTGTATGAGACATCCAAACCTATTTTAAAGCTTTATAAATTTATGTATGTGGTATACGAAGTGCTGACTTGCAGGTATGAGGGGTACCCTGGGGTCCGTTAGGGGCGGTTGGGAGGAGATGTGTTGGTTAAATAGTAGAGGTAAGCCTTTGCTGACCCACTTTACTGCAAATCTTTACAGGGCGAGGATCGCAAGCGGGAGCTAGTGCGCCGGGAGAAAAGCCCTAAGCCTCATTAAGTGTTGCTGTATTTTTAGTTTGCTTCCTGTGATTGTATGATCCATGTTCTAGACATTGTGCGGCTTGATCGCCAAGGTAGCTTAGGGGTGCTTTTGCACGTTGATGATTGACCTTAAGGTCTTTATATGTTGGACTCTATTTGTGTAAGTCCTTAAGGCCATTTGATACTCCTGTTAGTGGTGGATAACTTCTAGTTGTTTGGTTGTTTCCGCTGTGTTTTGTTCTGAGTTTTGAGATCGGGTTGTAAATATCATCTTATATTGCTGAATCTGTGGCATCTGTTTGTTGTGGGGCCCCGGCCGGACCCATATTATACGGTCATTATAGGGGAGGTGTTACAATTTGGTATCATAGGGAGGTTAGCGTTCCAAGGTAAGGATTTGTGGTCGAAAGTCATAATCAAATCGCGTATAAGAAGTTATCCATATAGGAGTATTGCTGGACCATGAGTGTCCTTGTGTTTGAGTCTTGCGATTAGATACTGATTTGTGTTTTCTTTGCTTGTGTTAAGAGTGCAAGCAACAAGGAGGGAACGTCGAGGCCAGGAGAAGAGCTCTCGGCGAGTAGCTCTACTGCGCAAGGTCCTTTATGCATGGGGGTAACCCCGGACGACTTTTGTCGCATACTTCTAGAAGAAATGGCGGCAGCCCAAGCTGCAGTGGCAGCACAAGTAGCTCCGCCCATTGCTCAGGTAGCAACTTCTACTGCCCCGGATACGGCGACGGCCGTGCCGAGCGAAGAAGCCAGGCAGGCAGAGCCGCTGGCCGAAAGGTTAATTATCGGGCATGGTGACCGGCAAATGAAGTATTTCCTGAGCTTCCACCCTCGAACATTTAAGGGAGTCAGTACGCCAACTGATTCAAAGGATTGGTGGGCTTGGATTCAGGAGCTTTTGAGGGCGGTAAAGATGCCAGAAGAGAATAAAACAGAGTTTGCAGCCATCATGTTGGAAGGAGATGCCATGTTGTGGTGGGTTTGTCATAGTGGCCTGCAGTTTCCTGGACATACCCCGTCCATTGATGAGTTTGGGAATTCTTTTCTGAAGAAGTACATTCCCGCGTCGACAAGGTTAGCCCTCCAGAGACAGTTTCTGCACTTGGTGCAACGAGACAAGACCGTGGACGAGTATGTTAAGGAATTCACTAGGTTGGGTCGTTATGCTGGAAAAACCATGGAGGATGATGAGGAGAGAGACAACCTCTTCTACCATGAATTGAGGGAGAATCTGAGGCAACCCCTTATATCTATGAAACATGCGGGTTTCAACGAATTATTTAAGGCGGCCAGGATTTTGGAAAGCGATATGGAGCAAACCCAACACCGCAAGGGTTTCACACCCAAGAAAGGGGAATGGAAGCCTTCTCAATCCCACAGGAAGTCGGAAGGGAGCAGATGGAAGAAGAAGCCTCACCCGTACAAGTCTGGTGAGAAAAGTAACTTGACGTCTGGCGGGTCTTGCTCTAAGGGACCTCTGACGTGCTATAATTGTAGCAAGGTAGGGCACATAGCAAGATTTAGTACTCAAGATGGACTGCGAAAGAGACAAGGCAGGAGCAGACGGTGCACTCCGGCCCTAGTGTCGCAGAGAAAGGGAAGATGGCAGAGTCGAGCGCTTCTCGGTTTCAACCGGTCCATCCAAGGGCCTATAACCTTGGGCAAAAGGAAGCGATCCGTCAGCCCGATGTGGTGACAAGTATGAGAGTTTATTTTCCACCTTGGGTTTTTATATATTCAAGAAGTTTATGTTTGTTGTATGTGTTTAGGCTTTTTGATAGTTTCTAGGTACCCCGCTAGGGTACTGATTGATATGGGAGCGTCGCACTCCTTCCTTGCAGAAAGATTTATCCGGAGGGTTGGAGTTGAGTCTTTCTCAACGGACGCAGTGCTGAAAGTGTACATGCCAGTTGGGTCATCCATGACTACCAGGGCTAAAGGACGTATATGTTGAAGTTTAGACGGAGTCGACTTCATGTTGATAGCGGAAGTCTTACCGTTGGGTGAGTTTGACGTAATATTTGGGATGGACTGGCTAGCAGAGCAGCAAGCCAGTATTGACTTCCTATCCAAGGTTGTAACCCTGAGGGGCGAAGGGAAAGTAGAAGTCAAGTTTGAGGGTCTTCATGGAGTGGCCTGTTCCCTAGTTTCGGCCATGCAGTTAGTACGGGCGGTTATCCAAGGAGGTGTAGCACTTGTAGCATTTTTGGAGGTTAGCCTTTCCAGGTTATCTCTTGGAGAAGTACCCGTAGTGGCAGAGTTTGATGACGTGTTTCTAGAGGAGCTTCCGGGAGCACCTCCTCGGAGGGAGATTTATTTCTCTATCGAGTTAGTGCCAGAGGATAGGCCGGTGTCACGTCCTCCCTTTAGGATGACACCAAAGGAGTTCGCCGAACTCAAAGTTCAATTGCAGGAACTTTGGAGCAGGGGTATATCAGACCCAATTCTTCACCGTGGAGTGCGTCGGTGTTGTTCGTAAAGAAGAAAGACGGTAGTATGCGGTTGTGCATAGACTACCGAGAGTTGAACAAATTTACTATCAAGAATAAGTATGTGATTCCTCGGATAGATGATCTGTTCGATAAGTTGGTGGGGTCAGTGGTGTATTCCAAGTTAGACATGAAGTCAGGATACTACCAGTTACGAATTCGAGACGAGGACATACCCAAGACAGCGTTTGATATGAGGTATGGTAACTTTGAGTTCTCGGTGATGCCGTTCGGGCTGACGAATACACCATCCGTATTCATGGAATTGATAACCCGAGTATTTCGCAAATACTTGGACTCGTTTATAGTCATCATTATTGATGACATTCTTGTTTATTCCAAGTCAGAAGCAGAGCAAGAGACTCACTTGTGGATAGTGTTGCAAGTGTTGAGAGAGAACCAGCTTTATGCAAAGTTATCCAAGTGTGAATTCTTGTTGTAGAAAGTGGCGTTTTTGGGCCATGTGATTAGTGGTGATGGGGTGGAAGTAGATCCAACGAAAGTGTAATCCATCATAGATTAGCCAATATTGAGGACCGTGGCGGAGGCCCGGAGTTTTCTTGGACTAGCCGGGTACTATCAAAGGTTCGTGGAGAACTTTTCGCGGATAGCTCTACCCCTCACATCACTAACTCATAAGGATCAGAAGTTCGTGTGGACAAAGGAGTGCAATCAGGCGTTTGATACCCAGAAGGAAAGGCTGATGACGGCGCCAATCCTAAGTATGTCGAAGGGGACTGAAGGATTTGAAATTTTCAGCAACGCATCCGGATGCGGTTTGGGGTGCGTTTTGGTACAACATGGCAGTGTGATCGCCTTTGGGTCTAGGCAGTTGAAGCCTCACGAGAGAAACTACCCCGTCCATGATTTGGAATTGGCGGCGGTAATTTTTCCGCTGAAATTGTGGCGGCACTACGTTTATGGTGCGAAAGTGGAGATCTTCACGGACCACAAAAGTCTGAAGTATCTCCTAGATCAGAAGGACTGAAATATTTGGCAACGCAGGTGGGTTGAGTTCCTTGGGGACTACGATGTGGCGATTCAATACATGCCATGAAAAGCGAATGTAGTGGCTGATGCCTTGAGTAGAAAATATTCTGGTCAAGGAAATTGGATCGAAGCTCGTGATGAGCGATTGAGGCGGGACTGGGAGTCCCTCGGCATAGACTGTGTGGCCAGAGGCGAGTCTAATGTGGCTCGGTTGAACTGAATTGAAATGCAGAATGATTTGTGCGATCGTATTCGGGAAGCAACCCGTTTGGATGTGGAGTTCCAACCATACATGGAGGAAGCTCAAAAGGGCGAGGGTAGCGCCTGGGAAATGACTGATGGTGTTGGGTACACTGAAAAATATGTACCAAATTTGGAGAAGCCTCATCTTACTCAATGATATACATCAATTTGTATTTGATGGATGTTTGAGTTTCATTGTGTAGGTGTAAGGTTTTCAAGAAATTTTTCTAAGTATAAGTGTCGACACTTGTGAAGAATTATGTCGACACCCAAAAGTTGTGTCGACACTAGAAGGAAGGCCTGTGTCGACAACCAGGCATTGTATCGACACTTGAAGAAGAAGCTGTGTCGACACAAAAAATTGTGTCGACACCTAAGGCAGGAATTGTGTCGACACCTAAAGCAGAAGTTGTGTCGACACCCAGGAGTTATGTTGATAGCAGAAAAAAGGCAGGTGTCGACACTCGGGAATTGTGTTGATACCAGAAGAAGGTTTGTGTTGACACACAAGACTTGTGTCGACACACACTCAACGCCATTTGTATACATCAGCTATGTCAAGACCAGAAGCAGTTGTATCGACACACAGGACTTGTATTGACACACACTCAACGACATCTGGATTACACTCAACGCCATCGAACAGCAACAACAATACTGAGTCTGAAGACTTGTGTCAACACACAGGACTTGTGTCGACACACACTCAATGACGTATCGACACACACTCAACGACAGCTGGACATACACTCAATACCATCTGTCAGCATCAGTTATGTCGAGACCAGGAGCAGTTGTGTCGACACACATGACTTGTGTCGACACATACAAACAGAAGCTATGTCGAGTAGCAGAAGAATGACTATGTAAACACATGGAGTATTGTGTCGACATCATCAAGACTTGTGTCAACACTTAGTCTATTTGTGTCGACACATGTGAAGCAGTTTGCTGAGTTGTTCATGTTGAGTTGTAAAGTCTTTGAGGAATCAACTGTCATGACTGGTGACTCGACAACTATCATAACCAACAGGTCTGACAACTTTGTCAGAACTGTTAGAAGGTCTTTACAAACCGGATTAGCAGATAATCATGAGGAAACTCTATATAAGGGACTGATCCTTGACAACCACAACAACAACAGAACGAAGGAAGTAATCAAGCTATTACAGGAAAGGGATTTTGACAACAAGAAAAGGGGAAACCCTTAAAAAGGTAGATCTAGAGCGGTCTGTAAGAGAAGATTCAGATTTTATTCTGAATTCAAGGAAGGAGCTGACAGGAGATCAACTTCTACCTCAAGTAAAGTTCAATCTTATTTTGTTCTATCAAGATTCTTTGAAATAGCTAAGTCAGGTTGAATCTGAAGATTCAGTTTATTCAAGAACTGATCAAGAAGCTCAGACCTATAGAGAGTTCTATATGGTGATATCTTCATATCTCTTAAACATTGAATTATCTTGTAGGATCTTTGTAAGATCATAGTTGTAAGCCTGCAATTATAAAGGCTGAGGTAGGGCTGAGTGCCTGAGGTGTAGAACTGGTAATAGTCTTAGTTGTAAGCCTAGTGGTAAAGGCTGAGGTTGGGTTGAGGCCTGAGGTAGGATTCTTGGAAAGAATTGGAGGTAAGATATGTATAAGTCTGAGCTATAGGAACCAATCTGGTTCTTAGTTGTAAGATCTGTGGATCTGAGCAAGTGGTAGGAAGTTGGGCTGAATCCAGTTCTCTATTGGATAGGCGAAGGGGGAAAGTGGATGTACACATACCTTGGGGAACCACTATAAATCTGGTGTATGCTGTGCTGTGTTTTTTGTACTGTGATTTGCATTTTCTGTGCTAAGTAAGAACTAGTTAATTGCCTAAATTATTAAAGAAAATTAGAACCTATTCACCCCACTCTAGGTGTCTAGGCTTTTGAAATAATTCTTTCAAGTGGTATCAGAGGGAGGTTGCTCAAAGATTGACCTAACAGTCTAAGTGAATCTCCAAGGCAATTAATAGATTTCAAGAATGGGTTCAAATTTGAATCAAAAGGATTTTGGATCTATGAATTTGCCTATCTACAGGAAAGATTGTTTTGACATATAGAAGGAAAGGGTTAGATTATTTATGGAAGCTTCTGATCCAAGAATCTACATCACTGTACAAGAAGGACCCTTCATTCCAATGAAGGTATCATCTCTAAATACAAATATTAAAACCCCTAAGAATTATTCTGAAATGACAAAGGATGAGATCATCCTGGCAACACTAGACAAAAGAGCACAAAACATTATTGTAAGTGATATAGATGGTGCCATATTTCAGAATCCGGTACATTATAAAAACTCTAAGGAAATATAGGACACCGTGATTGTCTACATGGAGGGAATAGAAGAAGTTAGAGAGGACAGGAAATCTATGCTGAATCAAGAATATGAGAGCTTTAGATAAGCCATGACTTACATCATAGCTGAATGTTACAAAACGTTCTTCAGGATAGTTAATGAGCGATGACATATGGAAGAATTTTCAGCACATATGAACTGAATGACAAGTTTCTAAGGTCTCTGACAAAGGACTGGGACACAAAGATTTGTGCCATTATAGAGGTGGCCAAGCTTGCTGATACACCTCCTCAAATAATATTTGGAAAGTTACTGTCCTATGAAATGTTGCTCACTGCTAGAAAAGAAGAGGATAAAAATAGTAGGTCTGAGTACAACGAGAAGTCAGTGGCCTTCAAGGCTGAAGGCACAAGGAAGGGTAGGAGAAAGTCTCCTTCTCCACCTAGAAGGAGTGCTGAGGCAGTGGAAGAAAATCCTAACAATATCACATCAGATAGCTACACCTCTGATGAGAACTTTGTTGCCTTTACAAGGCAGTTTAAAAGGTTCATGAAAAAGAAGAAGTGGAGAATCAAGCTATCTACATCCTTCTCCAAGGATGAGTATTACAAAGAAAAAGAAGACTCCCAAGGAGGACATGTATGCCTCAAAACCTAGTAAACAAACTAATTATAAGATTGTTTGCTATTATTGCAACAGGACATGACATGTTATAGCTTACTGTCCAGACAAGAGGAATGAATCTAAGGACAAGAAGAAGCATCAACTGAACGACAAGAAGGAGAAATCTTTTGTTGCTCAGAAACAGAAGAGTTGGACAGACTCTTCATCTTTAGGATAAGGAGAAGAAGATGATGCAGAAGCATATGTGTGGCTGTTCTCAAAAGAAGAGGATTCTAGGAAACTAGAATTCCTACAAATGCTGGATTCTATAAATGGAGTGGAAGACTATTGCTGTAGGGGGCTAATGGCCCTGTCAGAAAATGATCAGTGCTAGGATCAGCCTGGTCCTAGTAAGGTATACAATTCTCCCTTAGAGTCTGATTATTTTACTAGATCAGAATCAGTAGCATCAACTTCAAGAGAAGTGGATGGTTCTGATTCTCAGGGGGATGTACTTTAACTCATTAATGAGTATGGTGGGCTGTTGCAAGCTCTAAAGAGTAGCAAGGTTCTTGTCAAGGAGCAGGCCAAGGAGATTGAATCTCTTAAGCAGGCTGCAACATAATTAGCTAAGCTGATTGATTTGAAATTGAAAGAGGTTGCCAAACTGAAGCACATAACTATCATTAAGATGGGCACAATCTCTTTTAAGGAAAATCACATCAAGAATCTGGAGGAAAAACTTCAGAAAGAAAATGATTTATAGGCTAAATTCTCTAAGCCAAAATAAGTCTTGCCCTTAATAGACAACTTCATTTCTTATAAAGGAAAGACTGGTTTAGGATTTAAGGGAAAAAACAAGGGCCACCAATTCACATGGAAAAGACAAGGCCCTAGTTCAGCCACTAGACTCTAAGCCCCCTATTTTCTTTAGGAAGGTGATGCAACTTACAAATAGGTATGATCATGAAATTACTCATGGTCACTGTGAGTATGGAGATCACATTGGCAAGTGTGCAAATGCTAATAGGCCACTATATAGGCAAGCCCATCAGGTTTAAAAGGAATTCTTGTAGTTTGCTGCTCCAACACCCACACTTAAAAGGACTGCTGGCAACAAGGTTGTGAAGTCTGTACCTAAGAGAAGGTACAACAGATTTGAGTGTTGGTGTTGTGGCAAGGTAGGCCACTTTGCTATGGATTGTTGGTTTAACACAAGTGTTAAAACCAAGAATAGTTTACCTATCAGAAAAGCTATAGGTAAAGAAAATAATTTTCAAACAAACAAGAACCTAGGACCCAAAACTAATTTTGGTTCTAAGAATGAGTGATTCTTTATTTGATGCAGGTGAATCCAAGTGGTCATACCCCTATATGGTATTTGGATAGTGGATGTTCCAGACACATGACTGGAACAAGAAGAATGTTGAGGGAGTATGTACCCATAGAGAATGGACCCAAAGTAATCTTTGGTGGATCAGAAAAGGGAATCATCAACGGATTTGGTAACATTTCTAATTATTCAATTACTATCACTAAAGTGGCTCATCTGAACTATAAGTCTATAGGACAGTTATTCAACATGGGATTAGTGAGGAATGGTCCTCAAGTCAAGTGCATTAAAGATGGTGTGTGTTCATCTTGCCAAAAGGGCAAACAGACTAAGTCCTCTTTCCATGCACTAGATACCAAAGACTCAATGAGATCTTTATATCTCTTGCATATGGATTTGTGTGGTCCTATGCAAGTCCATAGTCTTGGTAGGAAAGTTTACACATAAGGTATTGGGGATGAATATTCTAGATTCACATGGGTTTTCTTCTTGAGGCAGAAATATGAAACTCCTACTGTTTTTAAGACCTTTGTTAGATAAATTCAGAATGAATTTAATAATTCAGTGGTCAAAATCAGAAGTGACCATGGAACTGAATTTCAGTCTAAATATATGACAAAGTTCTGTGAAGAACTTGAGATTCATCAGGAGTTCTCCTCACCTAGAGCACCCCAGCAAAATGGTGTTGCTGAAAGAAAGAATAGGACTCTAATTGAGGCAAGTAGAACACTACTTAGTGACACTACTCTCTCTAAGTACTTCTGGACAGAGGCAGTAAATACTATATATCATGTACTCAATAGAGCCTCCATCAATAAGAAACATAAGATGACTCCCTATCAGATTTTGAAAGGCAGAAAACCAAACATTTCCTATCTTAGAATCTTTGGTAGCAAGTGTTATGTCCTAGTTAATGGTAAGCACTACCAAACTAAGTTTGCTGCAAAATCCCTAGAAGGGATATTTGTTAGGTACAATAATAATAGTAGGGCATACAGGATCTACAACTTGACTACACAAGTTATAGAAGAATCTGTCCATATAGTATTTGATTAGTCTAAGTTGATTAACAGTGAATTGTCTAGCTCTTCAAGTAGTTCTACAGGTTAAAAGGATAGGCTGGACAAGCTGACTATCAATGAATAAGCACCTGCTAGGCTAGATGAAGAAAAGAATGCATGCTGTCCAGGGTAGAACAAGTCTCACTGAATGAAGAAGACAATGAGGAGCATCAGGTTGAGGAAAATGAAGAAGGCCAAGAGGTTGGCAGATTTCCTCCAGCAAGAAGACGCCTAAAGGATCATCCAGCTCATCAAATCATTGGTGATGCAAGTAAAGGTGTACTAACCAGGAGCAAGAACATGAACACAGTTTTATGTTCAATTTTCTTGTCACAGATAGAACCCAGGAAGTTTGAAGAAGCCATGCTAGACACAAACTGGATTGATGCTATGAAAGAAGGGCTAGATAAATTCAAAAGGTGTAAAGTCTGGGAACTGGATCCTAAACCAAAGGATCACAACATTATAGGAACCAAGTGGATCTACAGAAACAAACTTGATGAGAATGGCACTATAATCAAGAACAAGGCAAGACTTGTAGCAAAAGGCTACAGGTAAGAGGAAAGGATTGACTTTGATCAAACCTTTACAACAATGGCAAGACTGGAGGCTATAAGGTTATTATTTGCCTATGCTGCCTATCAAGGGTTCAAGGTATATCAGATGGATGTAAAGTCAGAATTTTTGAATGGTGACTTAAAAGAGGAAGTCTATGTTGAACAACCCTCAGGTTTTGTAGATTCTTATTTTCTGATTATGTATACAGGCTTAAGAAAGCTCTATATGGTTTGAAATAGCCCCGAGGGCTTGGTATGAAACATTGTCTACTTTTCTTATTGAGAATAAATTCTCTAGAGGAAAGATAGACAAAACTCTATTCTTTAGGAAATCTAAAGGCAAGATAATCATAGTCCAGATATATGATGATGACATTATCTTTGGATCTACTGAAAACAACCTTTATAGAATGTTTGCCAAACTAATGCAAGGGAAGATTGAGATTAGAAGTAGGGGTGAGCTGAAGTTCTTCTTGGGACTTCAAGTAAGACAGACTGATGATGGATTATCCAAATCCCAGTCTAAGTTCACCAAGGAGTTGATTAAGAAATATGGGATGGACTCTGCCTCCACCATGAAAACTCCAATGAGAACAAGTATGCCTATAGGACAAGATGAGACAAGGAAACCTATTGATGAGTCTTTGTATAGAGGGATAATTGGCTCCCTATTCTACTTGACTTCTAGTAGACCTGACATCATGTAAGCTACATGGGTCTGTGCTAGGTACCAAGCCTTCCCAAAGGAATCTCATTATACTGCAGTTAAAAGAATTTTGAGATATCGTAAGGGCACACCTAATCTAGGTCTTTGGTACCCTAAGAATAGAGATTTCTTACTAACAGACTTCTCAGATGCAGACTTTGCAGGATGCAAATAAGATAGGAAAAGTACTACAATAACTTGTCAATACCTAGTTGGAAGGCTGGTGTCATGGTGTAGCAAAAAGCCAACAAGTGTAGCTATCTCAACTGCTGAGTCAGAATATATAGCTGTAGGCAGCTACTGTGAACAGTTGATGTGGATAGAGCATCAACTTGAAGACTATGACATCAAGGTAAGTAGAATTCCACTATTCTGTGATTCTACTAGTACTATTTCTATTTCTAAGAATCTTGTATCTCACAGTAGAACCAAGCATATAGAAATTAAGTTTCATTTTATAAGATAAAATGTGGAGAAGGAAGATGTTAATCTAGAATTTGTAAACACAAATATTCAAATTGCTGATATTTTTACAAAAACTCTGGATGAAACCAAATTCAATCACTTTAAAATTGAATTAGGTATGTTGAACCAAGACTCAAGCATTCCTGAGTAGAATATGTAAGCACAATATTTCTCAGGAAATTTGTCTAAGTACAAAGTTTGTGTCGACACAAACAAATTGTGTTGACACACTCAGTATGTTGTGTCGACAAAGAAAAAGGATGTGTTGACACAGAATAAGTATCCATGTAGATAGAAGAATAGGTGTCGACAAAACTATGTCGAGACATGACCAGTCCGTGTCGACACTAACACAAGTATGTCAACACATAGATAAGTCGACAAATAGATATGTCGACTAAAATTAAGTTTTGTCGTGACCTAAGTCTATTATGTCGACACATGTACAACTATGTCGACATGTATTTTTTCTAAGTAAGGTGCGTCCTTTGACCTACCCTTTACCAATACACTATAAATTGGAGAAGAAAAAATCTGGTCGACTACGCCTTCAGATTTCTCAACTCTAGACCTTGTGTCGACTTAGATATTCACTTCTCTTCTCTTCTCTCTCTTTCTCTCCCTTTCGTCAATGGCGCCCCTCAAGGTTGACAAAGTGAATGAAGGGTATGAGCTAGTTCGTGGTGGATTCACGACAGCATCGCAAGACATCCAAGGAGTAATTACCCTAATTTCGGAGAATGGGTTGGAGTTCTTGGTCTCAGAACCAACTAAGATTTGGAAAAATAAAGTAATGGAATTTTATTCATCAGCTTCTGTGGACACTAATGGGAAGAAGATCAAAGCAACTATTCACGATTCTCAAGTGAAACATACACTGAAGATGATCATGAAGTCACTCCAACTTCCTAGGGTTAAGGATGATGATGACATAAGTCCATCCATGACAAAAGATGCTTTAATCTGGTGCGGGCTAAACCCTAATACAAAAGTTGGATCATCCATTACCAGGAAAGGGATGAATTCACAGGGAAATTTTCTGTCAGAAATAGTAGGCAAGGTGATTTTGTGTAAGACTGGTGGACATGACAGAGTTTTAGTCTCCATGTTCAATCTAATGACAAGGGTCATCTTCAATGTAAAAATAGACTGGGCATTAGTAGTATTTGATTAAATACAAGAAGGAATAAAGAAACCAAATATGGGAAGGATCCTAAGCTTATGTCTAGCTTCAACAATACCAGATGTTATGAATAAATTGTAAGGATCCAAGATCAACCATATGAGAAGAATGTATGTAAGGATTCTATCCAAATTGGATATAGTTTTGACCAAAGATGTTTCTACTCCACAGAAACATGTCAAGAAAAATGATAAAAAGAAAGAAATTGTTCAACAAGAAGAATCCTCCAGTGATTCTGAGGAGGAAGCAGTCTTTAGTTAGGATGAAGACAGGCAGCAAAAAGAAGCTCAAAACCAAGTGGAGAGCCGTGTTCTCCCAAAATAATAGATATTCTCCACTCTAGGGGAGAAAATCCTGAACCAGCAGCACAAGATACTGTACTTTCTGAGCTACCTGCTCAAGGGGAAAGAATTGATGCAACAACTCTAGAGGGTGAGTATGCAGCTGATACAGTAATGGATATTGTATCAAATATAAACAAGGAAATATTATAAATTACTGAGAAGGAAGCAAATGTTGTGCAGATAAAAGATACAGCTTAGAATGAGCAAGTACGCATCTCTTTTATAGAGCAGGCCCTGGACAAAAATCTTGATGTCCAGGGAGAACCTTTTGTTTTCCAAACTAAACTTGTTCTTCCTTTATAGATGTAGCAAGAGGTAATAATGGAAGAGCTATTTCCTGATTTACCAGCTGCAAGGACTGAGGGCGAGCAATCACAGGTAGATAAGGAACTTCCAAGAACTGAGGGGGAGGAGCTACTGAATGACCAAACTAATAAAGATACAATTGATATAGAAAGCTCATCACAACCCTCTGATGATGTGGAAGCCTCGATGGCTAAATAGAGGAAGATGGTTACAATCACGAAAAAGAGCACAGTCTATAAAAAGGCTGTATAAATAGTAAATCAACCACCTACTCCAAGCATGGACTTCAGTTCATTACTGGTCCAACTGCAAGTAAAATTGGATAAACAAAGAAAGTCCTTACAGAAGTATGTGGATGAGTAAAATAAAGAACTGCAGTTTCAGTTGGCTCAGAACATAAAATCAATCAGATTTGAAGTCAATCTACACAAGAAAGAGATGCCAGATTGTTTCCATAAGGGAGGCAATGTTGTAGTATATTTGGCTGAGCAACAACAGCTGCTGAAGACTGAGGTTGAGGACATTGAAACCAAGTAAGGATATGTGTTAGAAAATCAATTCAGGCCCAATGAAAATCTCAAAGACTCCCATGAAGAAATACTCAAAAAACTGGGAAGTGTTTCGACTGATTTGAAAAATTAGATATCAAAGCAAATACAAGAAGATCTAGCTGCTGTCCAAACAACCATTGGAGCCTCTAAAAAGACTATTTCTGATTACCTGACTAAATTATAAGCCTATTATCAAGAAGGTACAGAATATCTGGCTGATCAAATAAGGTTTCAAAAGACTGATCTGAGGGATCGTTTAACTAGAGAAGTCATAAAGGGGGAGAGATTATTAGTCAAAGCTGGCTCTGATCATGCAAAATGGGTTTATAATACAATCAGAGCTACACTTGGCTTTCCTCCTTTGTGTGATGATGACAATGTTGATGAGTCTGGAGTGCAACCTACTAATATTAAAGGAGATCAGCCTGAAGTTGCACAGGTTATTTACCCTCCTTCTGACTTTGATATGGTTCAACAAGGAGTGCAGACAATGTACAACCCTCAATAGGAGGCACCAAATATGATCATTGAAAAAGTAGACATGTCAGATGCTGCCAAGGAAGCTCAAAAGGAAGCACAGCTATCCAAGAAAAGGTTCAGAGAACAGGCTGAGTAGAAGCTAGATTTTGAGCAATGGAGCCCTACTTCCAGGAATATTATTTTGATTGCCTGGAAGGCTGTAAAGGATAAGACCTATGATATGGGTAAATGGTATTCTGAGCAAGAGTGGAATAAGTATCAAGCTAGGCAAGAAGCCATTCTCCAGTACAGAAGGAGTGCAAAAGCTGGGAAGTTAACTGCTAATGCTCTGGAGCCTAGCAGGTACTTCCCCCAGCCTTTTCACTATTTTGAAATGCAAAGGATAAAGACTGAAGAACTAAAGAAGAAGTATTTGAAAGGAAAGAAACCTGCTGATGATACTGAACCTACTGTGCAGGCAAAGATTAAATAAGGAAAAGGCATTGTAATTACAGAGCCTAGTCAATCATATGATATATAGACTTATGTGTAGAACAATGTAACTTTTTTGCTTTTGTTCAAAGGAAAAATATGTAAACCCAGAATTTTCTGATTAATGAATAAAATCAGCTTCACTATTCATTTTAGTTGTTTACATTGTTTATATGTTATCTTTCACTGAAATGTATGTACATCTATTTTTATATGCTTTATTATGAGTGATGTATATCTTTGACTAAGGGTTTTGACTTCTCCAAATAGGGGGAGATTATTGGGTACACTGAAAAATATGTACCAGATTTAGAGAAGCCTCATCTTACTCAATGATATACATCAATTTGTATTTGATGGATGTTTGAGTTTAATTGTGCAGGTGTAAGGTTTGCAAAATTTTTTTATAAGTACAAGTGTCGACACTTGTGAAGAATTGTGTCGGCACCTAGAAGTTGCGTCGATACTAGAAGCAAGGCCTGTGTCGACACCCAGAAGTTGCGTCGACACTAGAAGAATGGCCTATGTCGACACACAGGCATTGTGTTGACACATGAAGAAGAAGCTATGTGGATACCCAAAATTGTGTCGACACCTAAAGCAAAAGTTGTGTCGACACCCAGAAGTTATGTCGACACCAGAAGAAAGGCATGTGTCGACACTCAGGAATTTTGTCGACACTTGAACAAGGTTTTTGTCGACACACAGGACTTGTGTCGACATACACTAAATGCCATTTGTCTACATAAGTTATGTCAAGACTAGAAGCAGTTGTGTCAACACACAGGACTTATGTTGACATAAACTCAATGACATCTACATGACACTCAATGCCATCTAACAGCAACATCTATACTGAGTCTGCGGACTTGTGTCGACATAAATGACTTGTGTCGACACACACTCAACGATGTCTCGACACACACTCAACGACAGCTGGACATACACACAATGCCATCTGTCAGCATCAGTTATGTCGAGACCAGGAGCAGTTGTGTCGACACATACAAATAGAAGCTATGTCGAGTAGCAGAAGAATGACTATGTAAACACATGGAGTATTGTGTCGACATCATCAAGACTTGTGTCGACACTTAGTCTATTTGTGTCGACATATGTGAAACAGTTTGCTGAGTGGTTCATGCAAAGTTGTAAAGTCTTTGAGGAATCAACTGTCATGACTGGTGACTCGACAGCTGTCATAACCAATAGGTCTGACATCTTTGTCAGAACTGTTAAAAGGTCTTTACAAACCGGATTAGCCGATAATCACGAGGAAACTCTATATAAGGGACTGATCCTTGACAACCACAACCACAACAGAACGAAGGAAGTAATCAAGCTATTACGGGAAAGGGATTTTGACAATAAGAAAAGGGGAAACCCTTAAGAAGGTAGATCTAGAGCGGTCTGTAAGAGAAGATTCAGATTCTATTTTGAATTCAAGGAAGGAGCTAACAGGAGATCAACTTCTACATCAAGTAAAGTTCAACCTTATTTTATTATATCAAGAAGCTTTGAAACAACTAAGTCAGGTTAAATCTGAAGATTTAGTTTATTCAAGAACTGATCAAGAAGCTCACACCTATTGAGACTTCTATCTAGTGATATCTTTATATCTCTTAAACATTCAATTATCTTGTAGGATCTTTGTAAGATCTGAGTTATAAGCCTGTATTTATAAAGGATGAGGTAGGGCTGAGTGCCTGAGGTGTAGGACTGGTAATAGTCTGATTTGTAAGCCTAGTGATAAAGGCTGAGGTAGGGCTGAGGCCTGAGTTAGGATTCTTGGAAAGAATCTGAGGTAAGACTTGTATAAGTCTGAGATGTAGGAACCAATCTGGTTCTAAGTTATAAGATCTGTGCATCTGAGCAAGTGGAAGGAAGTTGGGCTGAATCCAATTCTCTACTGGATAGGCGATGAGGGAAAGTGGATGTATCCATACCTTGGGGAACCACTATAAATATTGTGTATGTTGTGCTGTGTTTTCTGTACTGTGATTTGCATTTTCTATGCTAAGTAAGAACTAGTTAATTTCCTAAATTATTAAAGAAAATTAGAACTTATTCACCCCACCCCACCCTCTAGGTGTCTAGGCTCTTTAAATAAGTCTTTCAGATGGGATTCTGAGGTTGGGTGGGAGGATTTGTGTATCGTAATTTGGCAAGCTCCGCGAGGAGTTGAATTTTGGGGCCCACTTCACAAAGTACTCCATTCACCCGGGTAGTACAAAGATGTACTTGGATATAAAGAAATCCTACTGGTGGCTTGGTCTGAAGCGGGACGTAGCTTTGTATGTGATTCGGTGCAAAACATGTGCCATGGTGAAGGCCGAGTGTCAGAAGTCAGGCGGGTTTTTGAAGCCTCTTCCAATCCCGAGTGGAAATTCAATGATATCTCCATGAATTTTGTGCATGGGTTACCTAGATCGCAGCAGGGTAACAACGTAATTTGGTTGATCGTGGATCGCTTGACCAAAGTGGCACACTTCATCCCAAATCGGAAAGAGGACCGCGTGGAGAAGCTGGTTGAATTGTACGTTCGCAACATTGTACGACTACATGGGATTCCGAAGAGCGTAGTTAATGACTATGATGGATGTTTCACATCTACAGACAGGAGGTTGGTGCAGAAAAGCCTGGGCACGAAGCTCAAGTTCAGTAAGGCCTTCCATCCTCAAACTGATGGGCAGACCGAGAGAACAAATCGTACTATAGAGGATATACTGAGGATTTTTAGTCTTCACTTCGCCAAGAAAAGGGAGGATCATCTCTTCATGATAGAGTTCGCATAAAACAATAGTTACCAAGCAAGTATAAAGATGGCGCCATACGAAGCTTTGTATGGGAGGTGATGTCGAACACCGATGTCTTGGACAGAGGGGGGAGACACCAAGATTTTTGGGAAATAAGTTGTAGCTGATGCTTATAAGTTGGTTTGAACCATTCAAGAGCGTATGAAAATAGATCAAGATCGGCAAGCGAATATTTTAATGCTCGCCACATGAATGTGGAGTTCGCAGTAGGCGACTGAGTTTATCTAATGATCAAGCCGCTCAAAGGCATTTCATGGATTTGCGAACTCAAGAAGTTTAGTCCGAGGTTTTGGGGACCGTTCGAGGTTATAGAACGGGTTGGAAAAGCAACATACCAGTTGGCATTGTCCACGGAGCTGAGTGGATTACATGATGTCTTCCATGTCTCCGTCTTAAGGAAAGCTTTGTTAGAGGCTAGCGTTGTGATCGAATCAGCAGCAGTGTTGATAGAAGAGGACTTGAGGATGCGAGTTCGACCAATCAATATAGAAGATTCAGAGATTCGGCAGTTGCGAAACAAGGAGGTTAAAGTCGTAAAAGTTCGTCGGGACATCTATGGTTGTGAGGAGCTTTCGTGGGAGCGAGAGTAGACCATGCTTGAGGAGAACCCCGAGCTTTTCTTCTCAGGTACCGTTTAAGTTTTGTGTACTTTCCATGTTTAAATTTCGGGACGAAATTCTTTTAAGGGGGGGGGGGGAATTATCACGCCCCAAAAACATAAAAGGATTCCATTGGCATTATTCAGACCAAGTTGGGTTATGGCTAGGTTGACACGAACTGTGACACAGGCGTGTCATAGGGCATTTCGTGCTTGATATCAATGAGATCGTGTGGTCGACGAGATTTTGGTCGACTAGCGTTGAGACAGGGAACACGGCCTGGGAAACAGGCGTGTCCAGGGCCTTGTCGGAAACTCAATGCCTCACCGAGCACTCAATGCTTTTCAAGAGTTGAGTGAGGGCACATGGACTGAGACACGGGCGTGTAAGTTGTTGTGTCCTTCTGGGGTTCGTTAGCTGGTTTGTGCTGAGGAAGTTACACGACCATGGATACGGGCGTGTCTCGCATACGACATGTGACACGGGCGTGTCACATGGCCGTATCGTTCTCGGGATGTTTTGGTCCTGTGTCATTTGGGGCACACGGGCCTTGATATGGGCATGTCACATGATATGCGGGCGTTTCCCAAGCCGTGTCACAGGATGTGTCCTGGACAGGATTTTCTTGTTTGACGGCGAATGAGGAACACGGCCTCGGACACGGGCGTATCACAAACCGTGTTCAGCCCAGGAAGTTTATATTTAGGGCGAATTGTGGACGTTCGGTTCCTTCTTTTGGGATCCAAGGGTTGTGGTTGGTCTTTCCTAGATTTAAGGCTGGGAATAGGGTTTTCAAACCCTCATTTCCCATCTTATTTCTCTTTCTAAGTGTTAGAGAGAGGAGAGAGCTAGGAGGAAGAAGGATAACAACTTCGGCCGTCGGTGAAGCTTCGGAGCCCCGTTTCGCGAGCGGAGTCTAGATCTGCAAAGGCAAGCTCATTGCGGTGGTGTTAATCCGACCAAGTTTCTCCATGGCTAGGAAGAGAGGTCGTAAGGTAACGACACTTCTCCTCTTTGTTTTAGGATGCATGTTTTGCATCTTTTCTTTTCAGTTTTGGGCTCCAGATCTCTCAAATGAGAGGGGTTTGGGTTGTCAAGGTTCAAGAGGAACCTCCGGGTCTATTGTGTCCATCCCTGACATGATTTTGAATTAGAGATCCGCTCCATTAGTAGATTAGGCATTATTGGTGAATCCTTAGTCGCGACCGTTAGTCTGACTCGGTGATGTTGCATAGCGAGCCTTGAAGATTTGGTAGAATCTGTTGCGGCAAGATGCCATTGTGATGTATGCATTTTCCCCCTTTTCTTGTGTGAGTACTCGTAGCCGGAACCGGACAATGTTAGCTCCGCTTTGGAAGTAGATTGTTTCCTTGGTGTGCGGGAACATTGCAGTACAAATGGTGTATTAGGGTTGGAAAGTTAATGGTTGTGCTGTGTTAAGGCATGGCTATGTCTCCGTGGTCATCAGGCTATCCCGTGACATACAAGTCATGTGGAGAGAGTGTCCCGGCGAGACTAGTCCCCTTCTATGAGACTGACAATAATGTCGAGCATAGGGCAAGCCCGGGAAATGAAGCCATGAGTGTGTGGGGTCCAACAAGTGTTCTTAGAATTGGTTTGTGTGTGAGACGAAATCTTGACGTGAGAAGTCAAAATTTTCAGGCAAGCTCAAGGTTTAAGACCCGTGTGACGGGGGGCCTTTGCAAGATTTTTGTGTAACGACGCTTGGGTCGTTAGGGTCATAGTAGTTCCCTTTTGTTTGCGGCTTTATAACAATGGGGAAACGAAAGTACCTAGTTGTTTGATGATTTAATAGATGCATGCGAGATAAGATGTCTTGGGCGAAGCCCGGGTTTGCATACATGTTGTATAGTAGGCCACTTTCACACTGTTCTCCACATAGAAAACTTGTTTGTTGTATGAGACATACAAACCTATTTTAAAGTTTTATAAATTTATGTATGTGGTGTAAGAAGTGCTGACTTGTAGGGTTGAGGGGTACCCCGGGGTCTGTTAGGGGCATCTGGGAGGAGACGTGTTGGTTACACAGTAGAGGTCAGCCTTTGCTGACTCACGTTACTTCAAATCTTTACAGGGCAAGGATCACAAGCGGGAGCTATTGCGCCGGGCAAAAATCCCTAAGCCTCATGGAGTAATGCTGTATTTTTAGTTTGCATCCTGTGATTGTATGATCCATGTTTTAGACATTGTCCAGCTTGCATGCCGAGGTAGCTTAGGAGTGCTTTTGCACGTTGATGATTGACCTTGTGGTCTTTATATGTTGGACTCTCTTTGTGTAAGGCCTTAAGGTTATTTGATACTCCTGTTAGTGGTGGATAACTTCTAGTTGTTTGGTTTGTTCCGCTGTGTTTTGTTCTGAGTTTTGAGATCGGGTAGTAAATATCATCTTATAATGCTGAAGCTGTGGCGTATGTATGTTATGGGGCCCCGGCTGGACCCATATTATACGGTCATTACCGGGGAGGTATTACATTGGCAAAGATCAGAAAGAATCATCCAACCCCACATGTTTCGGGAGTGCTTGCTGAGCTAGATGGAATCTTTCATTGGGCCCCACCAGCGTGCTATTAATATACCACCATGCCAGATAGGAAAAACCCCTGTCCTTTTGCTTTTCTTTTCTTGCGACCTATTGTTTGTGAGCGATGCTTATATTAAAAGAGATGCAAGTGCGCCTTGCGGATGGGAGGGAGGAGATGCAGGAGCAGGACCTTGATGTTCCTCTTTAGATGGTGCGCGAGTCACCAAGTCCCGTCTTCAAGCTGAAGAAGGGAAAGATGATCGGGCGATCTCCCCAGAATGACGCCCTTGTGTTTAGCTCGGCGGTAGGTGTCGAGGACATCCCCGAGTTATGCGGGCTGGTTGCCTTGTTATTACTATCATTATGGTTCTAATCTTTCCTTTTAACAGGAGGCACCCCACAAAGATCGAGGCGGGAGGGTAGAACCCTTGTACTCCTCCCCATTGATAACTGAGCGGGCCGCAAGCCCCTCGACCCTTGGGCGTGCCCTTCCCGCGGTTCCTCCATTGGCAACCTGCCCCATGCTAGAATCTTTTGTGGATCCTGAAGGTGAATCCTTCAAGAGCCAGCCGGGTACCTCCCACCCGCATACTAGTATGGTGGATGTACCAAACCCTAATGAGTGTGCGTTCGCTTGCTTATGACTGCTTGCTTTTTCTGATCTTTCCTATCTTTGCAGACTTCAATGTGATCTCATACTCTAATGTCGGCATCAGCGGGGGGGGGGGGGGGTACTCGCCTCCCCCTTATGCGGACCATATTTCAGAATACCTGGAAGACCCATAGGATGCTAAGGAGAGGAAGAGGCGGATGACAAGACTATTCTAAAAACACTCCCTGATGTTGTAAGAGGTTTACGACAGCTTGTATGAGGACAAGGCTGAGGTAGAAGAGTGATTCGCAGTCCTGCAGGGCATGAGGCGCCTAGAAGATGAAGACGGGACTACTTCCTTGGGGCACATATTACACATGCTAAGAAGCGACTCCGGTATGCAACAGAAAACGTCGACCTGGCACAACGGGAATTACTGGCAGTCCGTTAGTACTTCTATCCTCACCTGCCTCCCTATTCTGGGATGCAGGGGTGAGGTAGGTGGAAGTGGATTTGATACTGAGACACCCACCCCTTCCTCGTTGTCGGTCAGCGGTCCCGAGTTGTAACTATTTATGGATCAGCATGGGCGGGATAACTACAAACTTATTTATATATTCCATAGTATCGAACTTTATTATTTATTAATATTTGAGACTTCTCGCTCGCTGATGGGCCTATGCTTATTGTACATTATTTTAATAGCTTGTAACTGCTTATCTTTTTTTAGGCAGATGCGAGCGAGCTACCCTTGCTCGCTTACCACCTTCTTAGGCAGGTAAGAGTCTGTTGGGGCTTCTCGCCTCTCTGCCGGACGAGAGCCTGTGCGGGTTGCCCACCTCTTTGCCAGACGCGAGTCAGCGTGGCTCGCCAACGACTTGGGCAGATGCGAGTAAGCATGACTCCCCGCCACTTGGGCAGACACAAGTCAGCGTGGCTCGCAGCCACATCATTCTAATAGGCCGTGGAGAGCAGACGGAGTTAGCGGCGGGCAGGGAAGTTGAAGCATCAGGGTTTATTTTTGCTATCTGCTCATTTCCCGCCGATGGGACGTTTTCTCTCCCTTTCCTTTCTTATAAATAGGCCCTGATGCTCCTTCCTACCTACAACATTTAAGACGTCTCATTCCTTCTCATCACGACTCCCGACCCACCTTCTCTTCGCGAAAACTCCAGGGTCCCGCTCAGCTATCTGTCTGCGAGATGGGCGGTAGCAGTGAAGATCTTGTGGGGCGAAGCAAGTGTGCCTTGACCTTCTCTGATCACTCCTTTTTCTTCGCCACCACCACCGAAACTAAATTTTTTTAATTTGTCGGCGAATTTATCCTGCCTGACTTTGAGGCGAAAGAGCCTAGAATGGAGGAGAAGATCAAATAGAATTCCGTCGGGGAGCTCGCTGATGACTAGTTTTAGTCATCCTTTTTGGGGGTAATTTAGTAGTTAAAATCCCTAAGTTTTATCATAATTTTGTGTTTTGTATGCTTGTTTTGATGTCATTTTATGTTTTGATATTAAAATCTTTATAGTCTTATTACATGTATTATGTCACTATATATTGTGTTATGTTTATTAATATTAGTTAATGTTTTTTTGTCTTATTTTAATGTTTTAATGTTTTTGATGTTTTGTTATTTTATTTTAATGTTTGAATGTTATTAATATATTATTTTTATGTTTGAATATACTTGGAGTTTTATTGTTTTAAAACATAACTAATCTATGTTTTGTTTTGTTTTGTTTTACTTTGTAGGATCAAGCCCACATGTTTATGACCAAGTGCAGCCCTCAAGTCAAGAGCCCCTCATGCAGTCTATGTCAAGCAGCCCTCACCCATTAAGCCCAACCCGAGCACACTATTATAAACCATACATGATGCAGGCCGAGCCCTCAAGTGCAGCCCACCAATCAACTTGAAGAAGCCCCTCCCATTTGGTATAGCCCCTAGCCTACCCGAGCCCACTAAAGCCCACCTAGCTGCCCCTTTTCCCCTCTACCAAAGCCCATGAAAGAAGCCGCTTGATTTGGCCGGCCACCTTTCACTCTCATGCATGCATTCTCTCAGCCTCTCTCTCCATTTATTGCATGCATGAATATATTCCAAGCATGTGGCTGACACTCTCTTCTTCCTTTATTATTTTTTTCCCTTTTTTTTATTCTACATTCACCCCTCCTTTCCCTCTCTCTCATGACCATTTAATACTCATCCATTCCCCCTCTTCATTTTATATTATTATTTTCATATAGTGCATGCATCTAGCCTCTCTCTCTCGCCTTCATTGAATACATGCATGAACTTTCTTCCCCAAGCATGGCCAGCCACCCCCCTTGGCTTCTCCTCTTCCTTTTCATTCTAGATCCTTCCTCCTCTCCTATATAAAGGACCCCTTGCCTCTTGTTTATGTTATGTAGTTTTTTAGAGTGGAGATATGAAGAAGTAGTAGAGTGCTAGTTCAAGTTTTCTTCTTTCTTTGTTGTTGATTTTCATTTCTCTTTATAGTATTCCTTACTTTTGATAGCATAGTCTTGTTTCTTTTAATCTTTGTGTTCCCCTTTTTCTATTAATAAAAATGAATTTCCTTTTTTCTTATTATTGTTATTTCCCTTCCAATCATGCTTAGCTAAATAGTTTTTGTGCCCGATCGCGATAAGCTTTGCGATGAAATAACGCATTCTTAATTTTATGTTTGGATTTGTACTTTTCTATTTTTGATCTTTCCTTGATTTATTTCGTGTCGACTCTGTATTCCGGTATATGGTACTCGGCATTTGATCTCATTTCATAGAAGTCGAGAGACTCATTGATTTGAAAGATCTCTCAAGTAAGGAAGGAGTTGAACGCACCCCTAGAGATAGGATGACGAAAATCCTCCGGATTGGAGTCAAATCCAATAGTGCGGGTCACTTCGATAATGCGACCTTAGGCATTTTTGACTTGAAAGAGATTTCGGTCAGAACGTCTATTAGTCAGGGGATTTAATGCTCTAGCGAGATTATTTCCTAATATCGGATCCGTCACGGTCTTAATAGAATTGCAAATGCTAAACTAATTTATTTCGTTATTTAATTTCAAAGTGAATCGTCGATCGAGCACTTTTCTCGTAATAGATTATTTTCTCTTTTTAAGCTTAGTTTATTTTTATTTTCAAAACGCATCAATCATCCGGTAGGATAATAGAGTCGTTGTGAGTAATAGTACTTGCCTGCCCCGAGTTTATATACGACCTTGATATATTTTTATCACTATACTATAAAACGATAGGTACTCTTGCCTATTCGGATTGTAGTCCGTGAGACGATTTCTACGCATCAAGTTTTTGGCGCCGTTGCCGGGGACATTTTTGGCAATATTACGAAAGCATCGAATTTATTACTTCTACTAAAAAATATATTATTATTATTATTATTTTCTATATTATAATCCACTCACATCACAATATTTCTACCCAACCTAAAATCTCTCGAAAAGGGTAAGGGGCTTTAAGTGCCACCATTTTACCTAGTACCTTGCGAACCCTTCACCAGGGAGCCCTTGAGAAGTTTGAGAGCCAATCCACTAAAAAAATCTATTTTTCAAAAAAAAAAAATATATATAAAACAATTTTTTTTTATTATTTTTCCTCTTCGTTTTTGTAACAGTTTTTTTTTATGGAATCATCGTATTTTTGCGCTTTTTGCGGGTCGCCCGACCACTTTTATTCTGAATGCCTTTCGGGAACACCTCCCTCTTTTGATTTTAATTTTTTTGGGGAAGGTCAAAATGGCCAATTTGACCCTTGCTCCAATTTTTATCCAACTTGGGAGATGGGGAACCCGTCTTATTTTTCTTATGATTTTGCCCTGCAAAGCGTCGCGCCTCCAAATTTTAATTTTAATTCTATCGATAATGGGTATCTTGAATTGCAAACTTCTATTAATAATATTAATTCTCATTTCAAGACCATTATGGATTATCTTTCTCGTGAGGACGCATCTTTTTCTTCATCTCCTTCTCCGTCTCCTCCAATTTCTTCATGTAATGAGTCACCGGATATCCCGGTTTGTCTTATTCCTCTCGAGGAGGATAACTATTCGGATAATCCAGATTGTTTTCTTCCTCCTTTGGAAGACACCTCTATGGATATTCCGGTGTGCTTCTTACCCGTTGAGGATTATGAGACGTCTCATATTTATCCTTCTGAAGACATTTGTGATTCCATTACGCTTTCAAGTTTAAATGTTCCAAATTTTTCTAATTTTAGTGAGTCTTTTTCTTCTTTTATTTTAGATGATTCTCCTTTAGTTCTCCTTATCTCTTCTTCTCTCGAAATTTCACAAGATTCCCTTTCTCCTTGTGAAATTTTCGATAATGAAATTCCTTTTTCTACTTCTTTTATTCCTCTTTCTATTTCTTCTTCTTTCTTTTCTTCTTCTTTTGACGACCCCTTCTTTCCTGCTTTACATACGGCAGAGTTCTTCTATAACTCTGTTCGTTCATTTTCGGGCGTCATTCCCTTGAAGTTTCCACCGCATGTCGGTGCGATTCTTCATTTCATCTTTTTTTTGATTTACTCCCCTAAGCGCATACTTAGGGAGTTACCAATTCACCTTAATTTTTATTATCCATTTAGCTAACAAATAACGTCGGGCTCAGACGACGTTTAACAAAGAGCGCTCTTGGGAGGCACCCCTTGCTTATCCTTTTTGTTTCTTTCTTTTTCTTTTTGTTTTGTTTTGCAGGAATAAACCCCCCCCCCCCCTCGGCGGTTCGTTTGGCTCCATCATTCCGTCTCTTCCTTAGCCTGAGCTGGTGTCCAACTTAAGCATGGGGGAGCGACATCTGTATTCGGCCTTCCTACTCTGGGGAAGTCATTTCCTTTTTTTATTTACTTTATTGTATCCCCCCTCCCCTTTCTTCTTCCTTCTTCTTTCTTATTTTTATTTTTCATTAAGGACAATGCAAAATTTAAGCATGGGGGAGGGTTTTGTTGTTTTCTTTCTTCTTTCTTTTCTAAAACAATTAGTATAGTTTTATTAAGTTTTTTTTAGTACTGCTTCTATGTAGCCTTTTCAAAAACCCAGAAAATTAGAAAAATCAAAATTCAAAAAAAAGATCGTATTTCAAAACCCAAAAAAAATGAAAAATATCCAAAAAAATCAAAAAATATAATAATCCTCATGCTTAGTTTTTTGTTATTTTCAGAAATTTTGTTTGAGTTTGTTTATAAGCATTCTTTGCTAATCTTTTATTTCATCATATTTAGTTAAATCTAATATTTAGTGATTTAGTTTTGAGGATAATCTTTTAATTTTAATTTGCTTAGAGTAATTTATTTAGCACTTTTTTTCTTTTATTTTTAATAGTTTCAATTTTGTAGTAATTTTGCTAAACAATTTTGGATTCCAATTATTATTACCTCAAGCTTTTAGATTCTTAGGAAATCTCAGTCTACTAGTAGTTGCTCTCTATTATTTTAGTTTATTTTCTAAAATCTTGTTTAATCTCTTATCCTTACACAATTCTATTTTTCTTTTATTTGTTAGATCATATGTCATGGGAATAAGGAGTTGTTAGTTCCATATTCTCTGGTACACATATGCAACCCAAAAATGAAGAGAGGAATTTAAAAGTTCATATATGTCGGGGGAAGTGATAGGATGTTAGTCTATCATTTTCTGGTATTACATATATATTATTTAAAAAATAATAAAAAAATTATGTGGGGTGTGAAAAAATAAATAAAATAAAAAATGATGATCACCTCTAATCAAAGACCTCTTCATGTTGATTTCCTCCCCCAAATCCCTTAGCCAATATTATTGTCTTAGTTTTTAAATTAAAATATTGGGAGAGCATAAGTAGTAGGTTGCAAGTTTTTCCTTAAGTTTCTTTTAAGTTATGGTTTTTATAATTTCAATCTAATCTTGTTTGCACTTTACTCAACTTTTAGTGCTAGTTAATTTATTAGAGAATTTTTGGCTAAATATTTCTCTCTGTTCACTTTAAGTTCATAATTTAGGACTTAATTCATAAATCCCTAAATTTTAATTTTGGCTAGATTTTGATGTAAATGAATTCTTAGTTTAATTGAAAATTATTTAATGTCTTATAAATATTTCTTTTCTTTTTGCTCTGGAATAGCAAAAGCCTAAGCATGGGGGAGTTTGATGACTAGTTTTAGTCATCCTTTTTAGGGGTAATTTAGTAGTTAAAATCCCTAAGTTTTATCATAATTTTGTGTTTTGTATGCTTGTTTTGATGTCATTTTATGTTTTGATATTAAAATCTTTATAGTCTTATTATGTGTATTATGTTACTATATATTGTGTTATGTTTATTAATATTAGTTAATGTTTTGTTGTCTTATTTTAATGTTTTAATGTTTTTGATGTTTTGTTATTTTATTTTAATGTTTGAATGTTATTAATATATTGTTTTTATGTTTGAATGTATTTGGTGTTTTATTGTTTTAAAACATAACTAATCTATGTTTTTTTGTTTTTTTTTACTTTGTAGGATCAAGCCCACATGTTGATGACCAAGTGCAGCCCTCAAGTCAAGAGCCCCTCATGCAGTCCATGTGCAAGCAGACCTCACCCATTAAGCCCAACCCGAGCACACCATTACAAGACATACATGATGCAGGCCGAGCCCTCAAGTGCAGCCCACCAATAGATTTGAAGCAGCCCCTCCCATTTGGTGCAGCCCCTAGCCTACCCGAGCCCACTAAAGCCCACCTAGCTGCCCCTTTCCCCTCTACCCGAGCCCATGAAAGCAGCCCCTTGATATGGCGGGCCACCTTTCACTCTCATGCATACATTCTCTCTCCCTCTCTCTCCATTTATTGCATGCATGAATATATTCAAAGCATGTGGCCGGCCACTCTCTTCTTCCTTTATTATTTTTTTCCCTTTTTTTTATTCTACATTCACCCCTCCTTTCCCTCTCTCTCATGCCCATTTAATACTCATCCATTCCATCTCTTCATTTTATATTATTATTTTCATATAGTGCATGCATCTAGCCTCTCTCTCTCCCCTTCATTGAATACATGCATGAACTTTCCTCCCCAAGCATGGTCGGTCACCCCCCTTGGCTTCTCCTCTTCCTTTTCATTCTAGATCCTTCCTCCTCTCCTATATAAAGGACCCCTTGCCTCTTGTTTATGTTATGTAGTTTTTTAGAGTGGAGATATGAAGAAGTAGTAGAGTGCTTGTTCAAGTTTTCTTCTTTCTTTGTTGTTCATTTTCATTTCTCTTTATTGTATTCCTTACTTTTGGTAGCATAGTCTTGTTTTTTTATCTTTGTGTACCCCTTTTACTATTAATAAAAATGAATTTCCTTTTTTCTTATTATTGTTATTTCCCTTCCAATCATGCTTAGCTAAATAGTTTTTATGACCGGTCGCGATAAGCTTTGCGATGAAATAACGCATTCTTAATTTTATGTTTGGATTTGCACTTTTCTATTTTTGATCCTTCCTTGATTTGTTTCGTGTCGACTCCGTATTCCGGTATACGGTAGTAGGCATTTGATATCATTTCATAGAAGTCGAGAGACTCATTGATTTGAAAGATCCCTCAAGGAAGGAAGGATTTGAACGCACCCCTAGAGATAGGATGACGTAAATCCTCCGGATTGGAGTCAAATCAATAGTGCGGGTCAGTTCGATAATGCAACTTTAGGCCTTTTTGACTTGAAAGAGATTTCGGTCAGAACGTCTATAAGTTAGGGGATTTAATGCTCTAGCGAGATTATTTCCTAATATCGGATCCATCACGGTCTTAATAGAATTGCAAATGCTAAACTAATTTATTTCGTTATTTCATTTCAAAGTGAATCGTCGATCGAGCACTATTCTCGTAATAGTTTATTTTCTCTTTTTAAGCTTAGTTTATTTTTATTTTCAAAACGCATCAATCATCCGGTAGGATAATGGAGTCGTTGTGAGTAATAGTACTTGCCTGCCCCGAGTTTTTATACGACCTCTATATATTTTTATCACTATACTATAAAATGATAGGTACACTTGCCTATTCGGATTGTAGTCCGTGAGATGATTTTTACGCATCACTCGCCTTCCACATCGCTCATTTTGACGCGGGCCTCTGGCTTCCCTTATGGCCAGAGGTTAGGCAGGTACTGAAGTACTTTAAGGTAATCCTTGGCTAGATGACTCCCAATTTAGTGGCCACCGTGGTCGATTTCACCTGCTTCCTATGGGAGCAGGTGATCGAATTCAGCCATGCGGTCTTTCGCAAGCTGCTATCCTTCCGGGCGAACTAAAATGACACTACCTATTTCTCCAGCACCCATGTCAAGGTGCGCGAGATGGTGAACAAGAGCCACAATTGGCCCCTAAAGAATATCTTTTTCAAAGGTGACTTCGACAACGTTCCTTTCTCGCCGGTACAACTCAATCAGGCGAGCTACCGCCCTCTAGCCTGGGGGGCGACGAAGCTGAGCTATGCGAGTTCTTCCAAGGGAAAAACATTGAAGTCGCATTCCTCTGCAGGAATGTGGATTGCCTTACCCCCATCACTCCCGAGGGAGGTAAGCTACTCGAACTTTACCCCTTTTACTTCGCCTCTCTTTTTTCTTCTTTTCTCTAACCCCCTTTCTGCAGGTGAGCGAGACATCTCCCTGCACCCTCCTTATGAGAGCGCATGAGTCGCCTCCGGCGAGCTCGCCCAAGCCGAGGTTGTGGCTACCGCGCATCGTGAGGCCACGTCCCTCACTACCAGAAGAGGGCCACCCACAAGCAACATCTGCTATCGTTGCTGCCCAAGAAGTCAAATACTGTGGGCGGCACTACCCCCACAAGCCGAGAGAAAATCAAGGCTCCGGAGGGCCAACAAACTGAATAGTTCGCCAAACCGGGTGACTCAATCCGTGACCCTTCTGGCGAGGCGACCGACACCTCCAGGGCGCGAGGACAGGCATCCGCTGCCAAACCCGTGCTGAGAGGGCACCGTAACTATGACTATGATAAGAAGCACCTAGACGAGCTCGGCGATCCCCTCTTCTTGGGGACAAAGAGGAGAACTGGGCTTCTATTTCGACCCTCTTGCCATCTAGTTGGAGCAGGATTTCATCAGCAGGGAGGCCTATGCTTTCTCCTTCGGCCTCTATACACGGGAGGATGCCGCGATCTTCGATGAGGAGGCCATGCAAGTTCTTGTGCATGAGAGCACGATGACCCAGATCTGTGGCCTGGAGCTGGCTCACATGGTGGGCCGTTTCTGCATACAGGTTGTGCGGAATTTTGCCTCGCTCCAAATGCTCGCAGATGACATGGAAGAGGCCCTCCGGCTTGCTCAGGAGGAATCAAAGCACCAGAATAAGAGGGCTGACGCGGTCGACGCCATTCTAGCCTGATACCTGAGGGGGGGGGGGTATTAAGTCCCATAACTTGCACAAAATGACTTTAGAATGCTTCCACTTTTCTTATGTTCCTTTTGTTTCTTTCCATAGAATGAGGCGACGTCCCAGCACCTCGCCCTTCAAATCGTTACTCTCCAGAAGAAGAATGAGGCACTATACGCCCAGGTGCGAGAGCTAGAAACTTCTGCTCCGTCACCTCCCTCCAGCAGCAGCTGCCGGCTCGCCCCCTATTCTAACTACGATCTAAAAGTGATGTTATAGAACAATACCGCCAAGGCTGCGAATTACACTCTCCAAATCATGCAGCGAGCCGGCTTAGTGACCTGCGAGGGAGTGGGGCCCTCAGCAAGCGATGTTGTTCTAGAACTGTTCCTTCAAGTAACAAAGCCGGGCGACAAGTGCTACTAACCCCTGTACGAGAGCTCGCCCCGCTGAACCCCCGCACCGCACTTCTTTCTTTTTGTAGTCCATTTATTTTCTTTTTTCCAATTTATAATATAAATGCGGGCTGATCTCCATCATTGTAACTTTTTACGAATAATATTTGTTACTTTCTGAAATGATCTCATTGTTTATCCTTAATTTCTTTTCTATTATACTCGTGACTCGGCTCGACCTTCCCGCTCATCGCCTCCGAACCCATGCTATAGTAGTGAGATTACACAGTCTTTAAGGACTTAGCTTAGTAAATCGTTAAGACATTATGTAGTCGGGCTGCGAGAGGTGATCTGCCTCCCCTACTCAAAGAGTTTCCCCGCGATGCTTGCTAGACTTAGTTCTACTCGCATCTTAGCCAGCACTATTAATTCTTGTTCTGCGCGAACCGGGACCCATCTAGCATTACCTAGAGGCTTGCAAGCACCTCGTGCATTGATCCTCGCAACCTGGGTAGCCCAGCTCGCTAGGAGGGGCTAGACCTGGTCGCCGAGAGGGGAGAGACCAAGCTCACTCGGAGGGCTACGCGAGATCTATCTTTGATGAGAGGGCTATGCCGAGGGGTCTATTCCCAGAGGGAAGACTCTCTCGAGTGACATCCAGCCCTATAACCTAGCGGGAGCCTAGTAGCGGGATCTGCTTGGCATCTAGGAGACGCTCTCGAGTGACATCCACCCCTACTAGCTGTTTGGAGCTTGGCAATATGATCTTCTCGGGGTCTGGGAGATGCTCTCGAGTGACATAAAGCCCCGCCAACTTTTGGGAGCCTGGTAGCGGGATCTTCTCGGGGTTTGGGAGATGCTCTCGAGTGACATCCATGTCTACTAGCTAGTGGGAACCTAGCAGCGAGATCTTCTCGGGGTCTGTGAGATGTTCTCGAGTGACATCCAACCCTGCTAAATTGTGGGAGCATGATAGCTGGATCTTCTTGAGGTCTAGGGAGACTCTCTAGAGGGACATCCAACCCTGCCAGCTAGTGGGAGACTGGTACCGAGATCTTATTTGGGTCTGGGTCAACTCTCTGGAGTGACATCCAGCCCTGCCAGCTAGTGGGAGCCTGACAATGGGATCTTCTCGTTATTGGGGAGATGCTCTCGAGTAACATACAACCCTGCCAGCTAGTGGGAGTCTGACAGCCGGATCTGCTTGGGGTCTGGGGAGACGCTCTCGAGTGAAATCTAGCCATGCCAGCTAGTGGGAGCCTGGCAGCGGGATCTGCTCTGGGGTTTAGAGAGACTCTCGCGAGTGGCATCCAGGCCTGCCATCTAGTGGGAGCCTGGAAGTGGGATATGCTCAGTGTATGGGAGATGCTCTCGAGTGACATCTAGACCTACTAGTTAGTGGGAGCCTGACTACGAGATCTTCTTATGGTTTGGGAGATGCTCTCGAGAGACATCCAGCCCGGCCAGCTAGTGGGATCATGGAAGCAAGATCTTCTCGGTGTCTGGGAGATGATCTTGAGTGACATCCAGACCTGCCAGCTAGTTGGAGCCTGAGAGCGGGATCTTCTAGTGGTTTGGGGAGACGCTCTCGAGTGACATCCAACCCTGCTAGTTAGTTGGAGCCTTACAGTGAGATCTTCTCGTTGTATTGGGCGACTCTCTCATATGACATCCAGCCCTGGCAGCTAGTGGGAGCCTGGTAGCGGGATCTCCCATGGCTCTAGGGAAACTCTCTCGAGTGACATCATTCCCTTCAAGCTAGTGGTTATCTAGCAGCAGGATCTACTCGGGTTCTAGGAGACGCTCTCGAGTGACATCCAGCCCTTCCAGCTAGTGGGAGCCTTGCAATGGGATCTATTCGGGGTCAGGGGAGATGCACTCAAGTGACATCCAGCCCTGCCAGCTAGTGGGAACCTAGCAGCGGGATTTGCTTGGGGTCTAGGAGACGCTCTTGAGTGACATCCAGTCCTTCCAGCTAGTGGTAGCCTGGCAGCGGGATCTGCTCGGGGTATGGGGAGACTTTCTTGAGTGACATCCAGCCCTTCCAACTAGTGGGAGCCTAGCAGTGGGATCTGCTCGGGGTTTGAAAGACGCACTCGAATGACATCTAGCCCTGTTAGCTCGTGTGAGCCTGATAGCGGGATCTACTCGGGGTCTACTAAGTGAACTCTTCGCCCATTCATGTGAGTCATTATAGAAGGAAAATCGTAGATATAAACAGCTTTATATTAGAAAAAGGATTTAACGTACATTGTTTAGGATAAAAACACTTCAAGTCATCACCGCTCCAAGTGTGACTTAGGGCCTTGCCCTCCATATTCTATAGGCGATACCCCCTTGACCTCAATACTTCTTTGATAATGTATGGACCCTCCAAGTTTGGGTTGAGCTTTCCCACGACTGCTGATCTACCCGTAACATATAGTTTCTACTGGACCAAGTCCCAATCTACAGATTATTTTATTCTAATATGTTTGTTAAAGTACATAGCCATCCGTTGTTTGATTTCTTCTTGTATGACGGCAACTACATCTCAGATTTCCCTTGTAAGATCGAGGGAGAGTCACAGCTTATTCTCATTCTCATTCCTCCATTCTTATCTGCCTTCCTCTACCTCAACTACTCGAGGTGTTCAGACCATAAATTTGATGGGAAGCACAGCTTTGCATCCGTGGGAGAGTTTGAAGTGGGTCTCCTCAGTGGTAATATTGGGAGTAGTCCTCAGCTCCCAGAGGACTGAAGGGAGTTGCTCCACCCACCTTCACTTCATGTTCTCAACCATCTTTTTCAGCAAGTTCTTAATGATCTTATTTGCCGCCTCCACCTGCACGTTACTCTTAGGGTGGTGAACTGACGTGAACCGAAGATCAATCACGAGCTAGCTGCAGAAATTGATGAACTCTGCGCTGGTAAACTGAGGCCCATTGTCCGTGATAGTGGCCTGAGGCAACCATTTACTACAAATTATCTCCCCCCATACAAAGTTTCAAATTACCTGGGAGGTCAACTTAGCATGTGCCTTAACCTCCATCCACTTAGAAAGTAATCGATCATGACTAGCAAGAATCTCCTCTACCAACTAGCCTGGGGGAAAGGTCCCACAAGATCCATTCCACAAATAGCAAAGCGCTTAGGCCCGATGATACTCTTGAGTCTCTAGGCTGGTAGTAGCGGGAAAGGGGCGAATAATAGAAACTTCTGCCACTTCTTTGCGAACTCGGTGGCATCCTTGCCTAGTGTCATCAAGAAGTACCCTTGCCTTACAATCCTCCCTTCTAGGGTCCTGCTTAGTGATTGACACCCGCACTCCCCATTATAAACTTCCTCCAGAATTATCGGAGCCTCTTCCTCGATCATTGGTGTCTACTAATCGTGAAGAAAATAAAAGCAACCGAACTAGCAATCCATCCAGGCAAGTATACCTATCGAATTGTAGCTAGGGGACACAAGTGTCGTATTGAAATCCGGGAACTGCTGAATACACTTACTCACACGAAGACTATTATTTTATCGGAGGAAAATCTTGAGGGCTAAAAAGGAAATTGCAATTAAGAAAGGAAATATAGTTAATCGCTAGAAAGAGAACCACTGCATTTAATTAAAGAACTATTAGACGCGATTACGATAAAGTGTTAAAGAACTACGACAAAGGGATGGAAATGTACTCGATCAAGAATCACCTCGGCCAGAGTAATAAAGAAATGCGATAAAAGCCTAAACTTAATAGGGAAGAGTTTCTTGACCGTGGAGGTTCCTAAAGCTTAAACACACTTCTCTTGAAGTCGTGTCCGACTGAGTTTAGGTAGGTCCGACCGACTTTCGTCTAAATCAGAGGCCTAAAGCTCGCTTTACGCGGTGAACCCCACTATTAGATTTTATTCAAATCCGGGAGATTTAAATGTCTGCCTCTCTCGAGGGGTGCATACCAATCCCTTTCCTCTTGAGTGCTCACTTCAAACTATCGGCCTTTCGGCTAGCCAAGCATGAAAGCTAAGGCGGAGAGTATACATCGATGATATATCTCCAACCCAAAAGAATTCAAGAGCAATTCAAGGTTAAACCCCTAAAAAGGAAAGGTAAAATTAAAGCATCATAACTTAATCACTCAAACCTCAGATCATCAAGATCGAGTACAAGGAGGATTTAGTTATTCATGGTATAAAGAATGAAGATCATATTAATAGTGTGGAAAATAACACCGAGTAGAAGGGAAAGAGAATAGCGAACTAATTTATTTCGTAATGTGGAGGAATCACAAGTAGGGCACACAGATACTATAAGAACACTTTCTACGATGATTACAAATGTTGTAAAAAGTAAGTACAGAAATGCGAAAAAGGCTTGCATGAAAAGAAACTCAATTACTTGAAGTAAAAAGGAAGAGACAAGCTTAAGACATAAAAACTAAAAATAGCAGCACTTCTTCTTCTCTAATCTCTCCCCATCCCCCTCAAACACTAGAAGATGATCCCAATTTATAGAGTTTTTTTCGGGCTGGGTCACGCCCTATGACACGCCCATGGAGGGCGTGACCATAGGGCGTGTCTGATTCGGTGCGACATCTGGAGCGTTGGCATTTAATTCTGGCGTGGTTGTTGAGTTACACGCCCATCGAACACGCCCCTGGAGGGCGTGACATATGGGCGTGTCGGATTCGGTGCGTTGAAATTGAGCTCGGTACTGACTTCTCGGGACTTGGCGGGTCACGCCTGTCAGAGACGCCCCTAGAGGGCGTGTCAGTGGGCGTGTCGGAGGGCGTGACAGCTAGTTTCTGGTGGAGATTGACTTCGGACCGGCGGCTTCATTCCACTAGGTTACACGCCCTTGGTACACGCCCTAGGAGGGCGTGACCATGGGGCGTGTAACAACAAAACTTGTAAAATCCTGCAAAAAGAAGGGAAGATGTTAGTGACAATAATATATACAAAAAAAGGTCAAAATATAAGCATACAAGACATGCTTTGTAAATTGAAAGCTAGAAAATACCATAATAGTTTAGGCTATAAAACGGACTATCAGCATACAACAACATAAAATTATAATAATACTTAGAACTTTAAGCTACTAAATTACCCAAAAAAGGATGACTAAAAAGTAGTCATCAAACACCCCCATGCTTAGACATTTGCTTGCCCTCAAGCAAATAAAAATGAAAACTAGGGAAGGAAATAGAAAATAAACAAAGCTAATTTGGGTTTCATAATTAAGAAAAACAAAACATGGAAAATTAAACTATCCTAATATTCATATTATCAACTAGTGGGGTGAGAAGTGCACAATAGAAGATTTGAAAGGGAAAGCCTAAAAATCTCATTAAAACATAAGAGAGGTCTACTAATTTCTAAATCTTAAAAACAAGGCATCCAAAATAAATGAAAATAAGGAAAACAAAAGTAGAAGTTCTAAATAAACGGCGCATTAACAAACTACTAGGTTGCTAGATAAACATTAACCCTAAAACACTCCAAGGTAACCTCCAAAGAAATCCATCAATGATGGTGGCCATAGGCTTGTACGTTCACACTTTCTCCACTACGCGAAATTAAGTTCTAAGATCATTAGGACTTCTACTAGGCATTAAAACTTGGCTTAGGTAAATGATTAGGAAGTGGAATCAAAGGTAAACATGAAGGTTTTAGGCACTAAACCAAGGTGAGCTCAAAAATAACCAAAGCATAAAAAAAATGAGAAATAACAACTATGTCATTTCTCCAATATGAAACTACAAAAACAAGGCCATGAATTTTTTTCTTTCATAAACTTGGCCAAACATAAACGTTTTGCATTCATTTTCCTTTTTTTTTTTTTGATTTTGTAATGATATAATTTTTTTTTTCTCAATTTTTTTTCTTTTGAATAACATTTGATAAGAAAGCTCCAAAAATAAGCTTGAGAATTTCCTATTTATTTCAAAAATAATACCCTTCCCACAAAAAATAATTTTTAAGCTCAAATTTATAGTGCAAAAATAGGAAAGATATTTGGCTTTGGTGAACATAATGAAATGAAAGGTGGAGCCAAAAACAAAGAAAATAAGGAAAAAGGCCCAAAATTGTTTTGCAAGGGTTTTGTTTTTGGTGGGCAAGAAAAGCTCAAACTATTCAAATGGTGGCCTAAATCATTTCTAAAGAACGAAAAAACGGCGCAAATGCTTCGAAAGTAGCTTGGTACAAGTTCTAGACACCAAGAAAGACTACCCCGCAAATGAAAAAGGACTAAAGATACCTAGCAACCATTCGTAAGTAACTAACCGAATAAAAAAACATAACTACGCATTGCTAGCTTATAACTTAAAAACCAGATGCCTATATTTAAGAAAAAAAAACTAGTAGAACTAAACTATGGTAAAATGATAGGTTCAGAAAAACATTTTCAAAGTAATCTATATAGAACTAAGAAACCGCATGGGCCTACACTTCACTAGAAGCAACATGAAAATAAAGATAAAAAATAATTTTAGGTTTTGTTTTTTCAAATAGATTTTAGCACAATTTATTTCTTTTGAAAGAAGAAGAACAAAAAGAAGAAGCCAAAAGAAACTAGACCCCCCCCCATGCTTAAAATATTTCATTGTCCTCAATGAAAGGAAAAAGAGAAGGAGACTGAGAAGGAGAGATAAAAGAAAATGCAGAAAGTAAAGTAAATAAGAACAGGACTTCCCCGGGTTCGTGAGATGAAGGCGGATGTCGCTCCCCCATGCTTGCTCTTTAGCGCACTTGATCGTCAGCAGGTTTGACTTGATCCATCTTGAAATCAGCAACGGCGGAGCGGCGACCACAATCATGGACTTGATTTGCCTCCGGCAGAAAGAGCAAAATAAAAGCAAAAAGATAGAGTCCATGGGCAGATGCCCGATAATGTTTGTTTATTACAAGAGTTCAAATAAAAGGGTTTCATAATAATAAGTCCAAAAAGTGGAATAAAAATGTCCATAACAAAATAAAAATGTCCATCAGAAATAAAAAACTAAGAATCAAAAAGAAGATTCTCCTTTGCAGGAGTCACAGAATCATTAGAGAAATAGAGTTTAAGTCTATGGCCATTAACTTTAAAGTCCCCCTTATCGGGGTGTGAAAGTAGCACAGTGCTGTAAGGAAAAACATCCTTGACCGTGAACGGTCCGGACCATCTAGATTTAAGCTTTCCCGGGAAGAGACGTAAACGCAAATTAAAAAGAAGAACCTGATCGCCTGGTTTAAAAGTTTTAGGGTGGCGCAGGTTCTTATCGTGATACAATTTCGTGCGTTCTTTATAAATTTTATTATTTTCATAGGCGTACGCTCGCCACTCGTCAAGCTCATTTAGTTGGTTTTTTCTATGCTCGCCGACCGAGTGCGGATCGAAATTAAAAAACTTCAACGCCCAATACGCACGGTGTTCTACTTCTACCGGAAGATGACACGATTTTCCATAGACTAATCGGAAAGGAGTACAACCGATGGCGGTTTTGTACGCTGTCCGATAGGCCTATAAAGCATCATCCAATTTTAAAGACCAATCCTTACGAGAAGTAGAAACGTTTTTTTCCAAAATTCGTTTAAGCTCGCGATTGACTACCTCGACCTGACCGTTCGTTTGGGGGTGATAAGCAGTGGACAATTTATGCGTAACGCCATATTTGGCTAAAGCCTTAGTGAGCTGAGCGTTGCAAAAATGACTTCCCCTATCACTAACGATCGCTCGAGGAAACCCAAAGCGAGAAAATAATTTTTTGAGAAAATTGACAACTACGCGAGCATCATTATTTGGTAGAGCTTGGGCTTCTGCCCACCTAGAAACATAATCGACTGCGACTAGAATATATTTATTTCCTAAGCTGGAGGGAAATGGGCCGACAAAGTCTATGCCCCATAGATCAAAAACTTCGCACTCGAGAAAGTAATTTTGCTCCATTTCATTTTTGTTAGAAATATTTCCAGTCCGCTGGCATCGATCGCACCCGCCCACAAAGATTTGTGCATCTTTAAATATTCTTGGCCAATAGAAGCCAGCACTAAGCACTTTGTGGGCGGTGCGGTTTTCTTGATAATGCCCGCCAGTTGGACCTTCATGAACATGTTTTAAAATTTGGTGCCCCTCTTCCTGTGAAACGCATCTCCTTACCACTTGGTCCGCACAAATGCGAAATAGAAATGGGTCTTCCCAAAAATAATACTTCAACTCCGAAAAGAATTTCTTCTTTTGGTGAGTGGAGTATTCTTTTGGATGGACCCGGGCCACAAGATAATTGGCCAGATCGGCAAACTAGGGGGTAGAAGATGAAGAAATATTAAAAAGACGCTCATCCGGAAAAGAGTCATTAATAAAAGTTTCATTTAATAAATCAAGTTTGGGATTTTCAAGGCGAGATAGATGATCCGCCGCTAGGTTTTCCGCTCCTTTCTTATCCCGAATTTCCAAGTCGAATTCTTGAAGTAAGAGGATCCAACGGATAAGACGCCGCTTGGCATCCGGTTTAGAAAGGAGCTACTTCAAAGCGGAATGATCCGTGAAAACAATAACCTTAGATAGAGTAACATACGGTCGGAATTTATCAAAAGCAAAAATAACTGCTAAGAGCTCTTTCTCCGTCGTGGTGTAATTTTCTTGCCCAGAAGTAAGAGTTTTACTAGCGTAGAAAATCGGATGAAATTTCTTAGCGATTCGTTGACCTAAAACCGCACCTACCGCATGATTACTCGAATCACACATAATTTCGAAAGGTAAATCCCAAACTGGGGCGATCATAATAGGAGCATTTATAAGTTTCGATTTTATTAATTCAAAGGCCTCGAGACAAGATTTATCAAAAACAAAAGGAATGTCTTTTTCGAGCAAGTGGGTGAGAGGTTTAGTGATTTTTGAAAAGTCCTTAATAAATCTACGATAAAAACCCGCATGACCTAAAAAACTTCTAATCGCTTTAACGGTTAGAGGGGGCGGTAACTTTTCAATTACTTCAATTTTTGCCTTGTCCACTTCAATTCCCCTAGCGGAAATGTTGTGGCCAAGGACTAAACCCTCACGTACCATAAAGTGGCACTTCTCCCAATTTAAAACTAAATTTGTCTCCTCGCAGCGCTTTAAAACTTTTCCTAAATTTTCTAAACATAGATCGAATGAGTCGCCAAAAACGGAAAAGTCGTCCATAAAAACTTCCATAATATTTTCTACATATTTATCAAAAATAGCAAGCATACACCGCTGAAAGGTGGCGTGTGCGTTGCATAATCCGAAAGGCATTCTACGGTAGGCAAAAGTTCTGAAGGGGCAAGTGAACGTTGTCTTCTCTTGGTCCTCGGGTGAGATAGGGATTTGAAAATATCCCGAGAGACCGTCGAGGAAGCAATAAAAATTGTGCCCGGACAAACGTTCTAAAATTTGATCGATAAAGGGGAGGGGGAAGTGATCTTTTCGAGTGGCATCATTTAGTTTATGGTAATCGATGCACATCCTCCATCCCGTTATCGTCCTAGTTGGAACTAAATCGTTGTTTTCGTTTGGTACTACCGTGATCCCACCCTTCTTAGGAACAACCTGAACTGGACTTACCCACTGACTATCGGAAATAGGATAAATTATCCCTGCATCTAATAACTTAAGCACCTCTCCCTTCACAACCTCTTTCATATTTGGATTAAGACGACGTTGTTGTTGAACTACACCCTTAGGATTATTTTCAAAAAATATGTTGTGTGTGCAGAAAGAGGGACTGATGCCAGGAATATCACAAATTTGCCACGCTATAGCTCGGCGATGCTTTTGTAGTAGTTCGATCAATTGATCGTTTTCGGATTGGGAAAGAAAAGCCGAGATTATAGCGGGCAATTTTGAATCTTTTGCAAGAAAGGCATATTTGAGGAGGTCAGGCAGTGGTTTTAAATCAAGCTGGGGTGGTTCGTCATAAGAATTTTTTAAATTTTTCTCTTTTTCAAAAACAAGATTTTCATACTTTTTCCTACTACATGCAAAATTATTTTCAACATTTTCTTGGATCGACATCACCGGGTTGTCAAAATTATGTGAAGAAATTTCAGAAAACGAAGATGAAAATTCATTGGGGGAAATGTTGGAAAGGGAAAGGGAAGAGTCTTCATTTAGAACGTCAACAAAAAAACAAGAGTCATCATTTTTTAAGGAGTTTTTCATGGATTGATTTATAGAAAATGTGACCTCATCATCTCCCACACGCAAAAACAACTTTCCGTTACTAACGTCTATAACTGCTCGAGAGGTGGCTAGAAATGGTCGTCCAAGGATAAGAGGGACCTCGACGTCTTCTTCAATATCAAGAATGACAAAATCCACCGGGAAGATGAATTTGTCGACCTTTACTAGCACGTCCTCAACGATACCTAGTGGATACTTGATAGACCTATCAGCTAATTGGATACTCATCCTTGTAGGGCTCAGAGTGCCCAATCCTAACTTCTTAAATAGTGAAAAAGGCATCAAGTTGATGCTCGCTCCTAGATCTGCCAACGCATGTTTAACAAATAAATCACCAAAGACACAAGAAATGGAAAAACTACCTGGATCGTTTATCTTTTTAGGCAGATTAGAATTTTTAACGACTGTCGAGCATTCTTTATTCAATGTTACATGTGATAAGTTCTCCAATTTCGTTTTGTTTGTTAATAAGTCCTTAAGATATTTTGCGTACTTCGGCATTTGACTAATCGCTTCATGAAATGGCAAATTAATGTGAATTTGTTTGAACATTTCAAGAAAGCGTTGGTACTGATCATCTAGTTTGTCTTTCCTAAGTCTAGCCGGATAAGGAGGTGGCGGGAATTCTTTTAGGACAACAGGAGCATTATTTTGAAAATCATTTTTTTCTTTTTGAGAATCAGAAATAATAGAGCCATCGTTTTCTTTTTCAAATGTAGATTTTTCTTTTTCAGAATCTAAGTTGTCATTTTCCGTGGGGGTAAAAACTGGAGGAACAATCGCCTTTGGCTCTTCCCTTGTGGTGGGCTCGTTAACAACTTTACCGCTCCGAAGGGAAATCGCATTTGCGTGCTCCCTTGGGTTAGGCTCAGTGTTCGAGGGAAGAGTTCCAGGTGGTCTCTCGGAAAAGGCCTTAGCGAGTTGGCCAACTTGATTTTCTAAGTTTTTCATGGATCCTGTTAAATTTCTAATAGTGGCATCGTTCGAGCTTATATATTTAGCGAGGATCTCTTCCAAAAGGGAAGGTTTTTGAAAATTTTGTTGCGGTGGTGGTGGTGGTGTAAAATCGTGCGGTGGGCGTATTACGTTAGCATTATTACTCCAAGAAAAATTAGGATGGTTATGCCATCCGGGATGATAAATGTTCGAAGAAGCAGAAAAACCAGGAGGAGAAGAAAAATTCGAAAAAGCAGAAAAATTATTCGCAGAAATATTCTGAGCAGGCCTGGGTATGTTCCCCAGATAATCCACCTGCTCGGCAGCAGCAGCATTTTCATATACCTTAGCGGTGGAGGGAGCAGTCATCTCCGAGATCTTCTTGTTGAGCATTTCCACTTGCATCGCCAGTTGCGTCACTGAATCCACTTCATAGATACCTGCAGGTTTAGATGGGCGAGACCTGGACGAATTCCACTGATAAGTGTTCATCGCCATGTCATCGATAAGCTCAAGAGCGGCTTCCGGAGTTTTGCGGTCTAAAGAACCAGCGGAAGCGGCATCTATCATTTGCTTAGTCACTTGGTTTAGCCCATTATAGAGTGTCTGAACCTGCAACCATACAGGCAGAGCATGATGTGGGCATCTTCTTAAAAGTTCTTTGAACCTCTCCCAAGTGTCATAGAGGGTCTCAGAATCAATTTTAGAATATGAAGTTATATCATTTCGAAACTTAGCAGTTTTGGCGGGGGGAAAATAACGAGAAAGAAATTTTTCAGTTAAAATGTTCCAAGTAGTGATTGATCCTCTTGGAAGAGAACTCAACCACTGTTTGGCTTTAGTCCTTAAGGAGAATGGGAAGAGTCTTAGCCTTATCGCATCGTCCGAGACACCATTAATCTTGAAGGTGTCACAGATTTCAAGAAAATTAGCAATATGCAAGTTCGGATCTTCATCTTGCGATCCGTCGAACTGTACATATTGCTGCACCATTTGAATGATGCTAGGCTTAAGCTCGAAGTTATTGTTCGCAATAGCGGGGCGAACTATGCTAGATTCTGTACCCTCCAGGTTTGGTCTTGCATAATGGGACATAGTCCTTTGCACGACTTCCTCTTGGTTGGGTCTTTGCAAGACTTCCTCTTGGTTTGGATTGTCCATTCTTAAGGTAGAATATGAATCAGAATGTTCAACCGGTATTTGAAGAGTCGGGCCTTTAAATCACAATCTTCTGCGAAGAGTACGCTCGATTTCGTGGTCCAAGTCCAAAATAACCGACGGACTTCCCCGGGTCATGCACTGGAAGAAGAAAGAGAGAAGTATTGTTTATTATTATTATTTTTTGTTTTTTTTTAAATATATATTTTAGATGTTTTAGCTCCCAAACTTCCCAAGGACTACCCGATGAAGGGTTCGCAAGGTACTAGACAAGATAGCGGTACTTAAAACCGCATTGCCCTTTTTGAGAGGATTTTGTTGGTGTAGGAAACTTGTGATGTGGGTATCTATTGAAAGTGATTATATTTATTATTATTATTATTATTTTTTAAAGCGATTTTTTTTTCTTTTTGGTTTGCAATAAGGAAGATAAAAGTAATAGATTCGTGTTTTCAATATATCAACAAGAGCTGATCCCCGGCAACGGCGCCAAAAACTTGGTGTCTACTAATCGTGAAGAAAATAAAAGCAACCGAACTAGCAATCCATCCAGGCAAGTATACCTATCGAATTGTAGCTAGGGGACACAAGTGTCGTATTGAAATTCGGGAACTGCTGAATACACTTACTCACACGAAGACTATTATTTTATCGGAGGAAAATCTTGAGGGCTAAAAAGGAAATTGCAATTAAGAAAGGAAATATAGTTAATCGCTAGAAAGAGAACCACTGCATTTAATTAAAGAACTATTAGACGCGATTACGATAAAGTGTTAAAGAACTACGACAAAGGGATGGAAATGTACTCGATCAAGAATCACCTCGGCCAGAGTAATAAAGAAATGCGATAAAAGCCTAAACTTAATAGGGAAGAGTTTCTTGACCGTGGAGGTTCCTAAAGCTTAAACACACTTCTTTCGAAGTCGTGTCCGACTGAGTTTAGGTAGGTCCGACCGACTTTCGTCTAAATCAGAGGCCTAAAGCTCGCTTTACGTGGTGAACCCCACTATTAGATTTTATTCCAATCCGGGAGATTTGAATGTCTGCCTCTCTCGAGGGGTGCATACCAATCCCTTTCCTCTTGAGTGCTCACTTCAAACTATCGGCCTTTCGGCTAGCCAAGCATGAAAGCTAAGGCGGAGAGTATACATCGATGATATATCTCCAACCCAAAAGAATTCAAGAGCAATTCAAGGTTAAACCCCTAAAAAGGAAAGGTAAAATTAAAGCATCATAACTTAATCACTCAAACCTCAGATCATCAAGATCGAGTACAAGGAGGATTTAGTTATTCATGGTATAGAGAATGAAGATCATATTAATAGTGTGGAAAATAACACCGAGTAGAAGGGAAAGAGAATAGCGAACTAATTTATTTCGTAATGTGGAGGAATCACAAGTAGGGCACACAGATAATATAAGAACACTTTCTACGATGATTACAAATGTTGTAAAAAGGAAGTACAGAAATGCGAAAAAGGCTTGCATGAAAAGAAACTCAATTACTTGAAGTAAAAAAGGAAGAGACAAGCTTAAGACATAAAAACTAAAATAGCAGCACTTCTTCTTCTCTAATCTCTCCCCATCCCCCTCAAACACTAGAAGATGATCCCAATTTATAGAGTTTTTTTCGGGCTGGGTCACGCCCTATGACACGCCCATGGAGGGCGTGACCATAGGGCGTGTCTGATTCGGTGCGACATCTGGAGCGTTGGCATTTAATTCTGGCGTGGTTGTTGAGTTACACGCCCATCGAACACGCCCCTGGAGGGCGTGACATATGGGCGTGTCGGATTCGGTGCGTTGAAATTGAGCTCGGTACTGACTTCTCGGGACTTGGCGGGTCACGCCTGTCAGACACGCCCCTAGAGGGCGTGTCAGTGGGCGTGTCGGAGGGCGTGACAGCTAGTTTCTGGTGGAGATTGACTTCGGACCGGCGGCTTCATTCCACTAGGTTACACGCCCTTGGTACACGCCCTAGGAGGGCGTGACCATGGGGCGTGTAACAGCAAAACTTGTAAAATCCTGCAAAAAGAAGGGAAGATGTTAGTGACAATAATATATACAAAAAAAGGTCAAAATATAAGCATACAAGACATGCTTTGTAAATTGAAAGCTAGAAAATACCATAATAGTTTAGGCTATAAAACGGACTATCAGCATACAACAACATAAAATTATAATAATACTTAGAACTTTAAGCTACTAAATTACCCAAAAAAGGATGACTAAAAAGTAGTCATCAATCATGCATCGTGCTAGGAGCCCCGAGAGAGTCTTCCAATACAACCTCCCATTGTGCATCATGTAGTATGCCAACTTATGTTTGAAGCGCTTCTTATCTAGGCCCTCTTGGAACTATCCGGAGGACAAGAAGATTGTGAAGGGGTCCATTCAGGAAGGACGTTGATCCACCTCCATCAACTCTTCTTCTTAGGTGGAAGGGCGGAGGAGGTCGGAAAGAGTTACCCATACACGGGGTCCGAAATTGCCTAGTGGGTCCACCTGCTCATTCTCTTCCTGCGACATGTGTCTGAAGGAGAAGGTTTGGAGCATTCCAATGATCCCCTTCATCTTTTCCAGGTACTGCTTATATGTAGGCTCCCTTGCCTCGAACTCGTCATTGATCTGGGAGGACACCACTATGGAATCCGTTAGCACCTCCATATCTTGCACTCCTAGCTCCTTGGTCGGTCGAAGCCCTGCGATCACTGCCTCACACTCCACTTTATTGTTGGTGATGGGAAAATGAATAACCACTATCTTCTAGATCCTCGTCCCTTGTGGGCTCTCTAATATTACTCCTGCACCCGAGGAGTGCCTCCCTAAAACGCCATCCACTTTCACCCTCCAAGGAACTGCGTGAGTGTGCTCAACCACCGCTACTTCAACAATATAGTTGGCTAGGAAGTCGGCCATTTCTTGGGCCTTGATCGTGAGGCGAGGGACAAAGGAGATGTCAAAATCACTCAGATCTACCAACCACTTTGCTAACCTCCCAGAGTGCTCCACTCCCTCAAATATATTACAAAGGGGGTTGTCAGTAACAACCCAGATGGAGTGTGCCTGGAAGAGGGTCTGAGCCTCTAAGCCAAGATGACCAAAGCAAAGACCAACTTCTCTAAGATTAAGTATCAGAGCTCTGCCTTCCTCAAGACCCGTCTCAAGTAATAGATTGGTAGCTGCTTCTTCCCTTCCTTCCAAACCAGGATGGAGCTCACGACCTCAGCCCCGACCCCAAGGTAGAGGGATAGATCTTCCCCCCTTTGGTCGCTTGAGTAGGGGAGCTTGGGTTAGCTGGGTAAGACCCCTCCCCTCACCAAGGAGGCTCCCGGTCTTATGCCCAGAACCACCGCATTATAGTGACACTAACTCACGTGTTAGTCGACACCACAAGACGCAAATTCGGGCGCCTAGTATGATTATATAACCAATCAGCCAATTTGGGAAACAAAAGTGTAAAGCAGTGTGAAAACAGCTAACAAGTCCATAAGTCATAGAGCTTATATATATATATATTTATGAAAATGAAAACATCGGTCCACAATGAGTACAAAAATGAAATAAGGGCTTATGCCCTGTACATGAATATCACCAATCTTTCTTTCTCAAACAAAAGCGAAAGCTAACTATATCATCATCTCATCTCACCTAAAGACGCGCAGTAGTAGTAGTCGGTGGTAGCGGTATCTGCTCCTCATGCCCTGCCCTCTAGTCCTTCTGGTCATGCGTGTGCTCCATCCTCGAGCTCCTAAAATGATTTGATCACCGACCATTAGTCAAAAAAGACTAAGTCTTTTCCTCCGCACCTCGCCCCACAACTCCTATTCACCGAGCGGGAGGATTAAGCGAAGGACAACAAAAGGGCAACAAATGGAAGCAGGTGACATGAGTTAACTATCAAGTATGTGTATTAGTTCTACTCTAGCATTTCTAGGTATAAGTACAAGTAAGGTAAGAATGTACTGTACAATTAAAGAAAGAACTGAAAGTAAGTGTAGGTAGGTAAAACTGAAAGTAAGACCAGGTATATAAAACTAACTATCATTACAACACGTACCATAACTTATAAAAATGGCCAAACAAATTTATAAGTAAAGGTTTCCAAGTAATATAAACTTATCATATAAAATAGCCAATACTAATGTATATGATAAGGATCTATGATGCGTATGCCCAAATATAAATGAATGTTATGATGCAAATTATGCAACAGACAAGTTTAACTCACACACAATGACTTCGTGATCACATACCATTAGTTCCCGATTTTTGAAGCTAGCATCACTCTCTGATACCACCGTTGTGTCTATGGCAGCAGTAGAGCGGGCGTCTCCACTCCTAGGCAGGTATGCACACTAACAAACCTAGACCTCCCATACGCCTCTGTACACATCCTAGGTGCACTCTAGTGTTTTGCGTACTAATTGTTGACTACCTGTTAGACTTGTTGGGTCGGGTGTGCGTTTTCAGGGATTGTCCACCAGACCGCAGTATAAATAACCTACTGGTCCCTCAATCCACACACCCGCCTGAGTCACCGTACTGCCATCGGTGTGATGATTGGCCCAGTACCGCATGACCCGCCACTAGTTTGTTTATGCACATGCAAGGTATTATAACTCGAGCCTCCATCTCGCAGGACCAACCTATTGTAACACCCTAGAACTCGCAAAGGCAAATATTGGGATTCAGGTTGGCTGACACGTCCTGAGATACGGGCGTGTCTCAGGGCATGTCAGGTGTACACGGCCTGGGACACGGGCATGCCCCTTTTCTCGAGTCGTCTACTCGAGTTCTCGAGAACTGATCGTCGAGAGGCGACACGGCCGGTGACACAGGCGTGTCATAGGGGCGTGTTGGGCACACGACCATGGACACGAGCGTGTTCCTTAGCCGTGTCCTGCTCGGGTGATTTTTTAGATCGTGTTACAGGGGTGACACGGCTAGATACACGGCCGTGTACTGGGTGACACTGGCGTGTCAGGCTTGACACGGGCGTGTCGATACCTGTGTTCTGGTTTATTTTAAGTCAGTTGTGCACCGCTTCAGGAACACGACCTGTGACACGGGCGTGTCACAACCCGTGTTCGGCCCAGGAAAATCAATTTCAGGGCTAATCTGAACCTTCCATTTTCTTTGACCAAGATCCAATGGTCTAGGCTATTTCCCAGGTTGATAAGGCTGGGATTTGAGTTGAGAAAGCTCATTTGAGTTGTGTTTTCTCTTTCTAAAAGCTAAGAGAGAGAGGAGAGCAAGAGAAGGAAGAAGAAGGGGAATTCGGCTGCCGGTGGTGATACGGTGGTCCAAATCGCGAGCTGAGTTCGGATTTGCCAAGGCAAGGCTGCTTCGAAGACTTTCATCCGTTTGCTTTCTCTCCATGGCTCCGAAGCGAATTCTAAGGGTAACTATTTCCTTCTTGGACATGTGAAGTCCTACTTTCCTGCATTTGCATAAGGAAAACCCTTCCCCGTGAGTGTGCGGTGGGTTGTGGTGTCCCTTGGGGTAGATATGTGAAGTCCCCCCTTGTTAGAGTCCGGAATCGGAGTACGGATCTAGGCATACTGTGTGAAGCCCATCTGGACATGCTGGTCTAGATTGGTGATGCTTGTTTGCATTCGGAGGAGCCTCTTAGTGTTTGATTGTTTGTTTGCAATCTGTGGTGCATACCTGTCGCATGGTGCAACAGGAAGGACTGGAGGAAGTCCAGGAAATTGTGAGAGTTGGGTTCAACTCTTGTGGCCGTGAGTTGTCACTTTGTGTGGTGTTGAGCCGTTGGGCTGCAACTGTATAAAAAGGCCTTCGTGCCGAACAGGAAAGGTGAAACCGACCCGAGCCTTTATTTGTGGCCTCTAGTACGATGTGCTTGGTAGCGGTCATGCGGTTTGAGCAATGGGGAGGTGACTGATCCGTACCTGCATTATATAGGTTTGACATGAGAGCGCCAAGGCATTGGGCTTTCATCAGCGTCATAATGAGAGTCTTGGGCCTACGTGCAGACTAAATGCTCATTGGTGGGATCTGGTGTTTCCGGTACACCCGAATGTGCCCTGAGTATACGGAGCGTCGGGCCATTGTGACGACGTTTGTGATATGTATTGACTGTGCGGTCGTGCACGTCTTGCGTGGTTTGTTATATATACTGTTGGAAAAATGCTACGCAGGGATTGAATTCTGCTGCCCCATTACACGGGTAGGGTCGTTATAATTGGTCAGCTGAATGCTGACCGTTTCCCTGTTTGCCACCGCATGGTGGGTTGGATCTTGCAGGTGCAGGAGGTGCTGGTCCAAGCGGGACTTACCGGGCTGAAGCCCAAGCTGTACTGCTGCCCTCGAAGGCTTTATTTTGTTTCTTCTTGTTCATGTGTGGCCGGCCTACGTGCCGATGTCTGTAAACCACACCCTTGTTAAGAGAAATTTGTAAGGCCTTAAGGCCAGATACTTTGGTTATATACATTCCTATTTTGTTAGTGGACAGTTCTTGTTTTGCTTGAGTTCAAGGATTCAACCATGAAGATTTCGATAGAATGCTTTGTGTTAGGACTCGTTGGGTTTTATGATATTATTTAGTAGCGTCTCCGCCTGTTTGTGGAATATGGTGTGGGGCCCCGGCCAGACACTCTATTATAATTCTCTTGACGGGTAGAGGTGTTACAATTTGGTATGAGATTGTTGGTCTTTCTCTTCCAAATTCGTGGTCGAATTCTTTTGAGGGGTGGCAGGCACTAGACGTTTTAGTGCTGCCGTTATAACACTTAACTTGAACTCAGAATGTCCACTTAGGAATGCAAATACACTTGTTTGTTGAACCTGTGTATTCTTTTTTTATGTTTGCCATTTTCCTTGGTCGCTAAATTGTGTGTTTTACACATATAGGTGACCAGAAGAGTTGCGAGTCAATCCGAACCTCAACATTCTATAGAAAGTGCGGCACCAGCTGAGGATCCCACACCTCATCCATCTACTGAAACAGTACGTTTCATCACGGAAACGGTACTTGTTGTGATGAATGCTCGACAGGGTGGGCAGGTATGTCCTACAGTGGTGCCAACGCATGCTTGGGTAAGGCAAGAACCGGCAAAAGCTGTGGTTGATCCGCGGGCAGCAGATCAATAATTAAAGGAATTCATGAGCTTCAATCCTCCTCAATTTACTGGGGCGGGATCCCCGGCCCAAGCGGAGGATTGGCTTGCAAGGATCAAGAGAATTATGAGAGCAATCAGAGTTGAGTAGGAGCAGAAGGTAATGTTGGCCACTTTCCTTCTTGAGGGAGAGGCTCGGTTGTGGTGGGATGAGATTGAATTGCATCACTTGGCCGATAGACAGTTGGTAGAGGTCTCGATGGAAGAGTTCTCTCGGTTATTCTTGGAAAAGCATCTGCCAATGTAGCAGAAAATATCAATGGAAATGGAATTTCAACAGTTAACTCAAGGAGATCATTGTGTGGATGATTACCTGCATGAGTTCACACGTTTGGGAAGATATGCGGGTACAATCTTCGCCGAAGAAGAGCATAAGACTAGTAGGTTTTATACGGGACTGCGAGATGAGATGCGCTATTTGCTCTTGAGTTCTGTGAGTCAGGGATTTCAAGCCTTAGTCTATACGGCTCGGTCTTTGGAGATGGACATGAGAAGGGGGCAAGCGAAGGGGACCTTGGCTGTGACAAAGCCAGAGTTCAAGCCGCTGCGTCCGGAGAAGTTTGGGTATCGTAAGAGATGGGGAAAGAATTCCAAGTCTACTAAACAAGCTCCATCTGCGACTGTGACAGAGACATCTTGGTATGGATCTCACGCTTGTTTTACGTGCGGGAAGTTGGGACACTTTGCCATAATTGCCGAGTTTGTTCTCCAAAGGTGACAAGAAGACGGGAGCGTCTTATACGGAGAAAGGGAAGACTGTGGTGGAGTCTTCTACCTCGCACGCGCAGCCCAGGGTCTTAAATCTTGGACAACAGGAGGCCATTAAACAGGACGATGTCGTCACAGGTGCGCGCAGTTTTTAATACTATTATATGATTGTGTGTTGTGCTTGTTTTTTTACTTTTGGTATTATAGGTTTTGTCCTTATACGGGACTGTCCAACTTGAGCACTGTTTGATACAGGTGCATCACATTTGTTTCTGTCTGAGGCTTTTGTCTTTCATATTGGGGTACCTATAAGGACCACGACAGACAGTGTAAAGGTGTTGTTACCTAACGGGTGTTTGATGTGCGCGGATAAATCTTGCGGTCTTGAGTTCAAGATAGGGAGTCGGGAGTTCAAGGTGGAAACATTAGTATTGTCGATCAAGGAATTTGATATAATCTTTGGTATGGACTGGCTTTCAGAGCAGCGTACCTGTATAGATTGTACTTCAAAAGAAGTCATACTCGGAAAGAACACCGAACAAGAGACCAAGTTCATTGGTATACAAGGGATGAGTGGGATGTTGTTATCTGCTCTCACAGTCATTAAGGAAGTTCGGAAGGGTGCAGAGTTATTCTTCACACTCGTAGAGGCGGTGGGGCTTAAGGCCAGTGTGAATGAAGTGCTGATTGTGTCGGAGTATGCTGATGTGTTTCCAAAGGACCTTCCGAGGTTACCTCCCCAAAGGAAAATCGACTTCGCAATCAAGCTAGTGCAAGGTGCGAAACCTGTGGCCTGTTCGCCATATCGGGTAGCGCCAAAAGAGATGGTCGAATTGAAAGTTCTGTTGCAAGAGTTGTTGGAGCAGGGTTACTTACGCCCAAGTATGTCACCTTGGAGCGCGCCTGTTCTATTCGTAAAAAAGAAAGACGGTAGTTTACGTCTGTGTATTGATTATCGCAAACTGAATAAGCTGATGGAGAAAAACATGTATCTCATTCCACGAATCGATGACTTGTTCGATCAGCTAGCGGGCTCAACCATCTATTCCAAGTTGGATTTGAAATCCGGGTATTATCAATTGCAGATTCGGGAAGGTGACATTCCCAAGAAAGCGTTTGGCACACGGTATGGTCATTATGAGTTCACACTGATGCCGTTTGGATTATGTAATGCGGCTTCGGTATTCATGGATCTCATGCATTGAACATTCTGCGAATACTAGGATCTGTTTGTGATCATGTTCATTGATGATATCCTCGTGTACTCACAGTCGGAGGAATATCATGCAAACCATTTGCGGTTGGTATTGCATACCTTGCGGAGGAATAAGCTGTATGCCAAGTTCTCTAAGTGTGAGTTCTGGCTCTTGTCGGTTGCTTTTGTGGGCCATGTGGTAAGTGGAGAGGGCATAACAGTGTATCCGGCAAAGATAAGTGCCATTCGTGATTGGCCAGTGATGTCTTAGGTGGCCGAAGTCAGGAGTTTTCTTGGACTGGCAGGCTACTATAGACGATTTGTGGAGAACTTCTCCCGGATTGCTTTGCCTTTGACTACGTTGACAAGAAAAGATCAGAAGTTCATTTGGACGCCGGAGTGCGCGCAAGCTTTTGAGGAGCTAAAGAGTCGTTTGACCATGGCGCCCGTTTTGACGTCGCCATGTGGTACAGACGGTTTTGAGATATACAGCGATGCGTCAGGGAGCGGCTTAGGCTGCGTTCTCCTGCAGTTTTGCAAGGTGATTGCATATGGCTCTTGTCAATTGAAAGTGCATGAACGTAATTACCCTGTCCACGACCATGAGTTGGCGGCGGTGATCTTTTCGCTTAAGTTGTGGCGGCACTATGTTTATGGCGTGAAGATAGATTTTTATACAGATCATAAAAGCCTAAAGTATCTGCTCGATCAGAAAGATTTGAATATGCGACAACGGAGGTGGATTGAATTCCTAGGGGACTATACCTTCGACATTCACTATGTTCCTGGAAAGGGAAATGTGGTCGCTGATGCCTTGAGTCATAAGACTCCGGTACGGGCAAGTTGGTTGCAGATACATGATGAGCGTCTAATCCAGGAGTTGGAAGAATTGGAGATATCTTGTGTTGAAAGGGATTCCTCGGCCGATGCGTGCTTGAACTAGATTGAGGTTCAATATGACCTTGCGGACAGGGTTCGGCGTGCAACAAAGTTTGATGAAAGTCTCCAGCGCTATGCAAGGGAAGGGTCTGGTGACCAATTCTCCTTGGATGACGGTTTATTAGGGAAGGATGGTCAATTGTGCGTCCCATATGCTGGTAAATTGCGAGAAGAATTGTTATATGAAGCACACTTTACAAAGTACTCAATTCACCCTGGGAGCACAAAAATGTACAAGTACATGAAGAAATTGTTTTGGTGGCCCGGTTTAAAGAAGGACATAGCCGAGTATGTGGCTAAGTGTTGTTCTTGTGCTTTGGTGAAGGCAGAATGTTAACGGCCTAACGGGTTCCAGAAATCATTGCCAGTTCCACAGTTTAAGTTTGAGGATATTTCTATGGATTTCGTGCACGGATTGCCGATATCTCAATGCGGGAATGACTCAATCTGGGAGATTGTAGACCGGTTGACAAAGGTGTCTCACTTTCTACCGAACAAGCGGGATGATTCTGTGGAAATGTTGGCAAAGCTATATGTGGAGCAGATTGTTCGATTGCACGGTGTTCCCCGGAGCATCGTAAGTGACCAAGATGGGCGATTTACTTCGAAAGATTGGAGGCTAATCCATCAGCTGTTGGGCACGAAGTTAGCATTCAGTACAGCCTTTCATCCTCAAATGGATGGACAAACTGAGCGAACCGACATGACGATGGAGGATATGCTCCGTATATGCTCCCTTGACTTCGGTAAGAAATGGGAAGATCATCTTGTTTTGGTGGAGTTTGCCTATAATAATAGCTACCAAGCGAGCATCGGTATGGCACCATTTGAAGCTCTGTATGGTCGCAAGTGCCGTACACCATTAGCTTGGGCAGAAACTGGCGAGTCAAAACTTTTGGGACAAAAGGAAGTCAAGGATGCTAACTCAACAATACGCTCTATTCGAGAGAGGCTACTAATAGCCTAGGATCGGCAAGCCAAGTATTACAATGCTAAGCACCAGAACGTTGAGTTTGCGGTGGGCGACTGGGTCTATTTGAAGATTAAACCCTTCAAAGGCGTATCTCAGATTCAGCGGTTGAAAAAGCTAAGTCCGCGATACTTTGGTACATTTGAAGTGGTGGAGCGAGTTGGGGAAGCTGCCTATCGGCTAGCTATTTCATCGAAATTGAGTGGACTGCATGATGTGTTCCACATCTCGGTACTACGAAAAGCAGTCAAAGACCCAGCTCAAGTGATTGAGAATGATCGGTTGTCGATTGAGTATGGGTTAACGACAAAGGTGAGGCCCATTCAGATCGAGGATCCCGCTGAGAAACAGTCGCGGAACAAAATGATCGGGATGGTCAAAGTTCGGTGGGACAATTGTGGCCGAGAAGAGCTAACATGGGAGCGAGAACAGACCATGCGAGCCGAGTGTCCCGAGTTATTTTTGTAACCTGTTGGCTCGTTTGTATATGTTGTATATGACACATTATCATATATTGTGTTATGCTTTTATCTCTCTACTGTATCCAAATTTCTGGATGAAATTTTATTAAGGAGGGGAGGATTGTAATACCCCAGAACTCACAAAGGCCAATATTGGGATTTAAGTTGGATGACACGGCCTGAGACACGGGCGTATCTCAGGGAGTGTCAGGTGTACACGGCCTGGGACACGGGCATGTCCCACGTCGTATCCCCTTTTCTCGAGTCGTCCACTCGAGTTCTCGAGAACTGATCATCGAGAGGCGACACGGCCTGTGACACGGGTGTGTCACAGGGGCGTGTTGGCACAATGACCATGAACACGGGCGTGTGCCTTAGTCGTGTCCTTCTCGGGTGATTTTGGAGATCGTGTTATAGGGATGACACAGCCAGATACACGGCCGTGTACTGGGTGATACGTGCGTGTCATGCTTGATACGGGCGTGTTGATACCCGTGTTCTGGTTTATTTTAAGTCGGTTGTGCACCGCTTCAGGAACACGGCCTGTGACACGGGCGTGTAACAACCCGTGTTCAGCCCAGGAAAATCAATTTCAGGGCTTATCTGAGCCTTCCATTTTCTTTGACCAAGATCTAATGGTCTAGGCTCTTTCCCTAGTTGATAAGGCCAGGATTTGAGTTGAGAAAGCTCATTTGAGTTGTGTTTTCTCTTTCTAATAGCTAAGAGAGAGAGAGGAGAGCAAGAGAAGGAAGAAGAAGGGGAATCCGACTGCCGGTGGTGCTACGGTGGTCAAAATCACGAGCCGAGTTTGGATTTGCGAAGGCAAGGCTGCTGCGATGACTTTCATCCATTTGCTTTCTCTCCGTGCCTCCGAAGCAAATTCCAAGTGTAACGATTTCCTTTATGGACATGTGAAGTCCTACTTTCCTGCATTTGAATAGGGAAACCATTCCCCGTGAGTGTGCGGTGGGTTGCGGTGTCCCTTAGGGTAGATATGTGAAGTCCCCCTTGTTAGAGTCCAGAATCGGAGTATGGATCAAGGCATGCTGTGTGAAGCCCATCTGGACATGCTAGTCTGGATTGGTGATGCTTGTTTGCATTCGGAGGAGCCTCTTAGTATTTGATTCTTTGTGTGCAATCTGTGGTGCATACCTGTCGCATGGTGCAGCAGGAAGTACTGGAGGAAGTCAAGGAAATTGTGAGATTTGGGTTCAACTCTTGTGGCCGTGAGTTATCACTTTGTGTGGTGTTGAGCTGTTGGGCTACAACTGTATAAAAAGGGCTTCATGCCCAACAGGAAAGGTGAAACCGACCCGCGCCTTTATTTGTGGCCTCAAGTACGATGTGCATGGTAGTGGTGAGGCTGTTTGAGGAACGAGGGGTGGTTGATCCATACATGCATTATGTAGGCTTGACATGAGAGTGCCATGGAATTGGGCTATCGTCGGCGGCATAATGAGAGTCTTTGGCCTACGTGCCAAACTAAATGCTCATTGGTGGGATTCGGTGCTTCCAGTACACCCGAATGTGCCCTGAGTGCACGGAGCGTCGGGCCATTGTGCCGACGTTTGTGATATGTATTGACTGTGCGGTCGTGCACTTCTTGCGTGGTTTGTTATACATACTGTTTGAAAAATGCTATGCAGGGATGGAATTCTGCTGCCCCGTGACTGGGGCAGGGTCGTTATAATTGGTAAGCTTAATGCTGACCGTTGCCCTATTTTCCACCGCTTGGTGGGTTGGATCTTGCAGGTGTAGGAGGTGCTGGTCCAAGCGGGACATAGCGGGCTGAAGCCCAAGCTGCGCTGCTTTCCTCGAAGGATTTATTTTGTTTCCTCTTGTTCATGTGTGGCCGGCCTGCGTGCCGATGACTGTAAACCACACCCTTGTTAAGAGAAATTTGTAAGGCGTTAAGGCAAGATACTTTGGTTGTATACATTCCTTTTTTGTTAGTGGACAGTTCTTGTTTTGCTTGAGTTCACGGATTCAATTATGAAGCTTCCGCTAGAATGCTGTGTGTTAGGACTCATTGGGTTTTATGATATTATTTAGTAACGTCTCCGCCTGTTTGTGGAATATGGTGTGGGGCCCCGGCCGGACCCTCTATTATATTTCTCTTGACGGGTAGAGGTGTTAAGCATGTCCTGAATCCCTCCAACCCTACACGGGTGAGAATGTACTACCAATCCCTCCAACCCTACACAGGTGAGAATAATGATACGATCCTTAACCTATTAGGCTACTCTTGTCTACCGATTATTGTACTTAATGATTTAAGATTAATCCCAGGACTGTCCACGGAATACTCGGTGAAGGCTCTCAGGGGCACTAGGAACTACGATGGGCTGAAGCCCAAAGCTCACTTTCTCAAGTATATTTACTTTAATTGATGTCTACCCATGATCCCCCCTTGCTCTCATTATTACTCTTGAGCGATCCTAATGACTTAAGATGTTATCGGAAGGGCGACGGTCTTCCGTCGGCCTCCACTCTAGTTGCTATCCAAATGTTTGCACTTTTACTCTCATCATTAGAACATAACTGCCAACCAGGGTTATATTCCAAATACGACCTTGTCCCGACCGTTGATCTATCCCCCGATGGTCCTTAAAGTATAACATACTTATACTATACGTAGCCCATGGCCTAATACCACCCCGGAGTATGACTTCAAATTTCCTTGGGCTACATGCCCTTAATTATTTATCTTAGGATGGTATGAACTATTATGATGAGTATGCTGAATTTCATTATTTTCCTAAGTCAGTAAGACCCTTAATTAAATCGTGAAATTAATTCTCTAGGCCATTTAATGCATGAATTGTCACAAATTATAATCCCACTGACCTAAGGAATTTTCCTCAGTTGTAATTTGGTAAAACATTATAGTCTGCCAAGAACTATAATTTTCCCTTCAATAATTCTATTTATCCCTTAATTTATACAAAATTCACAAATAACCATTTTAAAAAGGAAGTATAAGGGGTTCATTAATAAAAATTCTAGGAAAATTACAGGATACATATATTGGTAAAATATTGCTAAAGGCAGAATTTCATAAATTTCTATGGATCAAGGGCTACAAAAATTCATTTCTAAGTATATTACCAAAATGCCACTATGTGGTTTTAAAAATTACTGAGTAATCCAAAAATGCTGAGGAAATTATACAAGGTTACTCATACTCAGATATATAACCAGGGATTTTTCCCAAAATTCTCTACTAAATATGTTCATCAATTTTCTAATTAAGACAGTAAGGGAAAAATGGTAATTTCTACATAACTCCTATTAAAATTCATCAAACAGAGACATAAAAATTTTTAGGAGTTAAACATTACATTATTTTTACCTTGAAAAGGATTGGGAATTTTATCTCAATGATAAGCCTATTCTCACATTTATTTTTCAAAAGTCCACTTATTTCAAATATTCCAAATAGTGAGATTTTTGCTTCCAAAAATCCCATTATTTCAGAGAGGGGTATAATTCACCCTAATGAGCCTCTTATATAAATATCATGGTTTTTGGATATTCCAAATAGGCTTAATACACAATATTTCAAAATTGGCTACTTGCACCCCAAGCCTATGCATAGCCATCACATGCAAGTGGGTTCACCCAACATAAAGTTTTCCAAATGTGCTGAAATTTTTACCATGCACATGTATAATACCCAAGGACATGCCACCACAATTTGGGGCCATTTGGGGTCATAATACTCCAATTATATCTTTTATTTACTTTTGTGTATTATGATAAAAACTATAAAAAAACCTATCCCAAAAATTCTCAATTCTTGGCTGGGGTTAGATATACCCTTGTTAAGAACATGCCCAAAATCTTGGGTTATGTAGAAATCTAATTTGGCATAGGCATTAGTTTTAGTTTATGCCTTAGCCTAGGACAAGTCCTAGCAAAACAGCCCTACAGGACAGTATACAACACCAAATTATATGTTTAGGGTGGAAAATAAAAGTTAAGAGGAAGGGATACAATATTCTTATTCATCACTACCTCTAGAAATTACACTAGGTGGCCTAAAATTTGATTGCAATGTCACAGTGAAAGTGTGACAAAATTTAAATGAAGTTAAATTAAATAAATCATTCAATCGGGGGATGAACGAACGACATCCGTTCATCGTCCCCGATTCACCAACGACACAGATTGGTTTTTCCTGGGACATATTGCCTGCCTTTTTCCGGCCTGTTGAGCCACCACCACCGGCGGTTTTTGCCACCACCTTCACTAAAGTGGTGGCTAGCGATTCCCGGCAGTGAGGCTGTCGGACATGGCTCCTCCGGCGAACCCGAGCAAGAAGAAAAGCTCAAGATTTCCCACATTTGCTCACATGGTATCGGGCTCAATTGTCCCTGATGTCTCTCCTAGATGATCTAGAAAGATAGTACGAGTAGAGGGGCAGCAAAATGAACCGATAAGGCTGCTTGACGGCGAGTTGGGCGGCGGTTGGCCATGGACGAGCTGCTCCGACAATCTCCTGCTCAAATCTTGGTTCCTTCACCAAAAGCTTTTCTCTAGGACTCGTTCTCCACTTGTTTCCACTCTTTGAAGCTGATGGTGTGGTCGGTTTGAGCTGGAAGTGGCTGTATAAGGAAAAAAGACCGAGGTGGAGCTCGGTTTATCTTTGGATGCTTCACCTTAGCTGCCAAGTGGCCCCTCTGCATTCAAATTCTTTGGCAAATTCTCTTAGGAGGCCAGCCAGCCACTTTGGGCAAAAGGAGAATGGCCACATGGCCTTCCTTCCATATTCCATCTCTTTCTCTCTCCTCTTTTCCCATTTTGCCCCCATGCATGCACCCTCTCTCTAATATCATAGGGGTAGGGGTGGTCTATGACCACTTGGGCTGATAATGGGCCAAGTTTTGTGGGCTTGGTTCTAGGGGAAGTGGCTTGGGCTCATTTTCACTCTTTAGGTCAATTTGTTGATTAAGTTGACTTTTGAGTTGACTTGGTCAATCATGATGAGTGGTCTGACCCCACTTGATGGTCATGAGTCTAATGTGTAACACCCCTATCCGTCACATAGCATATAACAGTAAATCCGGTCGGGGCCCGATGCCATATACCACAGACAGATCTGTGGATTACTGATAATATGTTTTGTAGCCTAAACTATTATCGTATTTTCTATTTTATATTGTACAAATCATGTCTATTAGAAGTTTATTTTTTATCATTTTTATGTAAATATTATTACTACTTACTTTTTCTTGTCTTTTTGAAGGTTTCCAGAAAATTGGTTAAAAATGACCTGACACGCCCCCTGTCACACCCTCCCTGGGCGTGACCTAGGGCGTGTCACCCGATCCCGAGGACTCCTGCTGGAAGGGATAGAAAAATGAACAAAACGGCTATCACGCCCCGATGACACGCCCTCCCCGGGCATGTCTCAGGGCGTGACCAAGGGCGTGTCGCCCTCTGCCGCCGCATTGAATGCAGGTTCCGCCACAGCACGCAACAGTACTGTCACGCCCCCCGTCACGGGCGTTACCAGGGGCGTGACATCAACCTTTCCGACGACTGACGGATTTCCGACCAATGATTTCAACGCGACGTACATGTCACGCCCCACCTACACGGGCGTGACACAGGGCGTGACCACCGACGTACAAGAGAAATCATCCTTCCCGCCAAAATCCAGAGCCCGTGGTCAACTTCGTACATGTCACGCCCCCTGACACGCCCCCCCTAGGGCGTGTCGGAGGGTGTGACCAACCCGAGAATTTTGCGTATAAATTCAGACCCCCCCTTCCATTTCAGCAAGCTTTGGTTGAGAGGGGGATGTGCTGCCCCTTTGTTCCTTGATCCTTTTTTATGCTTTCTCTCTCTCTCTCTCTCTCTCTCTCTCTCTCTTTGTAATTTTTGTTTAACCATAGTTTAGTTTTTAGTTTGCCTTAGCTTTTATTGTAATCTTGCTTTTTCTTATTGCTTAAAATAGGGCTAGAATATGACTTTAATTCATGCACTTGTAATTTCAATTTCATTAGTGTAACTTGCTCCTTTTAATTAATATAAGTGTTCTTCTTTTACTAGTGTTCCTTTTATATGCTTTACTACTCATCCCCCCCTCCTCCACTCTATTATGATTAACTAATCCTCCTTGTACTCGATCTTGATGATCCGAGGTTAGAGCGATTAAGTTATGATGTTTTAATTAATCCTTTCTTTTTAGGTTAGGGCTTTGAATTACTCTTGATTAATCATGGGTTGGAGGTATATTATCGATATATACCCTCCACCTTTGCTTTCATTCTGGGCTAGCCGAGAGGCCGATAGAATGAAGTGAGCATTAAAGAGTAAAGGGAGTTGTACGCACCCCTCGAGAGTGGCAGACGTCGAAATCTCCCGGATTGGAGTAAAATCCAATAGTGGGGTTCACCGCGTAAAGCGAGTTTTAGGCCTCCTCTTTAGACGAGAGTCGGTCGAACCTTCCTAAACTAAGTTGGGCACGACTTCGAGAGAAGCATGTTCAAGCTTTAGGAACCTCCACGGTCAAGGACCTTTATCCTATTAAGTTTAGATTTTTATCGCATTTTCTTAATTGTCTTTAGCCGAGGTGATTCTTGATCGAGTGCATTTCCATTTAATATTTTCAACCTTTCATAGTAATCGATTTTCATATGCTCTTTAATTAACTGTAATAGCTCTCTTTCTATCTTTAACTTTACTTCCTTCCTTGCAATTAGATTCTCTAAAACCCTAGTTTTTCCGTCGATAAGATAATAGTTTTCGTGTGAGTAAGCATACTCAACAGTTCCCGGATTTCAATACGACACTTGTGTCCCCTAGCTACAATTCGATAGGTTTACTTGCCTCATTGGATTGCTAGTTCGGTTGCGTTTATTTTCTTCGAACCCTAGCACGCAACAAGATTTAGGCGTCGTTGCCGGGGACCCAACTTTCTTTGATATATTGAAAATACGAACCTATTAATTTTATCTTTTCTCTTTCTCATCCTCTTTCTTTAAAGTTTTAAAAATCAAAAAAATTTATCACCGCTCTTAATAGTAATCAACTTCACAATTTTTATACGCCACCTAATTCTCTCAAAAAGCGCAAAGGGCTTTAAGCGCATCTATCTTGTCTAGTACCTTGCGAACCCTTCACGGGGTAGTCGTTGGGATGTTCGGGAGTTATTCTATAAAAAAAATCTATTTCAAAAAGAAAAAAAATTTCTAATCTAGTTTTTTTTCTAGTTTGTCCTTTTTCTCTTTCTTTTCTTATTTTCTATTCTTTTAGTGCATGACCCGCGGGAGTCTGTCGGTTATTTTGGACTTGGACTACGAAATTGAGCGTACTCTTCAGAGAAGATCGGGATTTAAAGGTCCTACTATCCAAGTGCCGGTTGAGGACTCCGAGTCATTTGCTACTTTAAGAATGGAAGAACCCAACGTAGATGAGGCCGTGCAAAGGACTATGTCCTATTATGCACGACCGAATCTCGAGGGAATAGAATCTAGTATAGTCCGCCCTGCTATAGCAAATAATAACTTCGAATTAAAGCATAGCATATTTCAAATAGTGCAGCAGTACGTGCAATTTGACGGACTTCAAGATGAAGATCCGAACGCACATATAACTAGCTTTCTTGAAATTTGCGACACCTTCAAGATAAATAGTGTCACAAATGATGCAATCAGGCTAAAACTCTTCCCCTTCTCTTTAAGAACTAAAGCTAAGCAGTGGCTTAACACTCCACCAAAAAATAGCATAACCACCTGGAATGAATTATCTGAAAAATTTTTGGCGAAGTATTTTCCGCCAGCTAAAACTTCAAAACTTAGGAACAACATCTCTGCCTTCGGAAAAATAGACTCTGAAACCCTATATGAAACTTGGGAAAGATTTAAAGAATTATTAAGAAGATGCCGACATCACGCACTGCCTGTATGGTTACAAGTGCAGACGTTCTATAATGGGCTAAATCAAAGCACAAAGCAAATGATAGACGCAGCTTCTGGCGGTACTTTAAATCATAAGACCCCGGAAGCCGCTCTTGAACTTTTTGAGGACATGGCCTTGAACACTTATCAGTGGAATGTGCCTAGGTCCTGCCCGAACAAGCCTGCAGGTAACTATGAAGTGGACAACGTCTCCCAGCTCGCTCTGCAAGTAGAAATCCTAAGCAAAAAAATCACGGAGATGACTGCTGCCTCCGCCCCTCAGGTATGGGAATCTGCAACCCCTACTCCAAAACATTTAGATTATGTTAATAATATGCCTAGAATTGCTTTTAATAATTTTTCTGCTCCGAATTTTAGTCCTCCTGGTTTTAATTTTCAGAATAGTTATAACCCTGCTTAAAGAAATCATCCGAACTTTTCATGGAGTAATCCATCGAATGCGATGCACCCACCACCGCAAAATGATTTTTCTGCACCACCAACACCACCACCTCTTCAAAATTATCCAAAACCTCCAAGCTTGGAGGAATTACTTTCTAAATATATCACCACAAATGGCGCTACTATAAGAAATTTAACCGGAAGCGTAAAAAGTCTAGAAAATCAGGTAGGACAGCTCGCAAAAATAATTTCTGAGCGACCCGTAGGGTCTCTTCCTTCCAATACCGAACCCAACCCGAGAGAGCAAGCGAAAGCAATAACTCTTCGGAGTGGGAAGCAAGTCTCTGGTATGGTTAGTGAAGAGCCCGAGGCAAGCTCTGCTCCCACCTTTAAAAATCAATGCTCCGCTCCCGTTTCAAAAATTCCACCCTCTGCTGAAGAAGTTATCACCCCTGTTTTAGAAAAAAATCTCACTCCAACACCCATCTTCAAAAATAATTCAACTCCTCCATACCCCTCCGAACTTAATAGACAACGTCAAGTTGATCAGTACTCCCGCTTCTTAGAGATCTTCAAGCAAATCCACATTAATCTTCCCTTCCACGAGGCTATTTCGCAGATGCCAAAATACGCCAAGTATCTTAAGGACCTCCACACCAACAATAAGAAGTTAGAGAATCTTTCGCACGTAACGCTAAACGCCGAGTGCTCCACTATTTTAACAAACGGTTTGGCGAAGAAAATCTGTGACCCGAGTAGTTTCTCTATCCCGTGTGTCTTCGGTGATCTTTTTGTTAAACACGCGTTAGCCGACTTAGGTGCGAGTATAAACCTGATGCCCTTTTCATTGTTTAAAAAGTTAGGGATTGGTAGACTTAACCCCACGCGTATGAGTATCCAGCTAGCTGATAGATCCGTTAAGTACCTGTTAGGAATAGTGGAGGACGTTCTAGTGAAAGTCGACAAGTTCATCTTCCCGGTGGACTTTGTCATTTTGGACATCGAAGAAGACGTCGAGGTTCCCCTGATCCTTGCCGACCCTTCCTTGCTACCTCCAGAGCCATCATTGATGTAAGCAATGATAAGCTCTTCCTTCGAGTAGGCAATGACGAAGTCACTTTTTCAATCACACCTTCGATGAAGAACACCCTAGCAAATGACGACTCATGTTTATTCGTAGACGCCGTGAGTGATGAATCTTCCTACTGCCTCTCCGACTTTGAAAAAGAACTTTTTGATTTTTGTTTTTCTTCTTCTCTTCCCGCTGAATCGCTACAGGGAAGTGATGAATCTTCTGATTGTCTTTCTGAGTTTGAAAAAGAATTTTCTTATTTTTGTTCTTCCTCTTTTCTTCCCACTGAATCGCTACAAGAAGCCGTCTTGGCTGCTAGCCCCCCCCCTTATTACGTTCCTTATAAAAAAGTTTATGAAGATATTATTTTTGAAAAAGAAAAAATCTCTAAATCCTCTTATGAAGAACCCCCTACCCTAGAACTTAAAGAACTTCCTGAACACCTTAAGTATACTTTCTTAGAAAAAGATTCCAAGTTACCAGTTATCGTTTCGGCCTACCTCACGGATACGCAAAACGATAAACTTCTTCTAGTTCTACGTAAGCATCGCCGGGCTATTTCTTGGCAAATTTTTGATATCAAGGGCATAAGCCCATCTTTCTGTAGCCATAAAATTTTAATGGAAGATAATTCGCGTAACTCTATTCAACCTCAGCGCCGTATAAACCCGAATATGAAAGAAGTAGTTAAGGGCGAGGTTTTGAAATTATTAGACGAAGGAATTATCTACCCTATTTCGAACAGTAAGTGGGTTAGCCCCGTTCAGGTAGTTCCAAAGAAGGGAGGGATAACCGTAGTTAGTAATGAGAATAATGAATTAATCCCGACACGGACGGCGACGGGTTGGCGCATGTGTATAGATTATCGTAAGTTGAATGACGCAACCCGCAATTACCACTTTACTTTGCCGTTTATCGACCAGATTTTAGAACGTCTCTCCGGCAATAGCTTTTATTGTTTTCTCGATGGCCTCTCGGGGTACTTTCAAATACCCATCTCACCCGAGGACAAAGAGAAAACTACGTTTACTTGTCCCTTCGGCACCTTCGCTTACCGAAGAATGCCGTTTGGATTGTGCAATGCGCCAGCTGCATTCCAGCGATGTATGCTCGCAATATTTGACAAGTACGTAGAAAACATTATGGAAGTATTTATGGACGATTTCTCCGTGTTCGGCGATTCCTTCGATAGATGTTTAGAAAACCTCGAAAAAGTCTTAGAACGATGCGAAGAAACTAACCTTGCCCTAAATTAGGAAAAATGCCATTTTATGGTGAGGGAAGGGTTAGTTTGGGTCATAAAATTTCTGCTAAAGGTATTGAGGTAGACGTAGCCAAGATAGAAGTTATTGAGAAGTTGCCGCCGCCTACAAACATAAAAGCTATAAGAAGTTTCCAAGGCCACGCTGGCTTTTTTTGTCGTTTTATAAAGGACTTCTCCAAGATCACTAAGCCCCTCACCCATCTCTTAGAAAAAGACGCTCCATTCATTTTTGATGACTCTTGTATTTCTACCTTTGAATCAATTAAAGAAAATTTAATTAACGCACCGATTATGATAGCTCCGGTGTGGTACCTTCCTTTTCGAGATTATGTGCGATGCGAGTAGTTTTGCGGTGGGAGCCGTATTAGGTCAACACATATCTTAAAACTTCCACCCCATCTATTACGCTAGTAAAACCCTCACATCTGCACAAGAAAATTACACCACAACCGAGAAGGAGCTCTTAGTTATAGTATTCGCATTTGATAAATTCCGCCCTTACATTACACATTAAAAAATCATTGTTTTTACGGACCACTCGGCCCTCAAGTACCTTCTTGCCAAAACGGATGCAGAGCCTCGATTGATTCGCTGGTTCTTACTCCTCCAGGAGTTTGACTTAGAGATCCGTGATAAGCAAGGAGCCGAGAACTTGGCCGCTGACCATCTAACTAGATTAGATAACCCCTTTATTGAAAAATTAAATGAAAAATCTTTTAATGATTATTTTCCTGATCAGAAGCTGCTTTTAGTTAACACATCTACTTCTCCTTGGTTCGCGCACATCGCCAACTATATAGTGGCCCGGGTGCTCCCAAAAGAGTTCTCCTCTTAGCAAAAGAAGAAATTCTTTTCTAAGCTGAAGAACTACTTTTGGGAAGGCCCGCATCTTTTCAGAATCTATACGTATTAAGTGATAAGGAGATGCATTTCTTATGAAGAAGGAATCGAAATTCTAAAGCATTTACATGAAGGTCCGACAGGTGGGCACTATCAAGCTGCTCGCACCGCTCACAAGGTGCTTTGCGCGGGTTTTTACTGGCCTAGCCTGTTTAAAGACGCGCAAGCCTTTGTGAGTAGGTGTGATAGTTGCCAACGGTCGGGCAACATTTCTAATAAAAATGAAATGCCGCAAAATTATTTCTTAGAGTGCGAAATTTTCGACCTCTAGGGAATTGATTTTGTTGGCCCCCTTCCTTCTAGCTTCGGAAACAAATTTATTTTAGTTATTGTTGATTATGTTTCACGATGGGCTGAGGCCCAAGCTCTTCCTACGAACGACTCCCGAGTTATAGTCACATTTTTAAAAAGATTATTTTCTAGATTCGGTACGCCACGCGTGATCATTAGCGATAGGGGTTCTCATTTGTGTAACGCACAATTTTCAAAAATCCATACCAAATACGGCGTTACACATAAGCTTTCCACTTCCTACCACCCCCAAACTAACGGACAAGTCGAAGTAATTAATAGAGAAATAAAAAGAATATTAGAAAAGACTGTTTCAACTTCTAGGAAAGACTGGTCAGCCAAACTTGATGATGCTTTATGGGCCTACCGAACAGCGTACAAAACCGCACTCGGATGTACGCCGTATCGGCTGGTCTATGGAAAATCGTGCCATCTGCCCGTAGAGTTAGAACACCGCACCTTTTGGTCCTTAAAATTTTTAAACTTCGATCCCCGTTCAGTCGGTGACCTTCGAAAATTTCAACTAAATGAACTCGATGAGTGGTGCTCTTATGCTTATGAAAATAATAAACTTTATAAAGAGCGGACGAAGCGTTTACACGATAAACACTTAAGGCACCCTAAAAACTTTAAGCCGGGAGGCCAAGTCCTTTTATATAATTCTTGTCAATGTTTATTTCCGGGCAAATTAAAATCTCGCTGGTCTGGCCCGTTTTCTGTTTTAGAAGTATTTCCTTATGGAACTGTTTTAATTTCTCACCCTGATAAGGGTAATTTCAAAGTGAATGGTCAGCGTCTTAAACTCTATTTTTCTGGTGATGATGATGTCAGTCCAAACATTATTAAGTTTCTGCTTCACGAACTTTAACTTTGAACTTTTATTTTTTGCTAAAAACAATTTTATTTCTGGATAACAATAATTTTGGACAATATTATTTTTTGATGCGTCGAGCTCAACGACGCTTTAAACAAAGGGCGCTCTTGGGAGGCAACCCAAGTTATATTTTTCTGTTTTCTTTATTTTATAATTTTTTGCCTCGGACGGCTCCGACAAGCTGAAGCTTCTGCGATCGCCTACTCCAACGTTGATGAATCCATCACGAAGTCCAAAGAAGACATTCAGGGGAGTGGCATCACTCATCTTTCACAGCAAATAAATCCGGGGAAGTACCTGTCTTTCAATTCTGTCTTTCAATTCTGTACTTTATTTTTCTCTCCTTCTCCAATCCCCTTATTTTGCCATTGAGGACAATGTCAATTTTAAGCTTGGGGGAGGACTTCCTCCTTCATTTTTGCTTAGTGTAAATACTTTTTCTTTCCTTTTTTTTATTCTTCTTAAATATTTCCAAAATAATAAAAAAAATTAATATCTTAAAATTCCAAAAAAAAAGAGAAAATATTTCCAAAAAAAAAAGAGAGAATATTTCACAAAATTAAAAAAAATTGTGTTTTTGAATAGTTTAGATATTTTGGTATTTCGATAGTACCCCTAGTTTTTATTTTTGTTTTACTCAAAATCTCCTATAAACAACTTAGTTAATTATAATATTTCTAATCGTTCTTTTTAATTATGTTTCACAAGTAAATTGTTGGCCATGTTGTGTTTCTAATTCACGGTAGCTTGTTAAGGTGAAATATTTTTCTAAAACTCGCATTTCTATTATGGTTTTTTGTTTTTTATTTCCTTTATTTTCTCAAAAATTCATCATTAACTATTTTCTTTTTCGTTTTTGAATAATTTTTGTAAAGTCAACTTTTGAATAGCGTAATAGATGTGAACGATCCAAGTCACCTATTATTTCTATTTTCAAGTTAATTTCATCAATCTTCTTTTATTATCTAGGACTCGCTTTTTGAAATTTTTCAAACCTTTGTTTTAAATAAATTAAAAAGTGTGAAAATGATTTAGGCCGTTTTTGTTTTCGTTTGAGCTTTCCTGCCAACCTAGAAACTTTTACCACTAGTTAGCCATTTTTGAGCCTTTTTTTTCCGATTTCATTTGATAGCTCCTCCCTTCATTTCATTTTCACCAAATCCAAAATTTCCAACCTATCTAATCACACTAGCCTTTTTTTGTTTTATAAAATATTTTCACGATTTTGATAGGATATTTTGTGATTTTTGTGGGAGAAAGGTTTTTGAAAAAAGTATGCTCAAAAGTTATGTTTATTTCTGTTTGGCCAATTCAAAAGGAAAATAAAAATATTTATGGCCTTTGTTTTGAAAAAAAAAAATTGGAAAAAAGAAGAAAGAAAAAAAAATTGTATATATATTTATGAAATTTTTTGAAACTCTTTGCTCTAGTTTAGTGTGATTTTAAGCATTCACGTTTATCTTTGAGTTCCACTCCTAATCTTATTCCTAAACCAAACGTTTCTGTCCTATTTAAGTCCTTTTGATTCTCGCCTTTTGAATCTTATTTAACAACTAAAAAAAGAAGAAAAGTAAATCAGTGGTAGTTTTGGATCTAAACATAGATTTTTGTTAATTAAATTGATATAATTATAATGCGTTGCTTGGATCTAGTAACAACTCAATGCATTTTTTTTTCATTTTTGTTGCTTTGCTTAAGTCTATTTAAAAAAACTTCGTTAAAATTTTGGATGATTTGTTTTTATTAAGTAAAGTTTATAAAAGTTTTACCATACCTAAATAATTGTTTTAAATTTTCACTTCACCTTTTCCCTACTTAGAATTTTACATAGTACTTGTGTAGGCATAATTAGAAATTTTTGATTAGTCTTTTTTTTATGATTATCTAGTTTTAAATTTTTGCTTGAGGACAAGCAAAGCTTAAGCTTGGGGGAATTTGATAATACGTTATTTAGCCTAAACTATTATCGTATTTTCTATTTTATATTGTACAAATCATGTCTATTAGAAGTTTATTTTTTATCAATTTTATGTAAATATTATTACTACTGACTTTTTCTTGTCTTATTGAAGGTTTCCAAAAAATTTGTCAAAAATGACCTGACACGGCCCCCTGTCACGCCCTCCCTGGGCGTGACCTAGGGCGTGTCACCCGATCCCGAGGACTCCTGCTGGAAGGGACTGAAAAACGAACAAAATGGCTATCACGCCCCCATGACACGCCCTCCCTGGGCATGTCTCCAGGCGTGACCAAGGGCGTGTCGCCCTCTGCCGCAAAGCCTGCCGCCGCATTGAATGCAGGTTCCGCCATAGCATGCAGCAGTACTATCACGCCCCCCGTCACGAGCGCGACCAGGGGCGTGACATCAACCTTTTCGACGACTGACGGATTTCCGACCAATGATTTCGACGTGACGTACGTGTCACGCCCCACCTACACGGGCGTGACACAGGGCGTGACCACCGACGTATAAGAGCAATCATCCTTCGCGCCAGAATCCAGAGCCCGAGGTCAACTTCGTACATATCACGCCCCCTAACATGCCCCCCCTAGGGCGTGTCGGAGGGCGTGACCAACCCGAGAATTTTGCCTATAAATTCAGACCCCCCTTCCATTTCAGCAAGCTTTGGTTGAGAGGGGGAGGTGCTGCACCTTTGTTCCTTGATCCTTTTTTATGCTTTCTCTCTCTCTTTCTCTCTCTCTCTCTCTCAATTTGTGATTTTTGTTTAACCATAGTTTAGTTTTTAGTTTGCCTTAGCTTTTGTTGTAATCTTGCTTTTTCTTATTGCTTAATATAGGGCTAGAATAGGACTTTAATTCATGCACTTGTAATTTCAATTTCATTAGTGTAACTTGCTCCTTTTAATTAATATAAGTGCTCTTCCTTTACTAGTATTCCTTTTATATGCTTTACTACTCATCCCCCCTCCTCCACTCCATTATGATTAACTAATCCTCCTTGTACTCGATCTTGATGATCCGAGGTTAGAGCGATTAAGTTATGATGTTTTAATTAATCTTTTCTTTTTAGGTTAGGGCTTTGAATTACTCTTGATTAATCATGGGTTGGAGGTATATTATCGATATATACCCTCCACCTTTGCTTTCATTCTGGGCTAGCCGAGAGGCCAATAAAATGAAGTGAGCATTCAAGAGTAAAGGGAGTTATACGCACCCCTCGAGAGAGGCACATATCCAAATCTCCCGGATTGGAGTAAAATCCAATAGTGGGGTTCACCGCGTAAAGCCAGTTTTAGGCCTCCGATTTAGACGAGAGTCGGTCAGACCTTCCTAAACTCAGTTGGGCACAACTTCCAGAGAAGCGTATTCAAGCTTTAGGAACCTCCACGGTCAAGGACCTTTATCCAATTAAGTTTAGATTTTTATCGCATTTTCTTAATCGTCTTTAGCCGAGGTGATTCTTGATCGAGTGCATTTCCATTTCATATTTTCAACCTTTCGTAGTAATCGATTTTCTTATGATCTTTAATTAACTGTAATAGCTCTCTTTCTAGCTTTAGCTTTACTTCCTTCCTTGCAATTAGAATCTCTAAAACCCTATTTTTTCCGTCGATAAGATAATAGTTTTTGTGTGAGTAAGCATACTCAACAGTTCCCGGATTTCAATACGACACTTGTGTCCCCTAGCTACAATTCGATAGGTATACTTGCCTTATTAGATTGCTAGTTCGGTTGCGTTTATTTTCTTCGAACCCTAGCACGCAACAAGTTTTTTGCGCCGTTGCCGGGGACCCAACTTTCATTGATATATTGAAAACACGAACCTGTTATTTTTTATCTTTTCTCTTTCTCATCCTCTTTCTTTAAAGTTTTAAAAATCAAAAAAATTTATCACCGTTCTTAATAGTAATCAACTTCACAATTTTTCTACGCCACCTAATTCTCTCGAAAAGAGCAAAGGGCTTTAAGCGCCACTATCTTGTCTAGTACCTTGCGAACCCTTCACGGGGTAGTCGTTGGGATGTTCGGGAGTTAATCTATAAAAAAAAATCTATTTCAAAAAGAAAAAAATTCTAATCTAGTTTTTTTTTTCTAGTTTATCCTTTTTCTTTTTCTTTTCTTCTTTTCTGTTCTTTTAGTGCATGACCCGCGGGAGTCCGTCGGTTATTTTTGACTTGGACCACGAAATTGAACGTACTCTTCAGAGAAGATCGTGATTTAAAGGTCCTACTATCCAAGTGCCGGTTGAGGACTCCGAGTCATTTGCTACTTTAAGAATGGAAGAACCCAATGTAGATTAGGCCGTGCAAAGGACTATGTCCTATTATGCACGACCGAATCTCGAGGGAATAGAATCTAGTATAGTCCGCCCTGCTATAGCAAATAATAACTTCGAATTAATGCCTAGCATAATTCTAATTGTGCAGCAGTACGTGCATTTTTACGTACTTCAAGATGAAGATCCGAACGCACATATAGCTAGCTTTCTTGAAATTAGCGACACCTTCAAGATAAATGGTGTCACAAATGATGCAATCAGGCTAAGACTCTTCCCCTTCTTTTTAAGAACTAAAGCTAAGCAGTGGCTTAACACTCTACCAAAAAATAGCATAACAACCTGGAATGAATTATCTGAAAAATTTTTGGCGAAGTATTTTCCGCCAGCTAAAACTGCAAAATTTAGGAACGACATCTCTGCCTTCGGACAAATAGACTCTGAAACTCTATATGAAACTTGGGAAAGATTTAAAGAATTATTAAGACGATGCCCACATCACGGACTGCTTGTATGGTTACAAGTACAGACGTTCTATAACTGGCTAAATCAAAGCACGAAGCAAATGATAGATGCAGCTTCTGGCGGTACTTTAAATCATAAGACCCCGGAAGCCGCTCTTGAGCTTTTTTAGGACATGGCCAATCATACATGAGAATAAAAGAAAACACTAAAAAATTAGGCCTTCGAGGGCCGGCTCAGCAACTTGGGCTTTAGCCCGCTATTTACCGCTCGGCTCCGCAGCGCCTGCAAGCAATAATCTACCACATGGTGGCAAACAAAAGCAACGGTCAGCCATGCTGACCAAATTATAACGACCCCTCCCCCAACTCAGGGCGGCGATGCACTTTCCCTGCAATTTGTTAGCATAACCAAATGGTATAGTGTAAACACACTTCATCACAGGCGTAGGCACGCACGATAACACACCCCGTGCACTCAGGGCACATTCACGGCAATCCGGCCAACGTCACGTCAATTTAAGCCATAGACATTTCCATCTCACCAATGCCCCTTGACTGCCAACCTTATGAGCATTTTGTCTTCCTAGCATGGGTCACGCCAATTTAAGCCATAGACCACCGAAGACCCTCATCTATGCCAACGGTTCCGCCGAATGACATAGAGCAGGTACGGTTCCGCCTGACCTATGCTCATACAACAACGTATATTTAAGACATATACGCGAGTTAAGACTCCCCGAGTCCTGTTTCCACCACACAGTTCACATAACCCGGTTATGTTCAAGTTGGCTCCCCGGCCACCATGTTGGCAAAAGAACGCGTTTGCCCAGTTTTTTGGGTACACCTTAGAGTTAGTCCCCAAGGCTTCCTGTTGCAATCTACCTCGTAGAAAACCAGAAAAACAAACATTTGCACGGAGTCTTCTCCGACCATTTATGCAATGCAACATCACCAATCCATACCAACTTGTCTGGGTAGGCTTCACACATCATGCATATGTACGCTCTCGTATGCGGACTCTACACAAGGGGGACTTTACATATCTACCCCAAGGAACGCAACAATCTCACCGCACACTCGTTGGAGAGGGCTTCCTATGCAAAGGAAAAGAGGACTTCATATGTCCTAGGATGAGAATCGTTACCCTAGCTTTTTTCCTTGGTGCCATGGAAATCTATGCAGATAAAAAGCAACGCAATCTCCATACCTCCGTGAATCTGAAGTCGGCTTGCGATTTGGAGCTCTAAAACTCCGTCAGTGACCGGATCAAGGCTTCGTTCTACCTCCTTGCGCTCTCCCCTCTGTAGGATTTAGAAAGAGAGTGAATCCAAGATTATGAGGGCTTTACACCCCTTAACCGGCCTTAACGCTAAGGTGGGAAGAGCCTGAACCATCAAATCCCAAAACAAGGAAACAAACGACTGTTATTCAACACGAAATTCCAAAACCTGGGCGGTACACGACTTGCAAAATGCCCGTGTCCTAGGCTGTGTCACTCATTCGCCGTCAAAACTGTCGTACCTCAAAAAGAACACGGGCACTCGACATGCCCGTGTTAGGCTTGACATGCCCGTGTCATCCAGCACACGCCCGTGCCACTGGGCATGTTCTTCCAACGACACAGGTCCAAAACAACAAGAGAACGATATGGCGATGTAACACGCCCGTGTCACATGCTGTGTGTTAGACACGCCCTAGGACACGCCCGTGTCCCAGGCCATGTAGCTGCCTTAGAACAACTCGCCAAATGACCCGAGCAGGACACGAGTATTCGACACGCCCGCGTCAAATTCCACATGCCCGTGTCGGACCCTATCACGCCTGGGCTCAGACCGTGCGCCCTCACTCAATGATTGTTGAGTGAAAGGCTTTGAGTGACTGAAATGCCCTGGGACACGCGAGTGTTCCAGGCCGTGTTAACACCCTGACGACCGTTGACTCCAAAAATCTTTGGCCATGCGACCAACGCCGAACCCGAGCACGACATGCCCTGGGACACCTCGTGTCCCAGGCCGTGTCACCTCTACCAAATCCCAGATTTGTCTCAAAACGCCACCCGTCACCCTTTTGAGTTTCGGGGCGTTACAACTCTCTCCCTCTTAAAAGAATTTCGTCCAAGAAATTACCAAAGGAAAAGAAAACAGAAAACCAAAAGCGGTACTTGAGCGGAATAACTCTAGGTACTCCTCCAGCATTGATTGATCCCATTCCCAGGAGTGCTCCCCCTGACCGTAATTGTCCCACCAGACCTTGACTATCCTGATCTCTATTTTACGGATTCACTTAACTTAAAAGTCTTCAATACGAACGGGCTTGACCCTAGTTGTCACCCCTTCGTCCACCGGCACTTGATCAACTGCGATCACATGCGAAGGCTCTTGCACCACCTTCCGCAACACTAAAATGTGAAATACATCGTGTAGACCACTCAACTCTACTGATAGCCTCAAACAACAAGCCGCTTCGCCGATCCTCTCCAAAATCTCAAATGGTCCAAGGTACCTCGGTCTCAACTTCTTCAAGCGTCGTACCCGTGAAACACCCTTGAAGGCTTTATCTTCATGTACACTCAATAACAAACCGCGAACTCCACGTTCTGATGCTTGGCATTGTAGTACATAGCTTGTCTATCCTGAGTGATCAGCAAGCGCTCTCGAATGGTCTGAACCAAAGAAGTAGCATTCTCCATTTCCTGCTTTTTATACAACCTTGCCTCACCCGTTTCTAGCCACAATAATGGCGTGCGACACCTCCTACAATATAGGGCCTCAAACGGCGCCATTTGAATACTCGCCTGGTAGCTATTATTGTACGCAAACTCAAACAAATACAGGTGGTCTTCCCAATGCTTTCCGAAGTATAGAACACACATGCGAACCATGTCCTCCATAGTTCTGTTGACCCTCTCAGTCTGCCCATCCGTCTGCAGATGTAAGGCTGTGCTGAACTTCAACTTAGTTCCGAGCATCTGTTGCACCAACCTCCAATCATTTGACGTGAATCGCCCATCTCGGTCACTCACACTGCTGCGGGGCACATCGTGAAGCCGCACAATATTATCCAGATATAACTTCGCCAGTTTCTCCAAAGAATCATCCTTCCTATGCGGAATGAAGTGCCATACTTTTGTTAACCGGTCTACAATCACCTAGATGGCATCGTTTCCCTTCCGTGACCTTGGCAAGCCATGAACAAAGTCTATCGAAAAGTCGCCGAACTTCTACTCTGGAATAGGCAAGGATTTCAAGAATCCCCCTGGCTTTTGTCACCCCGCCTTTACTAAGGCACAAGTTTGACATTTAGCCACAAACAGTGCCACATCCTTCTTGAGCCCTGGCCACCAAAACAACTTCTTTAGGTCCCGGAACATCTTCGTGCTCCCTGGCTTGATTGAGTACTTGGTATGATGAGCCTCGTACATCAACTCTGCCTATAGATTTCCCCCGTTTGGGACGAACAAACGATTGCCCTTCCTGAGGAGCCCATCCTCAACTGAAAACTGGGAATTTGACCCATCCAATGTTGCATCCAAGATTTCCTTCATGGTGCCATCCAACTCCATAGCCTGATGGATGCGATCAGCCAGTTCATACTAAACTTCCGTCCAGTTCAACATTGCTTTGGCGCTAGTCTGCTTGTCCACACAACAGATCTCTAACACCTCCAACTACCGAATTAACCTCTCATCATGAACCGACAACCATTTTGCTTGGGTGGGAGCCCTGCGACTCAACGCATCTGCAACTGCACTGCCTTTCCCGGGTACATAATGAATCTTGAACGTATAGTCCCCCAGTAACTCCATCCATCTCCATTGCCTCATGTTCAGATCCTTCTGATCTAACAGGTACTTCAGGCTCAAACGGTCGGTATAAATATCGACCTTTATGTCGTACAAATAATGTCTCCACAGCTTAAGCGCGAAAATCACGTCCGCCAACTCCAAGTCGTGGACCGGATAATTCCTTTAGTGCACTTTCAACTGACGCGATCCATATGCTATCACCCTTCCATGTTGCAGCAGCACGCAGCCCAAACCACTACCTGAGGCATCACTATAAATCTCGAAGCCCTTGGTCCCACATGGCGAACTTAGCACTTGCGCCGTGGTCAACCGACTCTTGAACTCCTCAACCTCTTGCACGCACTCCTGCGTATATAAGAACTTCGAATCTTTCCTTGTCAACTTCGTGAGAGGTAGCGCTATTTGCGAGAAGTTCTCTACGAAGCATGTGTAATAGCCGGCAAGCCCAAGAAAACTCCGGATTTCCGCTACCGAAGACAACACATGCCACTCTCGTATCGCAACAATCTTCGTCAGATCTACCGCTAACCCTTCTCCACTTACTATATGCCCAAGGAACGCCACTGAGGATAACCAAAACTCGCACTTGGATAACTTTGCGTATAACTCGTTCCTCCTCAGCATCTCCAACACCAGATGCAGATGCTTAAAGTGATCTTCCTCGCACTGCGAGTACACCAATATGTCATCAATGAAGATAATCACAAAGTGTTATAGGTACTCTATGAACGTCCTGTTCATCAGATCCATGAACGCCGATGGCGTATTAGTGAGCCCAAACGGCATGAACGTGAACTCAAAATGCCCATTCTTTGTGCTGAACGCTGTCTTCGGGATATCACTCTCCCTTATCCTTAGCTGATAATAACCAAACTTCAGATCCATCTTTGAATATACCGGAGACCCGACTAACTGATCAAAAAGATCATCAATCCTTGGGATCGGGTATTTGTTCTTTTCCGTTAGCTTGTTCAAATCTTTGTAGTTGATACACAGCCGCAAGCTCCCGTCCTTCTTCTTAACAAAGAGGACCAGTGCGCTCCATGGCAATGAGCTTGGACGCACATACCCTTGCTCCATCAACTCTTCAAGTTGAACCTTTAGCTCCGCCATCTCCTTAGGCGCCAACCTTTAAGGAGAACGTGACATAGGTTTGGAACCTATCACTAACTTGATCGTGAAGTCGATCTCTCGCTGCGGTAGGGCTTCGGGAAGATCGTCCGGGAACACGTTGGGGTACTCACATACCACTAGGATACCATCCAAAGTGGTCTTAGGCTTTACAGCCTCCACTAACGTGAAGAACATCTCTGCTCCAGCACGAACCGCCTTCACCACCTGAAGAGCAGACATAAGCGTCTTGCTCGACCCCTTCAATCCCGCAAATGTTATCTCCTGCCTGACACCCAGCTTGACCTCTTTACGATTGCAATCAATAAAAGCCTTCTGCTCCGAAAGCCAATCCATACCGAATATGACGTCGAACTCTACTAGCGGCATCAACGACGCTAGCAAGTTGAACTCTTGGCACCCAATATGAACCTTTACGACACATACTCTGTACGCGCACATCGAACACCTATTAGGCAGCAGCACATCAAATTTTTCCTTCGCCATCGAAGGAGGGACTCTGATGCGCGTTATGAAACTTTTGGACAAAAAGGAGTGTGAAGCTCGCGAATCGAATAGTGCTCCTGTCGGACTATCGCCAATTAGAACAAAACCTATTCACTCAGTATTAAGCTAACAAGCACTATATAACAGTATTTAAAGCTATCTTGCTATAAATTAAACCGTACCTGTCACCACATCTGCCTGTTTAATTGCCTCCTACTGGCCCAAATTATATACTCTCGGTTGGGTCGGATCATAGTGGGATGCGGTTGACTCCACCGCCTTGCCCTTCTCTTCATATGTGGCTCCTTGCTTCCTCTCGGACTTCAGGCGTCCGCTCCAACAATCACGAGCAAAATGACTCGTCTTTCCACAAGTAAAACAAGCGCTCGGGGTTCGGTTTGTAGTTGCCCCTAAGGCATCTTAAGAAGGGGCTGGACCCGACATCCTAGCCTTCTTGTAGAACCTGCGATATAAAGACTTCGAAGTAGTCGGCACTTTGAACTCCGATTTCCTGCTACTAGAGTCCTTCTTTGCCTGAACATTCTTCATGTCCTTTTCCACGGACCGGGCCGAGATGACCAAGGTCATGAAACCCTGCGCCATAGGCCCTGAAAGTAACAATCTCAAGTCATCTCTCAAGCCTTCATAGAATCAGTTTGTCTTGTGCTCCTCATCCGCAAAGTTAGTGCTTGCGTATCGTCCCAAACGAGTAAACTCGTGGAGATACTCGTCCACGGTACTGTCTCCTTGAACCAACTTCTGGAATTCATTCTCCAAAGCAATCCTCTAAGCTGAGGGGAGGTATCGAGCCAAGAACAACCTTGAAAACTCCTCCATTAATACATCAGCCAACTTCCTACCCCTTAGATGGTGTAGCTCCAAGCCTTCCCACCATAGCCTTGCGTCCCCGTCCAGCAAGAAAATCACAATCGTGGTCTTCTGCCACTCTTTAGTCTCAGTAGCTGTCAGCACTCTATTAACTCTAGAGAGCCAATCCTCTGCTTGAGTTGGGGTTCCCGTCCCCGAGAACACAGGAAGATTGAAGCCCATCACGTGCTTCAGCTCCATCTCCATTGCTCTCCTTGGCAACACCGGCTCCAGGACCACCTGTTCCTCCCTCCTTGGCTCTGCCGCTTGGAGCGGTACTTGCTCAACAGCAAGAGCAGGCTGCTGCACCTATCTCGCAGGCTGCGCAGTGATCATCGCAAACACAGCCTCCGCTACCAATCAAATTGTCTCGGCTGAAGGAGGTGTTGAAGGTGCATCATTTGTTGCGTTGCTCGCCTCAAAAACTGACAGTTCCGACGGCCCAGCACCATCCTGGTCACCTATAATTATGCAAAACACTGATAAGCGACCAAACAATCATTGCAAAATGCAATTATAGGAACACGCAGGTTCATCAAACATGTGTATTTTCATTCCTAAGTGGACATTGATGGGTTCTTTTCATGTTATAACGATGACACACACACATGTGCTCACAACCCCTTAAAGTGAATTCGTCCACAAATTCATTTAAGCTTGACCAAAACCGGTAGTCTGATACCAAATTGTAACACCCCTATCCTTCACATAGCATATAGTAGTAGGTTTGGCCGGGGCCCGATGCCATATACCACGAACAGACCGGTGGGTTTCTCATTGAAACCAATCAAACATTCACAACGTCCTACACAGAGCATCTAGCGGAAGCATTTTATTAAATTGTAAAGAATAAAGAACCCAGCCAAGCATGAATGTCCACTACTCAAACCAACCGGAATGTACAATACACAAGTACTGGCCCTATGGCCTTACAATAGTTTGCTCAAATATAAGTGTCTTCCAAACTTCGTCACGCAGGCCGGTCATAAATGAGAGCACAAAAAAAACACTCAAAAATTAGGCCTTCAAGGGTCGGCTCAATAACTTGGGCTTTAGCCCGCAATTTACCGCTCAGCTCTGCAGCACTTGCAAGAAAAAATCCACCGCATGGTGGCAAACAAAAGCAACGGTCAGCCATGCTGACCAAATTATAACGACCCCGCCCCCAACTTGGGTAGGCGATGCACTTTCCCTGCACTTTATTAGCATAACCAAGCAGTATAGTGTAAACACACTTCATCACAGGCATAGGCACGCACGATAACACACCTCGTGCACTCAGGGCACATTCACGGCGATCCGGCCAACGTCACGTCAATTTAAGCCATAGACGTTTCCAACTCACCACCGCCCCTTGACTGCCAACCTTATGAGCATTTTGTCTTCCTGGCATGGGTCACGCTAATTTAAGCCATAGACCACCAAAGACCCTCATCTATGCCAACGGTTCCGCCGAACAACATAGAGCAGGTACGGTTCCGCCTGACCCATGCTCATACAACAACGTATATTTAAGACATATACGCGGGTCAAGACTCCCCGAGTCCTGTTTCCACCACACAGTTCACATAACCCGGTTATGTTCAAGTTGGCTCCCCGACCACCATGTTGGCAAAACCACGCGTTAGCCCAGTTTTTTGGGTGCACCTTTGAGTTAGTCCCCAAGGCTCCCTGTTGCAATCTACCTCGTAGAAAACCCGAAAAACAAACATTTACACGGAGTCTTCTCCAGCCATTTATGGAATGCAACATCACCGATCCAGAACAACTTGTCCGGGTAGGCTTCACACATCATGCCTATGTCCGCTCTCGTATACAGACTCTAAACAAGGGGGACTTTACTTATCTACCCCAAGGAATGCCACAATCTCACCGCACACTCACGGGATAGGGCTTCCTATGCAAAAGAAAAGAGGACTTCATATGTCTTTGGATGAGAATCGTTACCCTAGCATTTTTCCTTGGTGCCATGGAAATCTATGCGGATGAAAAGCACCGCAATCTCCATACCTCCATGAATCCGAAGTCGGCTCGCGATTTGGAGCTCCGAAACTCTGCCGGTGACCGGATCTAGACTTCCTTCTACCTCTTTGCTCTCTCCCCTCTCTAGGATTTAGAAAGAGAGTGAATCTAAGATTATGAGGGCTTTACACCCCTGAACTGGCCTTAACCCTAATGTGGGAAGAGCATGAACAATCAGATCCTAAAATAAGTAAACGAACGGCTATGATTCAGCCCGAAATTACAAAACCTGGGCCGGACACGGCTTGCGACACGCCCGTGTCCAAGGACGTGTTACTCATTCGATGTCAAAGTCGTCGTACCCAAAAAAGAACATGAGCACTCGACACGCCCGTGTCAGGATTGACACGCCCATGTCATCCAGTACATGCCCGTGCTACTAGGCGTGTTCCTCCAATGACACAGGTCCAAAACAACCAGAGCACGACACGGCCATGTGACACGCCCGTGTCACATTCCGTGTGCTAGACACGCCCTAGGACACGCCCGTATCCTAGCACGTGTAGCTGCCTTAGCACAACTCGCCAAACGACCCGAGCAGGATACGGGTATTCGACATGCCTGTGTCAAATTCCACACGCCCGCGTCGGACCCGAACATGCCTGGGCTCAGGCCGTAAGCCCTCACTCAACGATCGTTGAGTGAAAGGCATTGAGTGGTTGACACGCCCTAGGACACACCCATGTCCAAGGCCGTGTTCACACCCTGACGACCGTTGACTCCAAAAATAATCGGCCATGCGACCAACGCCGAACCCGAGCACGACACGCCCAGGGACACGCCCGTGTCCCAGGCCATGTCACCTCTAAAAAATCCCAAATTTGGCTCAAAATGCCACCCGCCACCCATTTGAGTTTCGGGGAGTTACATAATGGCACCACCCAACTACGGTTGGGTCAATGTGGTGCCTTACTTAGGCTAATTGGACCTATAGGTATAGGTTTGACCAACTTAGGGCTAAGGGTTGCTTTGGTCAACTAGGGTCAAAGGGTTGACCTAATGCCATGCCCTAGGGTCCACTTAGATTATTTTAGGGTTAGGGTAATGTGGTGGGGTCATGGTATGGCTAGGGTTCCTATTTAGGCTAGTTTTACCTAGTTTGACTTTGGCCCCTTAGAAGGCCCCACATGGCTACAACCCACTCCCTTGGATCGAACCTAGCTAAATTCCCTATCACCCACCCCATGCCTAACCCAATCTAAGTTAAGGGGTCTAGGAGAAACATGGGATGTTACAAATCCCAATAAACAAAAAAATAATTTCGTCCCCAAAATTCAAGTTCGGGTCTATAGGGTTCTACTTGTTATAATTTAAGTAATTTTAAAACATAAATTATAGCATACCTGAAGTAAATGGATTCGGGTGTCGCTCCAAAATTAGACCCCTCGGCTCCAAGATGTGGTCCTCCTTCCCATGGTTGGACTATAACACCTTCACAAGAGGGACCTTCTTCTTCCGCAACACTCGGACATCTGTATTATTGATCCGGATAGGCTCCAATCGAACGGATCTGTTTGGTGCTATCGATCCAGCTATAGTAGTAATGTGCTGCTCCGGCCGAAGGAGAGCTCTTCGTAAGGAAGTGACATGGAAGATGTCGTGCAGGGTACTCAACTCTGGTGGCAGCTATAGTCTATAAGCTAAGGGGCCGATCCGCTCCAGGATCAAGTACGACCCCATATATCGAGGACTGAGCTTCTTGTGCCTCCGTACCTGAGAGACACCATGCACCAGACGTATCTTCAAAAATACACGGTCCCCCACCTTGAACTCCATCTTTCGGTGCTGAGCATCATAAAATTTGGCTTGCCTACTCTGGGACTCTATCATCCGATCCTTGATCAAACGAACCTGAGCCTCCGTATACTCCACATAATCAGAGCAAAGAGCCTTTTTGTCCATATCCTGAACCCAAGAGAGCGGTGTCCAACACTTCCTCCTGTAAAGTTCCTCATATAGTGCCATCCCGATGCTAGCTTGGTGGCTGTTATTATAAGAGAACTCGATCAATGGTAGCAGCCTCTCCCAAGGCTTCCTCGTATCTAATATGCACAATCTGAGAAAATCCTCCATAGTCCTGTTGGTCCGCTCCGTTTGGCTGTCGGTCTGTGTATGGAAGGCGGTACAAAAGTTAAGTCGGGAACCCAAGTAAGCATGAAGTGCCATCCACTACCTATAAGTGAACCGACTGTCACGGTCCGAGAAAATAGTCCTAGGGATGCCATGGTACCTGACGAACTACTCTAGGAACAATCTTACCAAAACTGAAACTGGGGCATCCTTTCTTACTGGAATAAACTGCGCCACCTTGGTCAGTCAGTCTACTATGACCCAAATGGAATCGTGACAAGAGTGGGAGCGAGACAGTCCGTGCACAATGTCCAAATCAATGTCCTCAAACTTCCACTCTAGGACTTGCAATGGCTGTAATAAACCTCCCGGGCTCTTGCATTCTGCCTTTACGCGTTGGCACGTCTCGCAATGTGTCACAAAGTGGGTGTTCTCCCTCTCCATCCCAGGCCAGTACATAGTCCTCTGTAAATCTGCCCACATCTTGGTGATGCCGGGGTGCACTGAATATCATGAGCAATGTGCCTCTCTAAGAATATCATCCCGGATACAGTCTCCTGTTGGTATATAAATGAGTCCACGGAATCGAAGGAGATCATCCTGCATCGTGTAATCCTCAACCTTGCCCCCCTTCTAGGGCACTGAATATCGGCTCCAATGCAGCATCCAACCTCTGATGTGCCATAATGCGCTCCCGAATGTCACCATCTCTAATCAATGAGCTCAGGTACTCTCGATATACTACTAGTTCAGCCTCAGAAACTACAGTAATATGCATGTCTTCCATCATCTATATCAGCTCTATAGCCATCACCCAGGGCTCCGGTCCAGAAGTGTCAGCCATCTTACTCAAGGCATCTGCTACTGTGTTTGCCTTCCCCGGGTGGTAATGGATCTGGTAATCATAGTCAAAGAGAAACTCTACCCATCTCCTCTGTCAAAGGTTAAGGTCCTTTGTTGTAAATTGTCTCCACAACACCTCAGATTTGTAGGAAGTCAGGCCTTGAACAAAAATGAATTAAGTTGTATTTGATAATGTGTTTGAGTTATATGTATGCAAGACCTTATTGCCAAATGTATACCAATGTCAGTCTATTGTGGGTCACCAAACACAGGACCATACAATGTAATCCCTCATTATGTGATCCAAGGTGTTGACTCATGTATAACCTCTCTATTGGGATACACTTCATCTACATTCATTTGGACTTATGGACTATGGAGTATTGAAGATTATTTTACTCTAGAATTTTTCTAAGTCCACATACTCGAGTAGTATCTTTCACATCCTCGAGTGAGTTGCTTAGTACTCGAGTAGATCCTTGGACATACTCAAGAAGACTCTGTATACTCGAGTATATGAGCTTTTACTCGAGTAGATTTCTTTTACTCGAGTAGGTGATATTTTATACTCGAGTAGATGGTTAGTCATTCGAGTAGGCTATGTATTTTACTCGAGTAGAGCTTTTTTTTTTCTGTCTGAACTTTTCCAAGTCCACATACTCGAGTACTTCCCTGATATACTCGAGTAATTGACTTAGTATTCTATTAGATTTATTTTATACTCGAGTAGTTGCTCAGGTACTCGAGTGGATCCTTTGTTTCTATTCGAGTAGGTTGTCTTCTCTGTACTCGAGTATTTTCAATTCTTGTACTCAAGTATGTTCTTCAAGTTTTCTTTTCTGAGAAGTATTTTTGTGTTTACACTCGAGTATATTTTCCTATACTTGAGTAGGTCTTATCTTACTCGAGTAATTGTTTCCTGCTATACTCGAGTAGTCTCTCTAGTCACTCGAGTAGTTCTTCCCAAGATACTCGAGTAGTTTCTCTCCTTGTACTCGAGTATATTCCTCTCTTATCTACTCGAGTAGCAGACCTCTTATACTAAATTATATCATTTCTCTCGGGTATATTGGTTCAGATTTCCTAGAATATTTCTAAGTCCAGATTCAACGGGTATTTTGAATTACTCTGTTCTGATTGGTCCACGTGTCGTCAGTAAAGATTAGTATGACCGTTGCAGCTCGCCTATAAATTGGTCCTTTCTGATTTGACATAAACAACAACATTTTTCTTTTAAGAATACAGAGAATATTAAGAAAGAATTTTTCCGAAAACCTAATCTCTCTCAGCCGTCATTACTTGTTTCGGAAAAAGCCCTGGATCGTCCTTCTCACAGCCGCTGCTGCCGATCTCTAATTCTCAAGCGATCCAGAATCAAGAAGAATCATCCGATCACTTCGTGCTTCATCGATCTCTGATAGTTTTATTTGATCGTGGTGATTCCAGATCTCAGATCCGTGGTTTCTGTCAAGACTTCTTCAACATTTTCTATCCAAGCCGAAAGCTCTCAACGAAGAAGACAAAGCAAAAGATCCAGATCTGTGTTATTTTGTTTGTATTTTTCCTCAAACAATTTTCCTTTGTAGGAGATTTATCTCCGAGTGGTAGAAAGTTCTATCTTCCGAGTGTAGATCTTTTTGGGATCGAGTTTTGTAGGAACGTGGTTTCGAGGTATAGGATTGGTTTGCAATCCGAGATAGTGGAGTAGCCTAGTCTAGTGATTTGCTAGATCGATGTGGAAAGTGGATGTACCCAAGATCAGGGAACCACTATAAATCTCTTGTCGTCTGTGTGATTGCTTGCTTACTTATTTGTGCTTGTCGCAAAATTTTTTATTCCGTATTAGACGCACATCTCACCTATTCACCCCCCTCTAGGTGATTTAGGTAGACAACTTATATCTTTCAATTGGTATCAGAGGGAGGTTGATCGTTAAAAGGTTAACACCTTGATCTGAACCTTCCCAATTTTTCTTTAGAGAAGTATCAAGCATGAGTAAGACTAAGGATTTTTCCAAGCTCCGTTTATGACCCATGAATAATTTTCCAATGTGGAAGGAAAGAGTTTAACTCTTCATGGAAGCAGTGGACCCTAAGATCTTCATTATTGTTGAAGAAGGTCCGTATATTCCTATGATTGCATCTACTATAGATCCAACCAGAAAAGTCCCAAAGAAGTTGATGGACTTGGATAAGGACGAGATTGCACTTGTCTCCCTGGACAAGAAAGCTAAAAATATTATAGCAAGTGCAGTCGATGACTCGATGCTGCAAAATATGATTCATTGCCAGTCTGCCAAGGAGATGTGTCAATCCCTTGTGACTCTGATGGATGGCACTAAAGAAGTTAGGGATGATCGGAGATCCCTTATAAATCAGAAGTATGAAGCATTCCGGCAAGGTCACAAGGAAGCCATAGCTGATACCTTTGAGAACTTTTTCAAGATAGTAAATTGCCTAAGAGTTTATGGCCGAGTCTTCACAAATGGGGAACTGAATGAAAAATTCTTAAGATCCCTGACCAAGGAATGGGATAATAAGGTATGCGCCATTCGGGAGTTCGGAAGGGTAGCCGAGACGGACCCGCAGAATCTATTAGAAAAGCTTATGTCTTACGAGCTCCAAATCAACTCAAGAAAAGCTGAAGAAGAGATGAGCAGGTCTGCATCGAAGGATAAGTCTGTCGCTCTGAAGGCAGATAGCTCAAGGAAGACCAAGGCTAGCCCTCCTGCCCCAGTTCCTGAAGCTGATGAAGAAGAATCATCTGAGCTAAGCTCCTCTGGCTCAGAGCTATCTGATGGAGAGTTCTCTCTACTCTCAAGGCAGTTCATGAAATTCTTGAACAAGAAGAAGCAATGGAAAGGCAAGGATGCCTGCTATAGAAATCATGTAATGATTGTGATCGCCATAGGAAAGGATCAAGCAGCCACGAAAGGTATGGTTCTAAACCGAATAAACATTATTCGACTAACATCGTTTGTTATTATTGTAATAAGCCAGGTCACGTCATTGCGGATTGCCCCCACAAGAAGAAAGAGGGTGGTAAAAGAGAAGAGAAGAAGTCCTACAGTAAAAAGAGGACAGAAAAGAGCCTGTTGGCCAAGAAGGGCAAAACCCTCAGTGACTCCGACTAATCTGAGTCGAGTGCAGAAGAGGAATAAGCCTACTTTGTGCTAATGGCTCTAACTGATGATGAACAAGTCCCCCAGTTCACTGGGGAGGTAAAATCTCACACCCCTTTTTTAGATGATGATGATGATGAGCAAGAGGGCTATCCCTCGGAGGATGAATCTGAACTGATGGGACCATATAAGGAGTTACTCGAGGCTTACGATAAATGTCGCCGAGTCGTGAAAACTCAAGCTAAAGAGATAAAGCCTCTACAAGCTACAGAGAGCGCCTTAAGAGAAGAAGTCTCAAAGACTGACTCTCTCAAGGAAGACTTCAATAAATCTATTGAAGAATATAAAAAGTCTCTTGATCACCTTGACCTTAAGGAGAAAATCATCAAGGAGTTAGAAGAACAACTCTCGGCTGAAAAGAAACTTGTAGAAGGTTTATCTAAGCTTAAGACTGTACTTCCTCTGATTGTTGAATTCTCAGCTAAGGGCAAGGGTGCTGGTCTTGGCCTCAAAGGTGCTCCTAGTAAATCCTCTAGGAGAAGGAAGGCCAATAGAATGAATACGGATGCCAAGAAGGCCTAGGCTGAGAAAAAAGGGAAAGCTCCTTTGGATCCAGTCTCATTCAAGAAAGTTATCTTTCTTGCAAACAAATTCGACTTTTAGTCCACCTATGGACACTTCACTAGGCCGATCCCAGAGAAGACTAAGTCAAGGTACGAAGGTTTTTCTCGCCCTGGTGACTTTTGCGAGAGTGTCTTCAAGGCACCTTATGAATATATTCAACTTCATAGTTATGGACCTTATGTTCATGGTCATAACATCAAGAAGGCACCAAAGGTAAAATCTATTGTGGAAAATCCTATGAAGGAGAAGACTTCATGTAGTTGCCATCATCATGAAGCTTCTTCCTCCAAGGATGCTACCCCTGCTGGAACTCCTCTCAAGAAGGTCAAGAAGGAGATTATAAGGGAAAGATACAACAGATTCGACTGTTGGTGCTGTCGTAGAGTTGGTCACTTTGTCATATATTGTTGGTTCAATCCTAAAAATGTTGTAACCCCTCAAGTTAGCAACATGAGAATGACTACTCATGAGGCTAATACTCGTAGGGAGAGTATTATAACTCGAGACCAAGGACCCAAACGTGTTTTGTTTCCTAAGGCTAAGTGATTATAATTGCAGGTACGTCCAAAGGCCATTAAAACGCCAATCTGGTATTTGGATAGTGGATGTTCTCGGCATATGACCGGGACAAGGAGCCTACTCCAGAACATTCCACCGGTGTTGAACGGACAAAGGTCATCTTTCGAGGTACAGACCGAGGAATTACAAAAGGCTACGGTATGATTACTAACGATAACGTATCCTTTTCGGATGTAGCCTATGTTGAAGGATTGGAACACAATCTCATCAGCATACGCCAATTATGCAAAAAAGGATACGTGGTTGAATTCCATGCTGACAAGTGATTGATAAAATCGGTTGACAACATGGAAACTATTTTATCAGGCACTAGAAGCAGAAATATTTTTTGTTTAAATTTAATCTGTATTGACTCCTCTACATCAGTATGTCTTTTAGCAAAAAGTAGTGCATCTCTTGCTGACCAATGGCACAAGAGACTAGCACATATTAATTTCAAAACTATTAATAAACTATTCTCTCAGAACTTAGTATGTGATGCCCCTAATGTCAAGTGCATTAAGGACAGCCCTTGTCATGCCTGTATAAAAGGCAAGCAAACAAAGAGTTCATTTAAAAGCATTATAGACAAGGATTCTAATAGAAGCTTACAGCTTCTTCATATGGACTGTTTCGGTCCACTGCAAGTTAGAAGTTTGGGAGGTAAGGAATATACGTTTGTTATTGTGGATGATTACTCGCGCTTTGCGTGAGTGTTCTTTCTGAAACACAAGTCAGATACCTTCAATATTTTCACTAATTTTGTTTGGCAAGTCCAGAATGAATACAACTGCTCCGTAGTCAAAATTAGAAGTGACAATGAAACGGAATTCAAGTCTGGGGCCATGACAGAATACTGTGAAAGTCGAGGTATCTTTCATGAGTTTTACTCTCCTCGCACTCCATTGCAAAATGAAGTAGCTAAGAGAAGGAACAAAACACACATAGAGGCTTGCCGGACTATGTTGAGTGATGCCTCACTTCTAGAGTACTTCTTGGCTGAAGCCGTCAACACAGCTTTTCACGTACAAAATCGAGCTCTCATCAAAAAGAACCATGATAAGACTCCTTACGAACTTCTAAAAGGCAGAAAACCAACCATTTCATATTTTAGTATCTTTGGCTGTAAGTGCTTCGTACTTAACAACGGCAAGTACCACACTACCAAGTTTAGCGAGAAAAGCTTTAAAGGTATTTTTGTAGGTTATTGTAGCCATAGTTAGGCCTATAGAGTATTTAATAGAAAAACTTTGGTGGTAGAAGAATCGATACACATTGTATTTGATGAGATGAGTTTGCTGCAAAGAAACTATTCTACTGTGCTCATTGAAGATGCAGGTACAAAGATAAAGGAACTCAGCCTGGATGAATCTACTGAAGATAAAGATGAAAAGTTCATCAAGATCACCTCTACAACCCCGATTAGAGAGGTAGATGATCAAGATGAAGAATTCATCCCAGCTGAAGATGCAACTCCAGTGCCTGAAGAGATCCTAGATGCAAGGACTCTAGAGATCAGACACCCGAAGGATCAACCATTGGACCAGATCATAGGAGATCCCCGAAATGGTATCAGGACTTGGAGAGGTACAACTAACGAGAATTTATTCTTAAGTTTTCTATCACAGGTTGAACCTAAGAAGTTCGAGGAAGCAAACTCGGATGCATCCTGGATTCTAGCCATGGAAGAAGAGTTAAATCAGTTCAAATGTTGCAAAGTTTGGACACTTGTTCCTAGACCCAAGAGTAAGAACGTCATTGGGACAAAATGGGTCTAACGGAACAAGATGGACGAAGATGGAACTATTATAAAGAATAAAGCATAACTCGTTGCCAAGTGCTATCATCAAGAAGAAGGAATCGACTTCGATCAAATGTATGATCCAGTGGCAAGGATGGAAGCGATCAGGTTATTCCTTGCTTATGCTGCACTTAAGGGCTTTATCGTCTATCAGATGGATGTTAAATCCGCCTTCTTGAATGGTGACATAAAGGAAGAAGTGTATATAGAGCAACCGCCAGGTTTTATTGACTCAAATTTTCCTAATCATGTTAATTTACTGCAGAAAGCATTATATGGTCTTAAACAAGCTCCTCGAGCTTGGTATGAGACGCTGTAAAGCTTTCTTCTTAAGAACAAGTTCACAAGAAGAAAGATAGACAAGACATTATTTCTTAGGGAAATAAAAGGCAAGATGTTGCTAGTGCAAATTTATGTCTATGACATTATTTTTGCTCTACGGATAACAACCTCTGAAAGAAGTTTTCTAAACTTATGCAAGGTAATTTTGAAATGAGCAGTAAGGGAGAGCTGAAGTATTTCTTAGGACTTCAGGTGAAACAATCTAAGGATGGGATTTTCATCTCACAGACCAAGTTCACCAAAGAGCTACTTAAGAAATTCGGAATGGAGAATGTAACCTCTTTGAGGACTCCAATGGCCTCAGCTATGTCTCTGGACAAGGATGAGAAAGGGAAACATTTTGATGAAACCAAGTACAGAAGCATAATTTGGTCCCTGCTCTACCTTACCGCAAGTAGACCAGATATAATGTTTTCAACATGTGTATGCGCTAGATTCCAGGTGAACTCTAAGGAATCTCATTATAGTGCTACAAAGTGAATTTTTAGATGTAACACCCCGAAACTCAAAGGAGGGACGGGTGACGTTTTAAGCCAATTCTGGGACTTGGAGCAGGTGTCACGGTCATGTCACGAGCATGACACGGGCGTGCCACACTTGGGAGTTTTCTGAGTCATGTACACGGGTCATGACAAGGGCACAGACACGGGCGTGCCACATGTGACATGGGCGTGTCGGGTGCCGTGTCGCAAGCCGTGTCCTCCTCGGGAAACAAGTGTTGGCAGTTGTGCACGGGCCATGACACGAGCACAGACACGGGCGTATCACTTGTGATACGAGCGTGTCGAGTGCCGTGTCGCAGGACGTGTCCTTCTAGGGAAAAGAATGTTGGTCGTTGCACACGGGCGTGACACGAGCCGCGACACGGCCGTGTTGCATGCGACACGGGCATGTCGGAGGCCGTGTCTAAGGCCGTCTGCTGGTTATCGAGTCGGTCGAGACGGCGAATGGGTGACACGGCCATGCACACGGCCGTGTTGCAACCCGTGTTCGGCCCCAGATTTTGTATTTTAGGCCTAATCGTGGTCGTCCGTTTTCTTGTCTTGGGATCCGATGGCTGGGATTGGTCCTGAGGGGCTTAAGTCCGGGAATAGGGTTTAGAATCCCTCATTTCCCTTGGTTGACTCTCTTTTTAAAGTAAGAGAGAGGAGAGAGCATGGAGATAGAAGGAGAACTTAGATCCGGTCACCGGCGGGGCTTCGGAGCTCCAAATCGCGAGCCGTCTTCGTATCCGAGGAGGCAAGGAGGTTGTGGTGATATTCATCCGCGTAGATTTTCATGGAGCCGCGGAAGAATGCAAGGGTAACGATTTCTCTTCCTTGGGCATGTGAAGCCCTTTTTCCCTTTTGCATAGGAAGCCCTCTCTCGTGAGTGAGCGAAGAGTTGGAGCATTCCTTAGGGTAGATATGTAAAGTCCCCCTTGTATAGAGTCCGTATGCGAAAACGGGCATAGGCATTGTGTGTGAAGCCTATTCGGACAAGTAGAGCTGGATCGGTGATGTTGCATTGCATATGAACTGGGAAGACTCCGGGTGTTTGGGCGTTTTTCGGGTTTTCTACGTGGTAGATTGCAGCAGGGAGCCTTGGGGGTTAACTCCAAGGTGCACCCAAAAAACTGGGCAAAAGCGGGTTTTGCCAACACGATGGCTGGGGAGCCAACGTGAACATAACCGGGTTATGTGATTGTTGTGGCGGAAACGGGACTCGGTGAGTCCTGACCTGTGCATATGGCTTAAATTGTCGTTGCGGAATGAGCACGGGTCAGGCGGAACCGTACCTGATCTATGTCGTTCGGTGGGACCGTTTGCATGGATGAGAGTCTTCGGCGGTTTATGGCTTAAATGGTCGTGACCAAGGCCAGGAAGACAAAATGCTCATGTGATTGGCCGTCCAAGGGGCGGTGGTGGAACGTGAATGTCTATGGCTTGAATTGACGTGATGTTGGCCGGTTCACCGTGAATGTGCCCTATGTGCACAAGGTGTGTGGCTGTGCGAGCCTACGCCTGTGTTGAAGTGTGTTTACACTATATTGATGCTATACTAATAAAGTGCAGGGAAAGAGCATCACCGACTCGATTACGGGGGCGGGATCGTTATAATTTGGTCAGCATAGCTGACCGTTGCTTTTGTTTACCACCGGGTGGTGGATTATAGCTTGCAGGTGCTGCGGAGCCGAGCGGAAAATAGCGGGCTAAAGCCCATGTTGTGGTGCTAGCCCTCGAAGGCCTACCCTTTTTATGTTTTCTGTTTAACTCATGTATGGCCGGCCTGCGAGCCGAAGTATGAAAGACACTCTTGTATGAGGGAATAATTGTAAGGCCATAAGGCCGATACTTTTGTTTTAATCATTCCTATTTTATCTAAGTAGTGGACATTCGTGCTTGGCAGGTTTCTTTTATTTGTGCAACTTAAGAAATTGCTTCCGCTAGAATGACTCTGTGTAGGACTTTTGTGATTGGTTATATGGTTTCAACGCGTAACCAACCGGTCTGTCCGTAGTATCAGACTATTGGTTTCAGTCAAACTTAAATGAATTCGTGGGCGAATTCACTTTAAGGGGTGGTGAGCACATGTGTGTGCGTCATCGTTATAACATGAAAAGAACCTATGAATGTCCACTTAGGAATGAAAATACACATGTTTGAGGAACCTGCGTGTTCCTATAATTGCTGTTTGCAATAGTATTTGGTCGCTTATCGGTGTTTTGCATGATTATAGGTGACCAGAAGTGGTGCTGGGCCGTCAGAACAGCCAGGTTCTGAGGCAAGCAGTGCGCCAAGTGAAGCGCCTGAAACACCTCTGTCAGCCGAAACCATTAGGTTGGTGGCATAAGCTATCATGGCGATGATTAATGCGCAACCTGCAAGACAGGTGTAGCAGCCTGCTACTACGGAGGAGCAAGTGCTGCTCCAAGCGGCGGAGCCTAAAAGGGTTGAGCAGGTGGCGGTGGAGACGGAGTTGCCTCGAAGAGCAACTGAGAGACAGCTTAAGCATGTCATGGGCTTCCACCCACCGGTGTTCTTGGGAACGGGAACCCCGACCCAGGCTGAAGATTGGCTCTCAAGAGTCAATAGGGTGATGATAGCAACTGAAACGGAAGAGTGGCAGAAGACCACAATAGCGACGTTCCTATTGGATGGGGACGCAAGGTTATGGTGGGAAGGTCTAGAGCTACACCAGTTGAGGGGAAGGTCGTTGGCCGAAGTATCTATGGAGGAATTTTTGAGACTGTTCATGGCTCGATACCTCCCCTCAGCGCAGAGGATCGCACTAGAGAACGAGTTCCAAAAGTTGGTGCAAGGAGATAGCACTGTAGACGAGTACCTCCACGAGTTTACTCGATTGGGGAGATATGCTAGCGCTACCTTTGCCGATGAGGAGCGAAAGACTAACCTCTTCTATGAAGGGTTAAAAGATGAGCTGAGGTTGCTACTGTCAGGGCCCATGGCGCAGGGTTTCCTTACCTTGGTCAACTCGTCCCGGTCCTTGGAGAAGGACATGAGAAATGTGCAAGCTAAGAAGGAATCTGGTGGGAAGAAATCAGAGACCAAGGCGTCGACTACGACGAAGTCGAGATATCGAAGATTCTACAAGAAGGCTAGGACGTCAGGTTCAGCTTCTTCTACAGGTGCCTCGGGGGCAACTACCAATCGAACCCCGGGCGCTTGTTTCACGTGTGGAAAGACGGGGCACTTTGCCCGCGATTGCTGGAGCGGACGCCCAAAGTCCGAGAGAAAACAAGGAGCTACTTACGAAGAGAAGGGCAAGGCGGTGGAGTCAACCGCATCCCACTATACTCCGACTCAGCCTAGAGTCTACAACTTGGGGTAGCAGGAGGCCATTAAACAAGCGGATGTGGTGACAGGTACGAGTTAATTTATAGCAAGTTAACTTAGATACTATTGTTTATTGCTTGTTAGCCTAATATGGTTTGCATAGGCTTTGTTTTGATTAGCGATAGTCCTGCATGGGCACTGTTCGATATGGGAGCTTCACACTCCTTCTTGTCCGAAAAGTTTATATCGCGCATCGGAGTCCCTTCTTCGATGGCAAAGGACAAGTTGGATGTGCTGCTACCGAATGGGTGCTCGATGCGTGCGGACAGAGTGTGCGCCGTAAAAGTTCACATTGGTAGCCAAGAGTTCGACTTGCTAGCGGTATTGCTGCCGCTAGTAGAGTTCGACATTATCTTTGGGATGGATTGGCTTTCAGAGCAGAAATCTTGGATTGACTGCGACCGGAAGGAGGTCAAGCTGGGTGTTGGGAGGGGGACAACATTCGAGGGACTCAAGGGGTCAAGCAAGACGCTGCTGTCTGCTCTTCAGGTGGTAAAGGCAGTTCGTTCTGGTGCAGAGCTGTTCTTCACAATAGTGGGTGTTGTGGAGCCAAAGTCCACGTTGGATAGCATCCTCGTGGTTTGTGAATACCCCGATGTGTTCCCGGATAGTCTTCCCGGAGCCACACCGCAGCAGGAGATTGATTTCACCATCGAGCTCGTACCGGGGGCCAAACCGGTGTCACGTGCTCCATATAGGTTGGCGCCTAAGGAGATGGCAGAGTTGAAAGTTCAGCTAGAGGAGCTGATGGAGCAAGGTTATGTGCATCCAAGCTCGTCACCTTGGAGGGCACCGGTCCTCTTCATTAAGAAGAAGGACAGGAGTATGCGGTTGTGTATCGACTACAGAGAGTTGAACAAGCCGACGGAGAAGAACAAGTACCCGATCCCGAGGATTGATGGTCTGTTCGATCAGTTAGTCGGATTGTCGGTATATTCTAAGTTGGACTTGAAGTCGGGGTACTATAAGTTGAGGATAAGGGAATGTGATATCCCGAAGATGGCGTTTAGCACAAGGTATGGGCATTTCGAGTTCACGTTCATGCCGTTTGGACTGACGAATGCGCCATCAGTGTTTATGGACTTGATGAACAGGATGTTCCGAGATTTCCTGGACCGCTTTGTTATCATCTTTATTGACGATATATTGGTGTACTCGCAGTGCGAAGAAGATCACTTCAAGCACTTGCATTTGGTGTTGGAGACTTTGAGGAGGAATGAGCTATATGCGAAATTCTCCAAATGCGAGTTCTGGCTACCCTCAGTAGCGTTCCTTGGTCACATTGTTAGTGGGGAAGGTATAGCGGTGGATCCGGCGAAGATCGTTGCGATACGGGAGTGGCCTACGTTGTCTTCTATCGCGGAAGTCCGTAGTTTTCTCGGGCTTGCCGGATATTACAAGCGCTTCGTAGAGAACTTCTCGCGGATAGCGCTACCTCTCACGAAGTTGACAAGGAAAGATCAAAGATTATTGTGGATGAAGGAGTGCGTGCAAGCATTTGAGGAGCTGAAGAGACGGTTGACCATGGCCCAGTGCTTAGTTCGCCGAGTGGGACCGAGGGCTTCGAGGTTTATAGTGACGCCTCGGGTAGTGGGTTGGGCTGTGTGCTGTTGCAGCATGGGAGCGTGATAGCTTATGGATCGCATCAGCTAAAAGTGCAGGAAAGGAACTATCCGGTCCACGGCTTGGAGTTGGCGGCCGTGATATTTGCACTTAAGCTGTGGAGGCACTACCTATACGGCGTAAGGGTCAATATATATACCGATTACAAGAGCCTGAAGTACCTATTAGATCAGAAGGATCTTAACATGAGGCAGAGGAGGTGGATGGAGTTCCTCGGGGACTACACCTTCAAGATTCATTATGTACCCGGGAAGGGCAATGCAGTTGCTGATGCGTTGAGTCGCAGGGCTCCCGCCCAAGCCAACTGGTTGTCGGTGCATGATGAGCGGCTGATACGGGAGTTGGAGGAGCTTGATATCTGTTGCGTTGACAAGCAGACGAGCTCCAAAGCAATGTTGAACTGGATAGAGTTCCAGTATGACCTGGCTGACCGGGTTCGACAGGCATTGGAGTTAGATGACTCCATGAAGGAGCTTATGGAGGCAGCGTTGGATGGGTCAAATTCCTAATTTTCAATGGAAGATGGGTTGTTAAGGAAGGATCATCGGTTGTGCGTCCCAAGCGGGAGTAACCTACGGGCGGAGTTGATGTATAAGGCTCATCATACCAATTACTCGATCCACCCAGGGAGCACAAAGATGTACTGTGACCTCAAGAAGCTGTTTTGGTAGTCGGGGCTTAAGAAAGACGTAGCGTTGTTTGTGGCTAAGTGCCAAACGTGCGCCTTGGTGAAGGCAGAGTGCCAAAAGCCGGGAGGATTTCTGAAGTCCTTGCCTATACTAGAGTGGAAGTTCGACAACAAATCTATGGACTTTGTGCATGGGTTGCCATGGTCGCAGAAGGGGAACGACGCCATCTGGGTGATCGTAGATCGGTTAACTAAAGTGTCACATTTCATTCCGCATAGGAAGGACGACTCTGTGGAGAAGTTGGCGAAGCTATATGTGAACAATATAGTAAGACTACCTGGTGTGCCTCGCAGCAATGTGAGTGATCCCGATGGGCGTTTCACGTCCAATGATTGGAGGTTGGTGCAGCAGATGCTGGGGACGAAGTTGAAGTTCAGCACAGCCTTCCATCCGCAGACGGATGGGCAGACTGAGAGAGTCAATATATTGATGGAGAACATGCTCCGTATGTATGTTCTAGACTTCGGGAAGCATTGGGAGGACCACCTGTATTTGGTGGAGTTCGCGTACAACAATAGCTACCAGGCGAGTATCCAAATGGCGCCCTTTGAGGCCCTATATGGTAGAAAATGTCGCATGTCGTTGTCTTGGTTAGAAACGGGTGAGGCAAGGTTGTACAAGAAGCAGGAGGTGGAGAGTGCTACCTCATTGGTGCGGATCATTTGGGAGCGCTTGTTGATCGCTCAGGACAGGCAGGTGAAGTATTACAATGCCAAGCACCGGAACGTGGAGTTCGCGGTAGGCGATTGGGTATACTTGAATGTGAAGCCGTTCAAGGGGGTTTCACGGGTGAGACGCTTGAAGAAGCTGAGCCCAAGATACCTTGGACCTCTTGAGGTTCTGGAGCGAGTCGGCGAAGCAGCATACCGTTTGAGGCTATCGGAGGAGTTGAGTGGGCTACACGATGTGTTCCACATCTCTGTGTTGCGGAAGGCGGTGCAAGATCCTTCGCTACTGATTGCAGTAGATCAAGTACCGATGGACGAAGGGTTGACGACTAGGGTCAAGCCCGTTTGTATCGAAGACTCTGAGTTCAAGAGGCTCCGTAATAAGGAGATCCGGATGGTCAAGGTCCGGTGGGACAATTGCGGTTGGGAGGAACTCTCTTGGGAGCGGGAGCAAACTATGCTGGAGGTGTACCCAGAGTTATTCCACTCAGGTACCGTTAAAAGTTTTAAGTTCCTATGGTTTTCCTTTAGTAAATTTCGTGGGCAAAATTCTTTTAAGGGGGAGAGAGTTGTAACACCCCGAAACTCAAAGGAGGGACGGGTGACGTTTTAAGCCAAGTTTGGGACTTGGAGCAGGTGTCACGGGCTTGTCACGAGCGTGAAACGGGCGTGACACTGGCATGCCACACTTGGGATTTTTCTAAGTTATGTACACGGGTCATGACACGGGCACAGACACGGGCGTGTCACATGTGACACGGGCGTGTGGGGTACCGTGTCGCAGGCCGTGTCCTCCTCGGGAAACAAGTGTTGGCAGTTGTGCACGGGCCATGACACGGGCACAGACACGGGCATGTCACTTGTGATACGGGAGTGTCGAGTGCCGTGTCGCAGGTAGTGTCCTTCTCGGGAAAAGAATGTTGGTCGTTGCACACGGGCGTGACACGGGTCGCGACACGGCCGTGTCGCATGCGACACGGGCGTGTCGGAGGCCGTGTCTAAGGCCGTGTGCTGGTTATCGAGTCGGTCGAGACGACGAATTGCTGACACGGCCATGCACACGGCCGTGTTGCAACCCGTGTTCGGCCCCAGATTTTGTATTTTAGGCCTAATCGTGGCCGTCCGTTTTCTGGTCTTGGGATCCGATGGCTGGGATTGGTCCTGAGGGGCTTAAGTCCGGGAATAGAGTTTAGAATCCCTCATTTCCCTTTATTGACTCTCTTTCTAAAGTTAGAGAGAGGAGAGAGCTTGGAGCTAGAAGGAGAAGCTTGATCCGGTCACTGGCGGGGCTTCGGAGCTCCAAATCGCGAGCCGTCTTCGGATCCGCGGAGGCAAGGAGGTTGCGGTGCTTTTCATCTGCGTAGATTTTCATGGCGCCGCGGAAGAATGCAAGGGTAACGATTTCTCATCCTTGGGCATGTGAAGCCCTTTTTCCCTTTTGCATAGGAAGCCCTCTCTCGCGAGTGAGCGAAGAGTTGGAGCGTTCCTTGGGGTAGATATGTAAAGTCCCCCTTGTATAGAGTCCGTATGCAAAAACGGGCATAGGCATTATGTGTGAAGCCTATCCGGACAAGTAGAGCCGGATCGATGATGTTGCATTGCATATGAACCGGGGAAGACTCCGGGTGTTTGGGCGTTTTTCGGGTTTTCTACGTGGTAGATTCCAGCAGGGAGCCTTGTGGGTTAACTCCAAGGTGCACTCGGAAAACTGGGCAAAAGCGGGTTTTGCCAACACGATGGTCGGGGAGCCAACGCGAACATAACCGGGTTATGTGATTGTTGTGGTGGAAACGGGACTTGGTGAGTCCTGACCTGCGCATATGGCTTAAATTGTCATTGTGGAATGAGCACGGGTCAGGCGGAACCGTACCCGATATATGTCGTTCGGTGGGACCGTTGGCATGGATGAGAGTCTTCGGCGGTCTATGGCTTAAATTGTCGTGACCAAGGCAAGGAAGACAAAATGCTCATGTGATTGGTCGTCCAAGGGGCGGTGGTGGAACAGGAACGTCTATGGCTTGAATTGACGTGACGTTGGCCGGTTTGCCGTGAATGTGCCATGTGTGCATGAGGTGTGTGGCCGTGCGAGCCTACGCCTGTGTTGAAGTGTGTTTACACTATATGGATGCTGTACTAATAAAGTGCAGGGAAAGAGCATCGCCTCCCCGATTACGGGGGCGGGATCGTTATAATTTGGTCAGCTTAGCTGACCGTTGCTTTTGTTTACCACCGGGCGGTGGATTGTGGCTTGCAGGTACTGCGGAGCCGACCAGGAAATAGCGGGCTAAAGCCCATGTTGCGGTGCTTGCCCTCGAAGGCCTACCCTTTTTATTTTTTCCATTTATCTCATGTATGGCCGGCCTGCGAGCCGAAGTATGAAAGACACTCTTGTATGAGGGAACTATTGTAAGGCCATAAGGCCGGTACTTTTGTATTAAACATTCCTATTTTATCTAAGTAGTGGACATTCGTGCTTGACAGGGTTCTTTTATTTGTGCAACTTAAGAAATTGCTTCCGCTAGAATGACTCTGTGTAGGATGTTTGTGATTGGTTGTATGGTTTCAACGCGTAACCAACCGATCTGTCTGTAGTATATGGCGTCGGGCCCCGGCCGGACCTACTGCTATATGATATACGACGAATAGGGGTGTTACATTAGATACCTTAAAGTTACACCAAATCTCGGCTTATGGTACCTAAGAAGTAATGATAGTGAACTGATTGGATTTTCAGACGCAGATTTTGTAGGAAGCAAAGACGATAGGAAAAGCACTTCCGGGACATGCCAATTCCTACGAAGGAGACTTATTTCCTAGAGCAGTAAGAAGCAGAACTGTGTAGCCATCTCAACGGCTGAATCAGAGTATATCTCTACAGGCAGCTGTTGTGCACAGCTTCTGTGGATCAAGAATCAATTTGAATACTACAACATGAAGTTCAAGAACATTCCTCTTTTTTGCGACTCGTCCAACGAAATAGAGATCGCCAAAAACCCAGTCTCCCACAGCCGGACAAAGCAAATGGAGCTTCTATATCATTTCATCTGGGAGCATGTGGAGAATGGAGACATAGATCTACAATATGTCTCCACAGACAGGCAAGTTGCAGATATATTCACTAAACCACTAGATGATACCATGTTTTCGTTTTTCAAAACAGAACTCGGGATGCTCAACAAAGAAGAATAATGATGGTGGATTCATTTAAAGGCTCAGAGTTGAAGAAATCGGTGAAGGTAGAAATTTTATCCAAGAAAAATAATTTTCAAAGTGATACACTCGAGTAAGTGCACACACATACTCGAGTACTTGGTAATTTACCCGAGTAGATAATCTTACATACTCTAGTAAATGGAAATATACTCAAGTACTAGAATTATATTCTCGTGTAAGTAAAAAATATACTCGAGTACCAACTTTACATACTCGAGTACATGGAAACATACTCATTTATGACGAAATATACTCGAGTATACGGGAATTCCAGAACTTTTGAAAATTTAATTTTTCTATATTCGCACACCGAGACTCTTGCCGCTCCCTTGCAGGCATGATTTAAACTTTAACTACCTCCTTAAACCTAATTAGGGTTATATATAAATAGAAAAATCGGAATCTCTTTTCCACGATTTCCATTCTCTCGAGTAAGCCGTCGACGATTCGTCTTCCAGAGCCCACAGAGCTTCGTCTTCCCCATTTCAGTTTTACAGAAATTCAATTATGGCCCCCTCGAAGATTGGGATCGGCTCAGAGCTTGCTCTTGAAGGGATAGCAGACCTCTCGGATGACTTCCGTAATCTCTTGATCCTGTTCGATATCGCCGGCCTCACCTTCCTCCTGCAGTCTCCGTGTAAAGTTCTTCTTCCCGATGTTGAAGAGTTCTACAATAATTTGAAGATAAAGAGAAATTGTATAGTACTGAAATCCAAGGTGAAATGGGTAAAAATCCGTCTAGACAAGACCTCCATAACTACTTTGTTACGACTGCCCGTGGTAGATGTAGAGGATGACTTAGGTCTTGAAGATTCCAACAGAATAAGCTTATTCTGTGGAGCAGATCCTGAAGCTAATTCCTTTAACAGAGAAGATTTCAATACAGAAGGTAAATTCCTGGCGGATGTAATTTCTAAAGTAATTATGTGCAAAACCTATTCGATCCGAGAGATATCCATGCATATGTTTGACATTATGCAAGCTATCGTCTGCCGAAAGAAGTTCCAGTTTGGAATGTTGCTACTGGATAAGATCAAGGATAGTGTAAAACACCCTAATTTTGCTAGGATTATTTCTCTACTCCTCCATGAGATAAATCCCGAAGTTTTCAATTTATCCAAAGGAACTCCCCTCCACTACATAAAAAAGGTCTCCATTTCTTCCATCCAGAGATATGAGATAAAAATTCAGAACACTGCTCAAGCATCCAAAGCTCTTGTTATCAAAGAAGATATCCCCAGAGAACCCAATGTTTCAGATGACAGGATTCCATCTCCTCCTTTACATAAAACTAGTGACACCAAGGGTGCAATAGTTGAGGGGGAGCCTGCTTCATCTAGCGCTCAGCATCAGAATTCAGTATCTCCATCTCAGCCAGCTCAGATCAGAGATCCATCCCCTTCTCCAACAGATATTCTCTCAGATGTACAAGTTCGAGAGAACATCCTCTCAATTGCTGCAGATATCGACAGATTCATTTAAGAGCTAAGATCAGATGATCCCTTGCATCCAGAAGTATCAGTTGTTGTCTCTCCTGAGCATCAACTACCTGAAGATCAGTTTCCTGCAAAGGACCCATTGCTATCAAAGCAGCCATCTCCCTCTCCCTCACCTGCTCAGTCTCCTGCTGAAGACCCAGATAAGCATGAGAGTTTACTCCTGTACGATGACGAGGACATATCCCCAGAGCATGTTGATCCACCTCTGAGAACATTGAAATTCTCTCTCCCTTCTTTCATAAATCCAGAAGATTCAGTTGAGATAGTACTTATAAAGAAAGCTATAAGCTCAGTTGTGATTAAAGATTTTCCTCCATGGGTAGCCCCTGTTCCTCCAGACCCTATTTCATCCTCTGCTCCAGCCTCTCTCCCCCAGTTCTTCTGATATTTTAAGTAAGATTGAGCAGATGCTCCTAGAACAGAGAAATTACCTTGATGATTCTCTGAAATCAGTAAAAGACAAGGTCTCTACTCTTGAATCATAAATGAGTAGAGGCTTTACAGAAATTCAAGACAATACTTATGATTTGAGAAGACTGTTTCAGTTAGGTGGAAAAGCAATAGACCATACTATCACTAGTATAGGTGAAGTAAGGAACCAAGCTGAAATAATGGTATACAATCAAATTCAGTTGGACAAAAGGGCTGAAGCAAACGTTATGAAGGTTTGTGAGGAAGTTGGAACTTTTAGAGATGAAGCCATTGCTCAGCTATCTGTAGAAATCAGCAAGGGTGAGAAAATAGTGAAAGAACAAGTTGAAAAAATCTCTGCCTAGTCTTAAGCTAATTTGGATGGAAAAGTTAAAGAAATGAAAGCAGATATTCTAGCCCAACTTCAGTTTTTTAAATTCTATATATATGATACTGTAGTCTGGGTGCATAATCAGAACATCCCATATTTCCAGCTTCATCCTACCATCATTCCCAAAAGTCTAGATCCTCTTGAGGAAAATCCTCCTTCAGATGCTCAGGTTCATGTTAATATTTCAGAGGCTGTGCCAGTATTCTCTCCAAGACCTGCTTGTGAGATGTCTGAGCCTCCTCTATCTTATTCTGATGTTTGGAAAGATGATATTCCTAGTAGCTCTCAGGGACACTTTAATCAAGGTGCTTCCTCATCTAGAAGACCTGCTGATCAGGGTGCTCCCAGCAAGAAAAGAAAGTATGGTGACGGTGCTTCTGCCAGCCGTTCTGCACAAAGGAAAGAGCCAGCCCCAGTTCTAGAGGAAAGACCTTAAGTAGTGCATGCTAAAGTCTTGATTCCTACCTCCAAGTCTCTGATTTTTGATACCTTGAAGCTGGTGACATATTTTGGAGAACATAGAGATCAGTTCTACAGTTCTTCTGAATGGAAAGCCAATGACGTATCCCAAATAAAAATCAGATTGCATGACAAGCGATGGGGATACAATAATCCAGCTGCTCCTCCAAGGCCCAAAACTTTCTTTCCTAAACTTTTCAGCTACTTGGAGAGGCAAAAACTAAAAAGAGAAAAATTGTATAGAGAAGCTTATCCTTGAGTTAATGATGATGTGGAAATGGAAATCTCTATTATATATAACTCTGATTATGGTTATCCTTTATTATTATTTCTTTGCTAAAGTAGTTTACTGCTTTATTTATCATTGATATATGCTATCATTGTTCTTTTTACTCTAATTAATTAACCTTAGTATAGAGTGTGCTGACTTCTACAAATAGGGGGAGATTGTTGGAAATTGTCTCCACAACACCTCAAATTTGTAGGAAGTCAAACCTTGAACTAAGATGAATTAAGTTGTATTTGATATTGTGTTTGAGTTGTATGTATGTAAGACCTTATTGCCAAGTGTATACCAGTGTCAATATATAGTGGGTCACCAAACACAGGACCATACAATGTAATCCCTCATTGTGTGATCCAATGTGTTGACTCAGGTATAGCCTCTCTATTGGGATACACTTCATCTACATGCATTTAGACTTATGGACTATAGAGTATTGAAGATTATTTAAGTCTGGAATTTTTCTAAGTCCACATACTCGAGTAGTATCCTTCACATACTCGAGTGAGTGACTTAGTACTCGAGTAAATCCTTGGACATACTCAAGAAGACTCTGTATACTCGAGTATATGAGCTTTTACTCGAGTATATTTCTTTTACTCGAGTAGGTGATATTTTATACTCGAGTAGATGGTTAGTCACTCGAGTAGGCTATGTATTATACTCGAGTAGAGCTTTCTGTTTTCTGTCTGAACTTTTCCAAGTCAACATACTCGAGTACTTCCCTTTATATACTCGAGTAAGTGACATAGTACTCGAGTAGATTTATTTTATACTCGATTAGTTGCTCAGGTACTCGAGTGGATCCTTTGTTTTTATTCGAGTAGCTTGTCTTCTCTATACTCGAGTATTTTCAATTCTTGTACTCGAGTATGTTCTTCAAGTTTTCTTTTCTGAGAAGTATTTTTGTGTTTACACTCGAGTATATTTTCCCATACTCGAGTAGGTCTTATCTTACTCGAGTAATTGTTTCCTGGTATACTCGAGTAGTCTCTCTAGTCCCTCGAGTAGTTCTTCCCAAGATACTCGAGTAGTTTCTCTCCTTGTACTCGAGTATATTCCTCTCTTATCTACTCGAGTAGAAGACCTCTTATACTCGAGAATATCATTTCTCTCGGGTATATTTGTTCAGATTTCCTGGAATATTTCTAAGTCCAGATTCAACGGGTATTTTGAATTACTCTTTTCTGATTGGTACACGTATCGTCAGTAAAGATTAGTATGACCGTTGCAGCTCGCCTATAAATAGGTCCTTTCCGATTTGACCTAAACAACAAAATTTTTCTTTTAAGAATACTGAGAATATTAAGAAAGAATTTTTCCGAAAACCTAATCTCTCTCAGCCGTCATTACTAGTTTCAGAAAAAGCTTTGGATCGTCCTTCTCACAGCCGCTGCTGCCGATCTCTAATTCTAAAGCGATCAAGAATCAAGAATAATCATCCGATCACTTCGTACTTCATCGATCTCTGATATTTTTATTTGATCGTGGTTATTCCAGATCTCAGATTCGTGGATTTATGTCAAGACTTCTTCAACATTTTCTATCAAAGCCAAAAGCTCTTAATGAAGAAGACAAAGCCAAAGATCAAGATCTGTGTTATTTTGTTTGTATTTTTCCTTAACCAATTTTCCTTTGTAAGAGATTTATCTCCGAGTTGTAGGAAGTTCTATCTTCCGAGTGTAGATCCGTTTGGGATTGAGTTTTAAAGGAACGTGGTTCCGAGGTGTAGGATTGGTTTGCAATCTGAGATAGTGGTGTAGCCGAGTCTAGTGATTTGCTAGATCGGTGAGGAAAGTGGACGTACCCAAGATCGGGGAACCATTATAAATCTCTTGTCGTCTGTGTGATTACTTGCTTACTTATTTGTGCTTGTCGTTAAATTTTTTATTCCGTATTAGACGCACATCTCACCTTTTCACCCCCCTCTAGGTGATTTAGGTAGACAACTTATATCTTTCATCCTTCTGCGTATCGATAAATTTGAGATTCTTGTGATCTGAGAAAATATCACAATGAATCCTATACAGATAATGCTGCCATATCTTTAGTGCAAATACAACAGCCCCGAGCTCCAAATCGTGTACCGGATAGTTATGCTCGTGCTTCTTCAACTGTCTCGAAGCATACGCAATAACATGTCTGTGGTGTATCAGTATAACACCCATCCCTTCATATGTGGCATCCGTGTAAATCTTAAATCCTTCATTCCCAGATGGGAGTGCTAGTATAGGGGATGAGGTGAGCCGGTCCTTCAACTCCTGGAATGCTACCTCACACTTATCCGACCAAACAAAAGCTGCCTCTTTCCTCATCAAGTATGTGAGGGGAAGTGTTATCCTTGAAAATCCAACCACGAACTTGCGGTAGTATCCTGCGAGCCCCAAGAAACTGCGAATATCTGATGCTGTCTTCGGCCATGGCCAATCTCGTACTGTCTCTATCTTGGCTGGATCCACCGCCAACCCAGATCCATTGATCGTATGCCCTAAGAAAGCCACCTCCTGTAGCAAGAACTGGCATTTCAAAAACTTGGCATACATCTAGTACTCCCTCAGCTTCTATAGAACCTGTGTTAAATGCTCTGTGTGCTCCTCCTTGGTCCGGGAGTAGATAAGAATGTCGTCAATGAATACTATAATGAAGTTGTCCAAGTAGATCTCGAATACACGTTTCATTAGACTCATGAATGTGGAGGGAGCATTCATAAGCCCAAAAGGCATCACCGTGAACTCGTATAACCCATATCGTGAACTGAAAGCCGTCTTCGGAATGTCCTCTTCCCGGATACGCAGCTGGTAGTAACCGGATCTCAAATCCAGCTTAGAGAACCAGAAGGCACCCTAAAGCTGGTCAAATAACTCGTCTATCCGGGGAAATGGGTAAGTTTTTCGGACCGTCAACTAGTTTAGCTCCCGGTAGTCTATGCACAGCCGTAACGATCTGTCCATTTTCTTTACAAAAAGTACAGGTGCACCCCACGATGATGAGCTCGGACGCACAAATCTGGATTCCAGAAGTTTCTGAAGCTGATTCCTGAATTCTGCCAACTCTCGGGGAGCCATCCGGTACGGTGCCCGAGATACGAGCCTTGACCTGGCACCAACTGTATTCGAAAGTCCATATCTCTAGCTGGCGGTAATCCGGGCAATTTCTCCGGGAATACATCAGAGAAACCCCAAACCACCGGGATGTCATCAAGGGAAGCTTCTTCTCCCGCCATCTCGAAGCATATAACGTATACCTCCTCTCCCTTATCGTGGGCCTTCACAGCCTGTATAGAAGATAGTAATAGGTGGGAGATTGGTCTAATACCTTCGATGATGACATAGGAGTCTCCATGCCTGAGGGTGATCCTCTTTGACGGGCAGTCAATCTAGGCATGATTCCAGCACAACCACGATATGCCCAAGATCAAGTCAAAATCTGGTAATCTCAAGACCGTCTCTGGTGCCTCGAATGCTTTGCCACCAATCTCGATCTCCATGTTGCAATGGGTAGTGGTCCATAGCTCTAACCCATCAAGTAGACGCACCCTAATCTCTAGTACCAAGAACCTCTCCAAGCCCTCCAATCCATCTATAAAGGCCTCGGAAACGAACGAGTGGGAGGCACCTGTGTCGAACAAGGTATGAGCGGGCTTGCCGCTGATCATGACTATGCCTGAGGTTGTTGGGTTTAAATAAACTATTATTCTATGATGTCAGGGTACTATATAATTGAAGATTTAAATATATTAATAATAGTCTTAAATACCTATGATGACCTCCTCAGGATTCCTCGGCTCGGCGAGGTCTAGCGCATATATCTGCTCCCCATCTCGGCCTCGGCCGTAATGTACTCGGGCTCGGACCCGTCCTCTTCCTCGGCCTCGGCCCTGCTGCACCAGAGGGGCCACTGGATGTGGAGGAGGAGGAAGTTGATAAATCTGATGTGGGCACTCTGATATGATATGTCCAGGCCGGTGGCATCCAAAAAAATGACAGGCCGGTGGCCACGGCCGTCTTGCCTCATCCGATCATGCACCATTAGAGGTGGGGGAGCTAATACTGTGGGAGGCCCCTGCTCCTGCCTAATGTTGGGACGACGATGTCCCCCACCCCTCCTATATCCAATAACCTTGCCTCTCTGGGATCCCCTGCTGCTTTTTCTGAATGATGTCCCGTAAAGTGGTCTCTTCCCTCGGCTCGACACCATTAGCTGGTCTGCCTCTAGCTTTTTGGCCATCTCTATGATCTGTGTCGAGGTGCCATGAGAGTTGAATAGTAGGGGCTTTCTCAAGGAATCTCTCAGCCCGTGGTAGAACCTCTTGGCGTACTTCTTATCATACAAGTCGTGGATCCCCGAAAATCTAGCCAGATGGGAGAACTCCCTTTGATACTCGATCACCGACCTAGTCCCCTGCTTGAGGTTCAGAATCCTCTCTTCCAGTACATCCCTATCCATGGTGGACACATAGTGCTCCAAGAACGTCTCGGAAAAATCCTCCCATGAGATGTCTGTTAGCTCCCTATTAGCATAAATGGAATCTCGCACGGACTTCCACCATCTCTTTGTATTAGCATCCAGTACAGAGGTGGCTAGAGGAACTGCCTGGCTAACAGGGCAGCCGATGCCTGCAAGCAGCTCGTGTATGGTCTCCAACAAATCTTCGGTCTTCACAGCATCCTCTGTCCCACGGTACATCGGCGGGGACAGGCTCTTGAAGGCACTCAATCAGTTCGACTCTGGATTTGGCTGTTGAGCCGGGACCTACTGGGCTTTGATGACATCCAGGATAGCTGTCAAAGTTTTCTCCATCTCTGTCTGCAGAAAGGGAGTTGCAGCCGGAGGGGGAGGAACCACATTCTGCGGCGGGGCGACCTGCGGAGGCTGCATAAAGATAAGATTTTACGTCAAAATTGGCCTAACTCATTGCTTAATGGACTGATTTATGTGACTTTTTACACATGGGCACACCATTTCTTCCGCTCCATAGTTTGTTCGCAAACTATTGCTCGAGCAGGCTGACATTGTGTTGTTGTCTTCTTTCTCATATGATCGTTTGTTCAAGTGATACCAGTTTGTAATACCCCTCCCCTCTCCATGGAGGCTCCTGGTCTAATGCCTAGAACCACCGCCTTACAGTGACACTTACCCATGACTTATTCAACACTGCAAGACACCAATTTTGTCGGCTAGTACGTTCATATAACTAATCGGCCAATTTGAGAAACAGAAGTGTAAAGCAGTGTGAAAAGAGCTGTAGTTCCCTCTTTTCAAACTATGCAAATTATCATGCAAATTATGCAACAGACAAGTGCAACTCACACATAACTACTCCGTGATAACAGACCTTTAGTTCCCTCTTTTCGGAGCTAGCATCACTCTCTGGTACCACCGTTGTCGCTACGACAACAGTGGAGTGGGCGTCTCCACTCCTAGGCAGGTATGCACACTACCAAACCTAGACCTCCTATACGCCTCTGTACACGTCCTAGGTGCACTCTAGAGTTTTGCGTACTAATTGCTGACTACCCGTCAGACTTTTTGGGTCGGGTTTGAGTTTCGGGGATTGTCCACCAGACCGCAGTATAAACAACCTACTGGCCCCTCAACCCACACACCCGCCTAAGTCACAGTACTGCCATCGGTGTGATGATTGGCCCAGTGCCGCATGACCCGCCACTAGTTTGTTTATGCACATGCAAGGTATTATAACTCGAGCCTCAAGCTCGCAGGACCAACCTATCTTGAATCCCTCCAACCCTACACGGGTGAGAATGTACTACCAATCCCTCCAACCCTATATGGGTGAGAATAATGATACGATGCTTAACCTATTAAGATACTATTTTCTACGAATTATTGAACTTAATGATTTAAGATTAATCCTAGGATTGCCCAGGGCATACCCGGTGAAGGGCTCTCGGGGGCACTAGGAACTACGATGGGCTGAAGCCCAAAGCTCCCTTTCTCAAGTATATTTACTTTAATTGATGTCTACCAATGATCTCCCCTTGCTCTCATTATTACTCTTGAGCGATCCTAATGACTTAAGATGTTATCGGAAGGGAGACGGTCTTCTGCCATCCTCCACTCTAGTTGCTATACAAAGGCTTGCTGATAGTTTTACTTTCAAGATAACCTAAACACCTAGAGGGGGGGTGAATAGGTTCTAATTTCTTGTTTATACTTCTAGGAAGAATTCAATTACAAATTAAAACATCTAGCACAGCATTCACAGACAACTAAGCATCACAGATTGCACAATGTTTTATAGTGGTTCCCCAAGGTCTGGGTACATCCACTTTCCCCCTTCACCTATCTAGCAGTATGCTAGATTCGGCCAAACTTCCACTATTCTCAGATCCTCAGATCCTACAGTTCAGAACCTGGATAGGTTCCTACAACTCAGGCTCAACAGCCCTACCTCAGCCTTGCCTCAAGGCCTACCTCTCAGAGAAGAACTGATGGAGACGACGGCCCTCAACGTGTTGAAGACGGAGACGGCACGCTTACGGAAGTTATCTCACCGCCTCCAAGTAAAGATTAGCAGCGTCGTGACGACCATGTGGAGCGACGTCAAAAGATCCGCCCGCGGCGCAAACCAATTTAATGATAGCTTATTTAATTCTTTTCATGTTTTTATTTGGCAAATGTTTATGGCAATGTTTATGCCATGTTATGTTTTAATTTTTATGTGTGTGTTTTATTTAGTTGATTTGGGCTGCAAATAGCCAAACATTTGATGTAGCCTATAAATAGGCAAGGTTGTTCTCATAATTGATTAGTGAATGAAGAAAATTGAAACCCTAGCCTCCTTTGAGAATCTAATCTTCTCTTCCCCTCTTGGCCGAACTCTCCCCTCCCCTCTTCCTCTTGGCCGCCGGCCCTCTTTCCCCTTCCTCTTGCTCGGCTTCCCCTCCTCCTCCTCCTCTCCCTTTACCTCCAAGGAAATCCGACCACCTCCCCTACTCCTTCTCCTCTCTCGGCCACCCCCCTTAGCCGCCTCCTTCATCTCCCTTTCCCTTGCTCCAATCGGCCAACCACCACCTCCACCTCCTCCAAACCCGACCCCTCAACTCCACCTCTAAATTTCGGCCACCCTCTCAAGTCCACCTCTTCCACCCCCAAAAAAACCGACCACCCCTTTTCCCCACTCACAAAACCCGACCACCTTCTAGAACCCCTTAGCCATAGTGAAAATCGGCCTAGTTCAAAAGTGCTTGCCTCCATGTGGTTCTCCTAACACCGGCGTGAAGCGACGAAGGCGGGCAAGATTTTCATCTTCTTCCGGCACAACTCCAGCGGAGCCGTTGAGAGGCGATCCAAGTAGAGAGTAATCGGAATCACCCATTCCGATTGGGTAACGAATCCCCTCCTACCTCTTGTGTGTTTTCATTTCTTAGAATAGATCTTGTGGTGGAATGTTTTCGGCGTTGTATTGGATAGCTAGAAATTGAATCGTGGATTCCTCGCATGTTTTGTATTTCCCTTTATATTCGTTTATATTCGAGAAGGTTTGGCGAACCTCGTTTGACTTTTGTTGGGAGAGATCTACCCTTTCCGAATCGACTTTTTTTCGGTAGATCTCTTTTGGTACAACTTCGCTCGGTCGGACCCAATATTGGTCCTTTTAGCCCGATTGAACATTGGCCCTATAGCCCTTGTTGGATCCAACCCGGTGTGGCTACCCGTATGCTAGCATACTCTTGATAGATTTAATTGCATGGTGTAGCGTAGAGCGATTGTGCGAGTTTAGGAGTTGGATCGTAGTGTGTCGTGGCGTTAGACCGTATTTACATTTGGTGTGAAACGTGCATCCCTACATCAATTTGGTATCAAAGGGAGGTTATTGTCGATTTCCTAATCGGCACCATCCTTCTATTTTTGGGTAGGCTAAAGAAAATATAAATTTCCAAATTCAAATTTTAAATTTCAAATTTCAAATTTTCAAATTTCAAATTTCAAAATTTAAAATTCAAAATTCGAATTTCAAATTTCAAATTTCAAATTTTAAATTTCAAATTTCAAATTTCAAACTTCAAATTTCAAATTTCAAATTTCAAAATTTCAAATTTCAAATTTCGAAATTTCAAATTTCAAATTTCAAATTTCAAATTTCAAATTTCAAATTTCAAATTTCAAATTTCAAATTTCAAGATTTCAAATTTCAAATTTCAAAATTCAAATTTCAAAATTCAAAATTTCAAATTTCAAATTTCAAATTTCAAATTTCAAATTTTAAGATTTCAAATTTCAAATTTCAAATTTCAAAATTTAAAATTTCAAAATTCAAAATCTCAAATTTCCAATTTCAAATTCTAAATTTCAAATTTTCTCAAAATCAAAAAAAAATTCTGGAAATTCTCTATCTTATTTGAATTAGAAATCTAAAAAAAAAAATATTATTTATCATTAAGTCATTATTTTTATTAAGTTATTTTAAAATTTAATAGTTGGTCTGCCAATAGCGGCCTAAATTTCTTATTTTCAGCAAAAACATTAAAAAAAAATTTATTAATAATCTTCATATTTTATTCAGCAAGAAAATCTATTTTATATTATTATTACCCTAGTGGTTATGCGGGAACAATTCCGACAAACCTATTTTAACTAAGCCAGAAGCATTTCTCCTTGTTTGTGCACAAATTCCGGATCGTGTTTTCTCTCCGGTTTTCATAATATGGCCTATGACGTCAATGCTTCTCGAGAAAAATATTTAGGTTCCCTTAGGAACGGTAGAAAGCAATTCCACTGCCCGGTAGTGGATGATATTAAGGCATTGGTTGGCCAACTAAAGGCTAGTCAAGTAGCACCGCCACCGCGCACCTCTAGGCATGTTAGGAGTCCTGCTCCGACCTATGATGGGCTAGGTGGACCGCGAGTGTTTTTACGTTGGGTGGAAGACATGGAGTGTTATTTTGAGCAAAATCACATTGTGGATCCCCATAGGTTTCCCATTGCGAGATTTCAACTATTTGGTCGAGCCTATACCTTCTGGCTCAACGAAGAGAAACGTTTGGGAATGCCCCCCATCGACTCACATGTAGGTTGGCAACTTATGAAGAATTTGTTAACGGATGAGTATTATCCCTCATACTGCGGTTCTCAGTCTTCTGATTATCCGAGTGTAGCGCCGCCTAAGATTTTGCCAATACCGAACAAGCACGTTCCCCCATACTCCCGTACTAGGACGTCTCATGTTATTACTCCTCCCTACCAGTGCACTAGACCCCTACCTGAGTATAAGAATGACTTATCCCCTGAGCTGCCTGAATTAGATGATGACTCCCCTGATGAGTCCATGGCCGTGTCTAGTACTGTGCCCGTCACTGAGGACGAGGCCGATATTACTGACGAATGTATTGACGATGAGGAGATGGGTTACCCTAGTGACCTGGATGAGGATTTCTCCTTTGAGGAATCATCTCCACTTCCCCTCGTCAATGTTTCTGAAACCATGTTTGAGTCTGAGTTGGGTAAAGTTTCCCGTGAGTTGATAGAGTCATCTAGTGGCGACTGCCTCTCTGATAGCGAGTTAGGTGATGACGAGCCAGATGAATTTTCTTGGAAGGAAAATCCTCTGTTTGATTTTTCGGTTGATTTTGAGTGCTTGCACCCGGAGTATGTTACTTGGACGATAAATCCGTATTTTGGCATGGGGTATGACTTAGCCCCTCCTCCGAAATCTATCGATGCTCCCCTTCATGATATTTGTACCGCTACTGATGTTGTGATTGATGTGTTGGAAGTTTGTCCTAGTGAGAGAGTACTATTGTTGGAAGACGTTATTGATGTCTGCCCGGATGAGCGTCCCCTGACGCTAACTCCGTCGCGTGAAATTAATTTTGATCTCGACTCTCTCCCAGTTTTAATTTTACCGACTCTCCCTCCTGATCGGTTGATCCGACTAGCGGACCCATTTAAACACAAGTTTTGTATTTCTGATCTGGATCATTGTACTTGGCCAACCTTGCGGGCCCCTCCGTTGGGCATATCACCTTTGACGGTTCGTTACGCTACGTATCCATCTATGGTTATGTCCACGACTGTTTTTGATTCTGATTCTGTGGCCATTAGACCTATTATCCTAGTTGTGTCCCGATGTACTTACTCTATCGGTCTATTTGCACATGTTTTTCTACCCCCTGATGAAGTCCCGTTAGCGCCACCTGATGTTATCATATTGGTGCCACCTGATGTAGTTCCGCTGGTGTCACCCTACTTATTTCTATTAGTGGCCACGGTATGGCCCCATGAGTCATCTCGCTCGCACCTCTTGTCACACCTGAGAGCGTCCAACTCTCTTAGTATTTATGATGCGCAGATTCCCTTGGCATATCTGCATGCCAAGTGTGGTCATAATAATTTTCGAATTAGAACTGCGACTTTGGAGCCATTTGAAGTCATCGTTGATGTGAAGGCTCCCGTCCCCCTGACTTAACCCCTATATCCTCTGTATTCGGGTTGAGTCACGTAGCCCATGGTTTCACTCCCCACGATTACGCTCATTATGATCCCCTTTTATATAAGCACATTAGTAAAACGCTAGCCCTACAAATTAATTCGTATCATATTTATGCTAGCTTACATAAAAGAGTATCTCACTATAAGAGGATCGATTTAGATTTGGTGCGTCTCGACCCTAAACGGATGCCTTCGGGCACTTTAGAAAGCTGGCGAATTGGTAAGCGAAACCTTTATCGGATATTAATGAAATTTGGAGAATTTACATATCATCTGAAGCTTTCCATTGATTGGGGTATTACCCCTTATTTTGATGTTTCTAATTTAATGTCGTATGATTCTCCACCACATGATTTATCTGCCTGTCCGTTTGGGTCCACCTTGTTCTCTTTGGGGTTGGGTTGTGAGTTTATACTTGGATTGTTTTCTTCTTCGGACTTCTCTGGAGGTACGTTGGTTGTTGATGCTAAATTTTGTTTTCCTTTATTGCCTAATGCTTCTCCAAGGTTCCCTAGGAACAAATTTTTGCATGACAGGATACTCCAGGTTGTTGTGCTCTTCTTCCCAAGTGGGGTTGTCTGCCACTCTGAGGTACTTTTGGATGATGCTTCCCCGCACCGGTACTTTCAGACCTACTCATCGGTGATGAGTAGTTTTAAGCGGGGGAGGATTGATGGAGACGACGGCCCTCAACGTGTTGAAGACGGAGACGGCACGCTTACGGAAGTTATCTCACCGCCTCCAAGTAAAGATTAGCAGCGTCGTGACGACCATGTGGAGCGACGTCAAAAGATCCGCCCGCGGCGCAAACCAATTTAATGATAGCTTATTTAATTCTTTTCATGTTTTTATTTGGCAAATGTTTATGGCAATGTTTATGCCATGTTATGTTTTAATTTTTATGTGTGTGTTTTATTTAGTTGATTTGGGCTGCAAATAGCCAAACATTTGATGTAGCCTATAAATAGGCAAGGTTGTTCTCATAATTGATTAGTGAATGAAGAAAATTGAAACCCTAGCCTCCTTTGAGAATCTAATCTTCTCTTCCCCTCTTGGCCGAACTCTCCCCTCCCCTCTTCCTCTTGGCCGCCGGCCCTCTTTCCCCTTCCTCTTGCTCGGCTTCCCCTCCTCCTCCTCCTCTCCCTTTACCTCCAAGGAAATCCGACCACCTCCCCTACTCCTTCTCCTCTCTCGGCCACCCCCCTTAGCCGCCTCCTTCATCTCCCTTTCCCTTGCTCCAATCGGCCAACCACCACCTCCACCTCCTCCAAACCCGACCCCTCAACTCCACCTCTAAATTTCGGCCACCCTCTCAAGTCCACCTCTTCCACCCCCAAAAAAACCGACCACCCCTTTTCCCCAGTCACAAAACCCGACCACCTTCTAGAACCCCTTAGCCATAGTGAAAATCGGCCTAGTTCAAAAGTGCTTGCCTCCATGTGGTTCTCCTAACACCGGCGTGAAGCGACGAAGGCGGGCAAGATTTTCATCTTCTTCCGGCACAACTCCAGCGGAGCCGTTGAGAGGCGATCCAAGTAGAGAGTAATCGGAATCACCCATTCCGATTGGGTAACGAATCCCCTCCTACCTCTTGTGTGTTTTCATTTCTTAGAATAGATCTTGTGGTGGAATGTTTTTGGCGTTGTATTGGATAGCTAGAAATTGAATCGTGGATTCCTCGCATGTTTTGTATTTCCCTTTATATTCGTTTATATTCGAGAAGGTTTGGCGAACCTCGTTTGACTTTTGTTGGGAGAGATCTACCCTTTCCGAATCGACTTTTTTTTCGGTAGATCTCTTTTGGTACAACTTCGCTCGGTCGGACCCAATATTGGTCCTTTTAGCCCGATTGAACATTGGCCCTATAGCCCTTGTTGGATCCAACCCGGTGTGGCTACCCGTATGCTAGCATACTCTTGATAGATTTAATTGCATGGTGTAGCGTAGAGCGATTGTGCGAGTTTAGGAGTTGGATCGTAGAGTGTCGTGGCGTTAGACCGTATTTCCATTTGGTGTGAAACGTGCATCCCTACATCAAGAACCTTCTCCTACACTCAGGCAAATTGCCCTACCACTCAGAGATCACCTCTCCTACACTCAGCCTTTATAACACAGGCTTACAACTCAGATCTGTGTAAACAGATCCTATAGAAATTTAGAAAAGATATTTTAATGTCTTGCCTTTATTGAGAGAGAAGAGGACAAGACACTTCTTGATCAGCTGATGAAATCAACTGAATCTGAGCTTTCTTCAAAGCTTCTTGAATCTGAACTTAGCTGAGTTAATTTCCAAAAAGCTTCTTGAGAAACCACTGATGGCTTCCTTCTTCTTCTTCAAGATGACTGGATCCCTCTCTATCCAACACCTTTTCTGATACTTCAGACTTCTTCTTCTTAGATCTTCTGATGAAGATCTTCTTTAGAGCTAAGCACTTTCTTGAATTGAAACTTCAATAGGATCGTAATCCTTTTGTTTCTTCTTCTTAGATCTTCTTCTGTAATTTTTCTTAGCTTGTTATTTCCTTCTGAATATGTCTATTTATAAACTTTCTTCATGGTAACCGGCTGATCCGGTTTCTAACTGTTTTCTGACAGGTCTGACAGCTTCAGTTAAACGGTGGCAACCCACAGCTGTCAAGTCTTCAAACAGTTCCTGTACCTTAGCCTTGGACCGCAAAATGTCGAGACAGTCTGTTAGAAAGTGTCGAGACCAATCTGTCTATCTGTGTCGACACAAGTGACTTTGGTGTTGACATAGTCTTTGATGATGTCGACTAAGTTGCCTCTAAGTCGACACAGCTTCTTTAGAAAATAACTTGGTCTAGACTCTGCAGTGTGTCGACACAAGTCCTGTGTGTCGACACATTTGTTGTAGATTCAGAATTCAGTATGTGTCGACTCAGCCTTCAGGTGTCGACACATCAATCTTCAATTCTGCCAAAATGTGTCGACTCAGTCTTCTGGTGTCGACACAAGCATAGTCGACTTCTTCCAATATGTGTCGACTCAATCTCAAGGTGTCGACACATCCACCCAGTGTCGACACAGTAGAGGTCGACTATCTTCTTCTGTGAGTCAACTATCTTTCTCTGGTCGACTATCTTTCACTAGTCGACTATCTTCCACTGGGTGTTGACTATCTTTCACTAGTCGACAATCTTCCACTGGGTGTCGACTATCTTTCACTGTGTCGACACTGCTTCCCAGTGCTAAGGTCGATGATTTTCTTTATGTGTCGACACTGCTTCCCAGTGTCGACATAAATGTGGTCGACTATCTTTCTCTGTGTCGACACTGATATTCTGAAGTGTCGACACAAATATTCTGAAGTGTCGACACAATTTCTTCAGGTGTCGACATGTGGACTTAGAATATTTTTCTGCATTCTTTAATACTTCTTCACCTGCACATGTCAACTCAAAACCACATCAAATACACCTTGATGTATATCATTAAGCTAAGTTGGGCTTCTTCAAATTAGGTACACATTTTCCAATGTACCCAACAATCTCCCCCTATTTGGAGAAGTCATAACCCTATAGCCAATGATATACACCATTTATAAAAAGTATAAACTGATGATATATGACATAACAGGAATACTTAATATAAACAAAATAAAAACAATCCATCACAGAATGAACATTACATGATACCAAACAACATTTTGTTTATAACTTGATAATGTTTGAATACAGAGATTTACATTTAATGATATAATCAAAACATTAAAAAATACTTTGAAAGAACTAAAAATTAAGACTGATCAGGCTCTTTTATGACAATCCCTTTGCCAGATAGAATTTGAGCCTTCACAGGAGCTTCAGAATCTTCAGCTGGCTTCTTGCCTTTTAGATCAGCCTTCTTCTTTGCTTCTTCCTTGAGCCTTTGCCTTTCAAAATAATTAAAGGGCTTTGGAAAGTACTTGCTCGGCTCCTGAGCATTTGGAGGCAGCCTACCCAGCTTGGATTTTCTTCTAAACTATATTATGGCCTCTTGCCTGGCTTCAAACTTCTGCCATTCCATCTCATTGAACCACTTGCCTCTTTCATGCACTTGATCTTTGACAGCCTTCCATGCAGTGAGTATAATATTTCTGGAAGTAGGACTCCACTGCTCAAAGTCTGGCTTAAGTTCAGCCTGCTCTCTAAATCTTTTCTTAGATAGTAGAGCATCTTGCTGGTCTTTCAAAGTAGCCTCAGGCTTATCAACCTTCCCAATAACAACATTGGTAACCTCCTTTGGAGGACTATACATTCCTTGAACTTGCTAATCAATCATATCATAATCTGGAGGAGGGTAAATGACTTGGGCAACCTTAGGTTGATTTCCTTCAAGTAGACTTGTTTGTATTCCGGACTCAGCCACCATAGCATCATCACACAAAGGTGGATATCCCAATGTGGCTCGAATACTATTGGTCACCCATTTGGTGTGCTCTGAGCCTGCATGAACTAACATCCTCTCCCCCTTTATGGCTTCTCTAGTAACATGATCTCTTAGATCTTTCTTCTGAAATCTGATTTGGCCATCTAGATAATTCACACCCTCTTTAAAAAATGGTTTTAACTTTAGAAGCTTGTCAGATATTTCCTTTTGAGAGGTAGTGATAGCAGTTTTAACAGAATCAATAGCATCTTGAAAGTTCTTATCAAATTCTTTCATTTCCTTTGCTCTAGCTGCAGGCAGGCCTGGAACAATCTTTTTCAATTCATCAATGATCTCATGATGAGATTCAGTTAAATTCTCATTCATCCTTAGCTGATTTTCCAAGACATAGCTTTGCTTTAAAGCAATATCATCCACCTTAGGGATGATAGACTGCTGTTGTTTTGCCAAATATACCACAGCATTACCTCCATTATGGAAGCAATCTGTCATCTCCTTCTTATGCATATTGACCTCAAACCTAATAGATTTTATATCTTGAGCTAAGTCAAATTGCAGGGACTTGTTGTTCTCATCAACATATTTTTCAATAGCCACTCTATGTTCATCCAATTTCACTTGTAAATCGACCAAAAACTTGTTATAATCAAAGTCAGAAGGAGTGTGATGTGCTGTAGACTATAGAGCCTGCTTATAGCTCTTGCTCCTTCTCTGGAAGACCATAAGTTTTCTCTTCTTAGCCACCCTGGCTTCTTCATTCTCAGAATCAGAAGTACTATCAATTTGAACTCTTTCTTTGGGAGGAGGAGGAACAGCTGCTTCAGTGCCATGTTGTACAGTCTCCACATGCACAGGCTCCCCCTCAATTTCTTGCTCCACTTCCATTCTATCAGTAATTATTTCATTATCTGGAAATAACTCTTATAGAGTATATTCCTTCTGGGCTGGAACATCTGCAGTATTCAAATTTTGAGATATATCAATTTGAGCATCGTCTTGCACTTGCTCAGACAGCTTCTCCCCCTGTACTTGTTCAGTATTGGTGATGTCCTGGGCAGGTGAGGACACTTGCTTTCCCTGGACCTGTGCAGAAATAGAAATATTAGAAATGTCTTTTGTAGGAAAATACACCAGCTCCCCCTGCACCTGTACCTGGTCATGAGTAGATACAGTCTGTGTAGGTGAATAAACTTGCTGAGCTGGTATTCTTACTTCTTCTTCTTGAATTGCAGGTATTGTGGCATCCTGAACTTGTGTAGAAGTAGGCTGATCTTCAACCTCTTGTCTTACTTGTTCTTCTTGTGGGTGCTCAGTACTGGTAGCATGACCTGGGGATTTCTCAGGTGAATCCTGCCTTTCCATTTCAGGCATCTCTTTGGTCAGCACCCAATCCCATCTGGAGAACAATCTCATGTCCATCCTTCTCATATGATTAATTTTTGTTACAGATTGTTGTTGCATAACATCAGGAATCTCCTTACTTAGGTATATACTCATTATTCTAGCCAGATTTGGCTTCTTGATTCCTTCCTTAATCTTTTCAAAGATTACAGTTGACCAATCCGTTGGAATTGTAAACACAATCCTGGTCATTAGGCTGAACATATAGGCGAAAATCCTATCATGTCCACCTGGCTTGCACAGAATAACTTTTCCAACCACCTCAGACAGAAACTTGCCCTGTTGATTCATTCCTTTCCTATTGAAAGCAGCTCCAATTTTCATGGTGGAATCCAATCCACACCATTGAAGAGCCTCCCTTGATTTAGAAGCAGGGACATCCTCTTCATTCTCAATTATAGGTAAGTGTAGAATTGTTCTTAACTTACTTGGTGTAATTTCCACTGGTGACCCATGAACTGTTGATTTTATCTCATGACTTTCAGAGACTACAGATGCAAAAGTATAGAACTCATGTACCTCCTTCTTCCATATCTTAGATGGTTCGGAGACCAGAAATTCTAATCCTGAGACGGAGAGGAGAGAGATAACCCCGAGAACATCTGGAGGGGCAGCAGCAAAGGCCTGGCGCAGCAACTCATATCCTTCATTCACATTATCTTCAATCTTTGGCGCCATTGATCAATCGAGAAAGCTTGAATGATGGGAGAAAGAGAGAGAGAGGGAGAATGTCGACACAGGGTTTCGAAAACCTTGTAAGCCTGTCGACAGAATGAGTTTTTGACCTATTTATACCTTCTGTTTAAAGAAGATCAAAAGTCGCCAAAAATAGACTATAAGTGTCGACACAGATGGAATGTGTCGACACAAGCTTCTATTGTCTCGACATCAAGTCCGTCTATTATGTGTCGACACCAATTTGCAGTTATGTCGACACCAGAGATATATAGTAGAGCATCAGAAATTCTGTGTCGACTCTTAGTATAAGTGTCGACACAAAATCTGTAAGTGTCGACACCACTATCCTGGTGAAGTCGACACTACATTCCTGGATAAGTCGACAATAAGATTCTTAAGTGGCGACACATATTTTCTGTGTCGACACAATATCTCTGACTTGTCGACATTACTACCCTGAGTCGACACAATATTACTGAATGTGTCGACACCATCTTGCTTAGCCAATTTCTGTTTGTTCATCACAACTTATAAGTACTACAGAGTACTTGATACTACTTCAATGTGTCTTTATATCACGTGAATGTCTTGTTACCACTTCAACTTCATTGTTGATGATATTGTGATTACACTAATCAATGGTTAACAAACCTAATTCAATTTTGAATTTATTGAATTTGGTCTCATCTAGGGGCTTAGTAAACACATCTGTTATTTGATAATCTGATTTCATAAATTCCAATGAAATGTCTTCTTTTTCTACATGTTCCCTAAGAAAATGGTATTTTATTTCTATATGCTTAGTTCTACTATGAGAAACAGGATTATTAGCAATAGAAATTGCACTCTTAGAATCACACAAAAGAGGTGTTCTACTTACTTGAATACCATAATCCTTAAGCTGATGCTGCATCCATAATAGTTGTGCACAGCAGCTTCCAGCAGCAATATTCTCAGACTCAGCTGTGGAAATTGCCACACTGGTCTGCTTCTTACTACTCCATGATATTAGTCTTCCTCCCAGGAATTGACAAGTACCTGTAGTACTCTTCCTATCCTCTCTACATCCTGCAAAATCTGCATCTGAATAGCCTGTTAGTTGAAAATCTCTATTCCTAGGGTACCAAAGACCTAGATTAGGTGTGCCCATAAGATATCTCAGAATCCTTTTGACTACAGTATAATGAGATTCTTTAAGGCAGGCTTGGTACCTAGCACAGACACATGTAGCATACATAATATCTGGTCTACTAGCAGTGAGATATAGTAGTGAGCCAACTATTCCTCTATACAAAGTCTCATCAACAGGTTTACCTGCATCATCTTTGCATATAGGCATACTTGTTCCCATAGGAGTTCTCATGGTGGAGGATGACTCCATACCATATTTCTTAATCAATTCTTTGCTGAACTTAGACTGGGACATGGACAAGCCATCATCAGTCTGTCTTACTTGGAGTCCCAAGAAGAACTTTAGTTCCCCCATACTGCTCATCTCAAACTTCCCTTGCATAAGTTTGGCAAACTTTTTACAAAGGTTGTTTTCAGTAGATCCAAAGATTATGTCATCAACATAGATCTGAACTAAGATGATCTTGCCTTTGGATTCCCTAAGGAATAGAGTTTTGTCAATTTTTTCTCTTGAGAATTTATTCTCAATATGGAAAGTAGACAGGGTTTCATACCAAGCCCTCGGAGCTTGCTTTAACCATACAGAGCTTTCCTAAGCTTATAAACAAAATCAGGTTTAAGAGGATCTACAAAACCTGATGGCTGCTCTACATATACTTCTTCTTTAAGATCACCATTCAGAAATGCTAACTTCACATCCATCTGGTATACTTTGAAGTCTTGATAGGCTACATAGGCAAGGAATATTCTGATTGCCTCCAGCCTTGCTACTGGAGCAAAGGTTTGATCAAAGTCAATCCCTTCTTCCTGCCTGTATCCTTTTGCAACCAATCTTGCTTTATTCTTTACTATTATTCCACTTTCATCTAGCTTGTTCCTATAGATCCATTTTGTGCCAATTATGTTGTGGCCTCTTGGTTTAGGAACAAGCTCCCAGACATTGCACCTTCTGAATTGATTCAGCTCCTCTTGCATAGCATCAATCCAGTGCTGGTCTTGGATAGCTTCTTCAAACTTCTTAGGCTCCATTTGTGACAGGAAACTTGAATGTAGAACTGTGTTTTGATTTCTGCTTCTAGTTTGCACCCCCTGTCTTGGATCACCTATTATCTGATCAGCTGGATGATCTCTTAAATGTCTTGTAGCTGGAGGAAGATTCCCTTCTGGTTGAGCATTTCTAGCTCCTTCATTTAGCTGAATCTCTTGGTTTTCATAAGCTTCTATAGTGTCTTGTTCTCCCCCTGGACAGAAGCCTTCATTTTCCAATGCCCCATCTTCCTTTGATACTTCAGTAATGGAGAGCTTGTCCATACTTTTGCTTATACCTGTTGAGTCATTTGATCTACAAGACAACTCACAGTTGATTAATCTTGTTTCATCAAACACAACATGCACAGATTCTTCAACAACTTGAGTAATCAAGTTGAAGACTCTATAGGCCTTACTATTTGTGCTGTAACCAACAAATATCCCATCCTGGGATTTGGCAGCAAACTTAGTCAAATATGACTTGCCATTGTTAAGTATATAACACTTGCAACCAAAGATCCTAAAGTAAGATAGATTTGGTTTTCTGCCTTTCACAATCTCATAGGGAGTCATTTTGTGGCTTTTGGTGATAGTAGCCCTATTGATTACATGACAAGCAGTGTTAACTGCCTCAGCCCAAAAATATTCTGGGAGAGAGGTGTCACTCAACAGAGTTCTACCTGCTTCAATTAATGTTCTATTCTTTCTTTCAGCAATTCCATTTTGTTGAGGTGTTCTAGGTGAGGAGAACTCTTGGAAAATCCCATAGTCTTTACACAATTTTGTTATGCTTTCAGATTGAAACTCAGTACCATGGTCACTTCTGATTTTGACCACTGTACTATTTAGTTCATTCTGAATTTGCTTTACAAAATTAAGTAATACACTTGGGGTTTCAGATTTTTGTTTCAGAAAGAACACCCATGTAAATCTTGAATAGTCATCTAAAACCACAAATGTGTAGACTTTCCTACCTAGACTGTGAACTGGCATAGGACCAAAAAGATCTATATGCAAGTGGTATAAGCACCTCACAGAATCCTTGTTTTCAAGGCTTTGAAAGGAGGATTTTGTCTGCTTGCCCTTTTGATAAGCTGAGCATATCCCTTCCTTTATACACTTAACTTGTGGTCCATTCCTCACTAACTCTTTGCTAAAGAGTTGGCCAATTGTCTTGTAGTTTAGATGAGTCAATCTCTTGTGCCACTTAACACAATGAGAAGCATTGTCATCAGCTACAAGACAGCTGGGAGAAGCCTTATTCTCACATTCAAAATTAAGACAATATACATTTCTCTTCCTATACCCAGTCAATATGATCTTTTGATCACTTGACCTCTTGATATGACATCCATCTTTAACAAATGAAATGTCATATCCTAAATCACTTAGCTGGCTTATGCTTATTAGATTATGTTTCAAACCTTTTACATAAGCCACTTGAGTGATAGTAATTAGGTTAGAAGAAATGTTACCAAACCCTTTGATGACTCCTTTTTCAGATCCACCAAAGATCACTTTAGGTCCATCTTTGACAGATGAATACTCCTTCAGTAGCCCCTTTGTTCCAGTCATGTGCCTGGAACAACCACTATCCAAGTACCATATAGGGGCATGGTTACTTGGATTCACCTGTAACACAGAATTACTTACCCTTAGAACCCAAGTAAGTCTTGGGTCCTTGGTTCAGGTTAGCATTAATAAAGCTACCATAACCTCTTCTAATAGGTAGACTATTATTCTATATAACACTTGGGTTATACCAGCAGTTTAGTGCAAAATGGCCTCTCTTGCCACAACACCAACATTCAAACTTATTGTATCTAGATCTAGATACATCCTTGTCAGAAGAATTTCTGTTCATTGCTGGTGCTGCAGCAACTTCACCTACTGATTTCTTAAAACCATTGGGTTTATGACCATGGGTAGGCCTGCTTGCATTTACACCCTTGTTCTTCAGAACATTAGTCTTAATATGACCTTGAATATCTTCATGATCATATTTGTTAGAAGGCACTTCCACCTTACTAAACTTTATGGGGAATGAAAGGTTTAGTGGCTGAACAGGAGCTTTGCCTTTCCTCTTGAATCTGCCAGCCCTGGAGTTACCTTTAAATCCTAATCCAGCCTTACCCTTTTGAGTGACAAATTCATCTATCAAGGGTAAGACAGATTTTGCCTTAGAGTAACTAGCCACTAAATCCCTTTCAATTCTAAGTCTGGCCTCCAGACTCTTCACTTGATCATTAGTATAATTAATTGTGCCCATCTGAATAATAGTTATATTCTTCAGCTTGGCAATTTCATTTAATTTTTGATCAATAACTTTCTCTAACTCAGTTGTAGCAACCCTTAGTTCAGCAATTTCCTGAGCCTGAGATTTAACCAGGTTCTTGCTTTTCTTAAGGGCCTGCAACAAGTCCACATACTTGTCTATCAATTGATAGACATCTCCTTCAGATTCAGATGCATCTACATCACTTGATGCAGATGTAGCTGATTCTTCACTTGTACAACAAACAGATGTAATAGAAGGACATTGTACCTTATTAGGACCAGACTGATTCTGGCATATGTCCTCTTCTGATCCTGCCATCAGCCCCATACACTGATGATCCTTTTGTTCATTGATGGAGTCTAGCAACTGCAGAAACTCCTCTTCTTCAGATGCAGCATATAGTCTAATATATGCTTCAGCTTCAGATTCTGACTCTGAAGTTGACTGGTCTGTTAGGCTCTTATCTTTCTTTGCAACAAAGGATTTCTCCTTCTTGCCTTTCTGATGAGTCTTCTTCTTGTCTGAAGACTCCTTTCTCTTATCAGGACAGTCAGCCACTACATGTCCAGGCCTATTGCAACAATAGCAGACAATCTTTGAAGTAGTGGCTTTGCTGGGCTTTAATCTGCTCTTCTCTTTCCTTGATGACCTTTTCTTCTGATAATAGTCATCAACTTGCTGTGATGTGGAAGGTCTAGACTTCCATTGCTTCTTTTTCAAGAACCTCTGGAATTGCCTTGTGAATGCAGCAAAGTCTGCATCTGAATCACAGCTTTCTGAACCCTTATCTGAATTTTCAGAACTATCTTCTGCAACTTCCTTAGGAGGAGATGGTGATTTCCTCCTATTCTTTCTAGTGGCTTCTGCATTGAATGCCACAGTCTTTTCTCTATGCTCTCCTCTTGAATTCTTTTCCTCCTCCTTCCTCACCATAAGTTGCATTTCATAGGATAACAACTTTCCAAACAAGGTGGGAGGAGATATCTCTGCCAATTTAGCCACTTCTCTTATGGCAAAGATCTTTGTGTCCCAATCCTTTGTTAAGGATCTCAAGAATTTGTCATTCAGTTCATAAGTACTGAAGACTCTTCCATAGGACATAAGCTCATTCACAATTCTATAGAATTTCTTGTAGCACTCAGTTATGCTATCAGATTTTCCTTGTCTAAAACTTTCATACTCCTGATTGAGCATAGATTTCCTGTCCTGCCTTACTTCTTCAGATCCCTCCATGTAGACAATCAATGTGTCCCACATCTCTTTGGAGGTCTTGTAGTGAATCAGATTCTGAAATGTTGAATCATCTATGGCACTAACAATAATGTTCTGAGCTCTTTTATCCATGGTTGCCAAGATGATTTCATCCTTGGTCATTTCTGAATAACTCTTTGGAGTTTGGATATTTGCATCAAGAACTGATACCTTTATTGGTATGAAGGGGCCTTCCTATACTGTGATGTAAATCCTTGGGTCAGATGCCTCCATAAACAATCTGACTCTTTCTTTCCAAATTCCAAAAATTTCTTTCTTGCATATGGGTAATTTCATAGACCCTAGCTCCTTATGATTCTCACCAGAACCCATCTTTTTGAATCTTGATTCTGCCTTTCAGATCTACCTCAGACTGTTAAGTCTATTCTGAGGAACCTCCCTCTGATACCACTTGATAGTTTTACTTTCAAGATAACCTAAACACCTAGAGGGGTGGGGGTGAATAGGTTCTAATTTCTTGTTTATACTTCTAGGCAGAATTCAATTACAAATTAAAACATGTAGCACAGCATTCACAGACAACTAAGCATCACAGATTGCACAATGTTTTATAGTGGTTCCCCAAGGTCTGGATACATCCACTTTCCCCCTTCACCTATCTAGCAGTATGCTAGATTCGGCCAAACTTCCACTATTCTCAGATCCTCAGATCCTACAGCTCAGAACCTGGATAGGTTCCTACAACTCAGGCTCAACAGCCCTACCTCAGCCTTGCCTCAAGGCCTACCTCTCAGAGAAGAACCTTCTCCTACACTCAGGCAAATTGCCCTACCACTCAGAGATCACCTCTCCTACACTCAGCCTTTATAACACAGGCTTACAACTCAAAACTGTGTAAATAGATCCTACAGAAATTTAGAAAAGATATTTTAATGTCTTGTCTTTGTTGAGAGAGAAGAGGACAAGACACTTCTTGATCAGTTGATGAAATCAACTGAATCTGAGCTTTCTTCAAAGCTTCTTGAATCTGAACTTAGCTGAGTTGATTTCCAAACAGCTTCTTGAGAAACCACTGATGGCTTCCTTCTTCTTCTTCAAGATGACTGGATCCCTCTCTATCCAACACCTTTTCTGATACTTCAGACTTCTTCTTCTTAGATCTTCTGATGAAGATCTTCTTTAGAGCTAAGCACTTTCTTGAATTGAAACTTCAATAGGATCGTAATCCTTTTGTTTCTTCTTCTTAGATCTTCTTCTGTTATTTTTCTTAGCTTGTTATTTCCTTCTGAATATGTCCATTTATAGACTTTCTTCATGGTAACCGGCTGATCCGGTTTCTAACTGTTTTCTGACAGGTCTAACAGCTTCAGTTAAACGGTGGCAACCCACAGCGATCAAGTCTTCAAACAGTTCCTGTACCTTAGCCTTGGACAGCAAAATGTCGAGACAGTTTGTTAGAAAGTGTTGAGACCAATCTGTCTATCTGTGTCGACACAAGTGACTTTGGTGTTGACATAGTCTTTGATGATGTCGACTAAGTTGCCTCTAAGTCGACACAGCTTCTTCAGAAAATAACTTGGTCTAGACTATGCAGTGTGTCGACACAAGTCCTGTGTGTCGACATAGTTGTTGTAGATTCAGAACTCAGTATGTGTCGACTAAGCCTTCAGGTGTCGACACATCAATCTTCAATTCTGCCAAAATGTGTCGACTCAGTCTTCTGGTGTCGACACAAGCATAGTCGACTTCTGCCAATATGTGTCGACTCAATCTCAAGGTGTCGACACATCCACCCAGTGTCAACATAGTAGAGGTCGACTATCTTCTTCTGTGAGTCAACTATCTTTCTCTGGTCGACTATCTTTCACTAGTCGACTATCTTCCACTGGGTGTCGACTATCTTTCACTAGTCGACAATCTTCCACTGGTGTCGACTATCTTTCACTGTGTCGACACTACTTCCCAGTGCTGAGGTCGACGATTTTCTTTATGTGTCGACATTGCTTCCCAGTGTCGACATAAATGTGGTCAACTATCTTTCTCTGTGTCGACACTGATATTCTGAAGTGTCGACACAAATATTCTGAAGTGTCGACACAATTTCTTCAGGTGTCGACATGTGGACTTAGAATATTTTTCTGCATTCTTTAATACTTCTTCACCTGCACATGTCAACTCAAAACAACATTAAATACACCTTGATGTATATCATTGAGCTAAGTTGGGCTTCTTCAAATCAGGTACACATATTCCAATGTACCCAACACTTGCACTTTTACTCTCATCATTAGGACATAACTGCCAACAAGGGTTATATTCCAAATACGACCTTGTCCCGACCGTTGATCTATCCCCCGGTTGTCCTTATAGTATAACCTACTTATACTATACGCAGCCCATGACCTAATACCACCCCGGAGTATGGCTTCCAATTTACTTGGGCTACATGCCCTTAATTATTTTTCTTAGGATAGTATGAACTATTATGATGAGTATGTTGAATTTCATTATTTTCCTAAGTCGTTAAGACCCTTATTTAAATCGTGAAATTAATTCCCTAGGCCATTTAATGCATGAAGTGTCACAAATTATAATCCCACTGACCTAAGGAATTTTCTTGAGTTGAAATTTGGTAAAACATTACTGTTTGCCAAGAACTATAATTTTCCCTTCAATAATTCTATATATCCCTTAATTTATACAAAATTCACAAATAACCATTTTCTAAAGGAAGTATAAGGGGTTCTTACTAAAAATTCTAGGAAATTAACAGGATATATATATTGGTAAAATAATACTAAAGGCATAATTTCATAAATTTCTATGAATCAAGGGCTACAAAAATTCATTTCTATGTATATTACCAAAATGCCACTATGTGGTTTTGAAAATTACTGACTCATACAAAAATGCTGAGAAACTTATACAAGGTTATTCATACTCAGATATATCACGAGGGATTTTTAACAAAATTTTCTACTGAATATTTTCATCAATTTTCTAATTAAAACAGTAAAGGCAAAAATGGTAATTTCTACATAACTCCTATTAATATTCATCAAACAGAGACATAAAAATTTTCAGGAGTTAAACATTACATTATTTTGACCTTGACAAGGATTGGGAATTTTATCTCAATGATAAGCCTATTTTCACATTTATTTTTTAAAAGTCCAATTATTTCAAAAATTCCAAATAATGGTAGTTTTACTTCCAAAAATCCCATTATTGTAGTGAGGGGTATAATTCACCCTAATGAGCCTCTGATATCAATATCATGATTTTAGGATTTTCCAAATAGGCTTAATACACAATATTTCAAAATTGGCTACTTGCACCCCAAGCCTATGCATAGCCATCACATGCAAGTGGGTTCACCAAACATGCAGTGGTCCAAATGTGCTGAAAATTTTACCATGCACATATATAGTACCCAAGGACATGCCACCAAAATTTGGGGCCATTTGGGTTCATAATACTCCGATTATTTCATTTATTTACTTTTGTGTATTATAATAAAAACTATAGAAAAACCATTTCCAAAAATTCTCAAATTTTGCAGGGGTTAGATATACCCTAGTTAAGCACATGCCCAAAATCTTGGGTTATTTGGACATCTGTTTTGGCATGGGCATTAGTTTTAGTTTCTGCCAAATCCTAGGACCAGTCCTAGAAAAACAGCCCTACAGGACAGTATACTGCACCAAATTATACATTTAGGGTGGAAAATTAAATTAAAGAGGAAGGGCTATAATATTACTATTCATCACTACCTCTGGAAATGACCCTAGGTTGCCTAAAATTTGCTTTCAATGTTACAGTGAAAGTGTGACAAAATTTAAATGAAGTTAAATTAAATAAATCATTAAATCAGGGGATGAACGGACGACATCCAATCATCGTCCCCGATTCACCAACGACACAGATTGGTTTTTCCTAGGCCGTATTGCCTGGCTTTTTCCAGCCTGCTGAGCCACCACGACCGCCGGCAGTTGTCGCCACCAACCTTCACTAAAGTGGTGGCTAGCGATTCCCGGCAGTGAGGCCATCGGACATGGCTCCTCTAGCGAACCCGAGCAAGAAGAGAAGCTCGAGATTTCCGACATTTGCTCACATGGTATCGGGCTTAATTGAGACTGATGTCTCTCCTAGATGATCTAGAAAGATAGTACGAGTAGAGGGGCAGCGAAATGAACCGATAAGTCGGCATGAAGACGAGTTGGGTGGTAGTTGGCAATGGCCGAGCTGCTCCGGCGATCTCCTGCTCAAATCTTGGTTTCTTCACCAAATGCTCTGCTCCAGGACTCGTTCCCAACTCGTTTTCACTCACTGAATCTGATGGTGTGGTCAGTTTGAGCTGGAAGTGGCAGTATAAGGAGATAAGACCGAGGGGGAGCTCGGTTTAGCTTTGGATGCTTCACCTTAGAAGCAAAGTGGCCCCTCTGCATTCAAATTCTCTGGAAAATTCTCTTAGGAGGCCAGCCAACCACTTTGGGCAGAAGGAGCATGGACACGTGGCCTTCCTTCCATATTCAATCACTTTCTTTCTCCTCTTTTCCCATTTTTCCTTCATGCATGCACCCTCTGTCTAAAACCAGAGGGGTAGGGGTGGTCTTTGACCACTTGGGCTGATAATGGGCCAAGCTTGGTGGGCTTGGTTCTAGGGGAAGTGGCTTGGGCTCATTTTCACTCTTTTGGTCAATTTGTTGGTTAAGTTGACTTTTGAGTTGACTTGGTCAACCATGATGAGTGGGCTGACCCCACTTGATGGTCATGAGTCTAATGGCACCACCCAACTTTGGTTGGGTCCATGTGGTGCCCCACTTAAGCTAATTGGGCCTATAGGTATAGGTTTGACCAACTTAGGGCTAAGGTTGACTTTCGTCAACTAGGGTAAAAGGGTTGACCTAATTACATGCACTGGGGTCCACTTTGATTATTTTAGGGTTAGGGCAATGTGGTGGGGTCATGGTGTGGCTAGGGTTCCTATTTAGGCTAGTTTGACCTTATTTGACTTTGGCCCCTTAGTGGGCCCCACTTGGCTACAACCCACTCCCTAGGGTCAAACCTAGCTAAATTCCCTATCACCCACCCCATGCCTAACCCAATCTAAGTTAAGGGTTTTAGGAGTAACATGGGATGTTACAAGCAGCCACTTCAAGGCTTAAAAGGCCCCCTCACACTCATCGGACAATTCGAACGTCTAGCCCTTTCTCAGTGCTTTGAAGAAGGGAGAGCACTTATCTCCGGCCCGAGAGAGTAACTGGATCAATCCTGCCAGCTTCCCTATCAGCCGCTGGACCACTTTGGCATTCCGAGGAGATCCAAACTTTATGATGGCCCTTATTCTGTCAAGGTTGGGCTCTAAACTTACGGGAGTAAGGAGATGACCTAGGAACTTACCCGTACTTTCCCCGAAGAAACATTTCGAGGGGTTCAGCCTCATCTTGAATTTAAGCAGAGTGCCAAAGGACTCCTCTAGGTCCCGGAGGTGAGAGTCCATATCCACGTACACCTCTAGGTTCCTCCGCTTCTGCGCTTGGAAGACCTGATCAGTCATCCTTTGATATGTTGCCCCTATATTTTTTAGCCCAAAGGGCATCATCTTGTAGTAGTCGCACCCATCCCCGGTGATGAAGGAGACATCATTTATATCGGGCGGGTGCATCCTTATCTAATGATATCCTGAAAAAGAATCTAGAAAACTCAATATAGAAAAACCGATAGGTGAGTCAATAAGCACGTCAATTTGAAGCAAGGGGAATAATCTTTAGGACATGATTTATTAGGAAGAGAAAAATCTACACACATCCTCTAGCGACCGTCTCATTTTTTACCATTATAATATTGGAGACCCAACCGGGGTATTGAATCTCGGATACAAAACCAACCATGAAGAGCTTGTCCACGTCCTCTCTGATGGGCTTAACTATCTTGTCTGCGGCAGACCTTTTCTTTTTTTTGGATGGAGTGGGCCTCGGGATCCTGGTGGAGGTGGTAGTAGGAAACATTCACATCAATCCCCGACATGTATACCGCACTCTATGCGAAGACATCCACGTTCTTTTGGATGCACTCCAGCATCCTTCCTAGGTCCTCTTGGCCCAGTCCACCACTGATCTGCACCTTCTCCAACATACCTTCCTGGGTGAGAACCTCCATCTCTACAACCTCCTCTACAGCTTCGAACCAGGACTTCTTCTCCCACTCAGCAGCAACCCCCTCGCTTGAGGTAAGAACTTCCTCCTCAGCCTTCTCAACGACCATCACCTCGGCCTGCTCCTACTCTCCTCTGCCACCTCCACATGGGTGTGCACCTTGTCTTCTTCCACCTCCATCTCCTGAGCTACACCCAGGGCCTCCTTCCTGGAGACTTCCTCCATCCTCCTTTCCATCGCCTCGGCTTTTCCCTACCAGGAGATATAGTTCACCGTAATGACATAACATTCCATTGACATATTGGGGTCTCCCCTCATCCTAACCTGGATTCGCTCGGTGTTTAACTTCAAACATTGATGGAAGGAGGAGGCGCTGATGAGAGGCCATCTAAAGAAGAATCACCACCACCACACTCGCCGCCAAGCCCGTCTTCAAGTTCGTTTCGCCTCACCTAACCCCGTGCTAACTTTCTAGAGCACTTAGGTGAGACATCAGGCTCAATTGAGCCCGATACAAAGAGAGCATGTGCGCATTTTTCTGAGTTTTCTTCTATCTCGGGATCACCGGAGGAGACGCCTCCGATAGCCACACCGCTAGGAAACGCTAGGCACCACCTCAACGAAGGTGGCAGCGATAATCGTCGGCGGTGGCACTGGCCCTGATGGACTGAATAAGCCAACAATCTTGGCCCAGGATGGCTCTACTTCGGTCGTTGGCTGACTGTGGATGATGGCTAGGAGCCGTCCGATCTGATGTATTAAATTGATATTGCTTTAATTTATGAACAATGTTATTATTGTCACACATTTAAAATGTTTTTGCATGATATTTTATGCCTGTTAGAGGCACAATCAGAGGTAGCTATCAACATGAAAAATATAGGCCTTGACCTTACCTTTAAAATGACAGCCTTAAGTTAGGATTGGGTAAAGTAGAACTCCCTATAGGACCATTCTACCATGACTGGTCCAAGTCTAGGGCGGATCATAAAATAAATTCCCAAGCCAAACCATAAATCCACATGACCTAACATTTTGTTCATGCTTGGTTTTAGGTTAAACCTATGATCTGACCAAAAATGAGAATTTTTGGTTATACTTTTGTTATTGTATTTGGTGAAATACTAATATTTAAATTAAGTGTATTTTGAGGAATATATGACTCCAAATGCCCCCAAATTTTGATGGCTTATCCATTAGGTCAATATGAAACCACGGTAGAAATATCAAGTAATTTTGACAACATCATTTTTGGCTAATCCCACATGCATGAGATAGGTATGTTCAAATTTGGGGTGCCTATAGTCAAACTAGAAAATTGGGAATTTAGCCCATTTGGACCACTGCATGTCCATGAAACCATGGACAGAGGCTTATAGGGATTAAATATACCACCCATAGGAAGTTTGGGATTTTTGGGATAAAAAATCCCATTATTTGGAATTATTGGAAAATATGCCTAGATTGGAAATAAATTTGAATCTAGGGAATATGAATTTATTAAAATCTAAAATTTTTTCACAAGCTTTAGTAGGACTTATATCACCTCTAAACAAATTTATGGGACTATTAGGTAATGTTAACTTGAATTTTAAGTAGAATTTACAATGTTGCCCATTATGGAAATTAATTAAAAATAAGGGAAATTATTATTTAAATATTATGGAACAATTAATAGTAGTTTATTTATGTGGTCTAATCCCTGTTATTTTTTTTTTGAGAATTTTTTGATGTATATATAGGCTGGAAATCCTAATAATGAAATTTTGGTAATATTGATCTTATGGACATATGTTAGTTCAAATCACATATATAGGCTGGAAATCTAAATAATGGCATTTTGGTAATATTGATCATATGGACATATGTTAGTTCAAATCATGGTTTAAGAGCTTGTAATTATGTAATTAGTTTCTTTATATCATTATGGAGATCCAGTAATATTTCTAGAATTTCTGATTGTATAAATACTGTACTTCATTTGGAAAGTAGAGAATTTGTGATTTTAATATTAAATGGATATTATATGGAAATTCACATGGGAAAATTATGAAACCTTGTAGGAAGTCAAATTTAACCTCATGGAACATCTGATAAATTTCTTAGGTAGGCTGAACCATTATTTATAGTACATCATGTGCAAGGTGACTCAGGTCACTCAATTAAAAGAATTATTTTAGGCCCTTAATTCTTTAAAAAAATAGTGAAACCTGAGATGGTAAACATCATACATCATAGCAAACCATGATAAATAATTAGGGGCAGTTGGCCAGGGAGTTTGGATGTAATGTCATACGGGTCAACATTAGGTCATAGGTGCGCTTAGCATGAATAACATATAATACTAGGACCCACAGGGGATAAGGTTGTCGGTTGAGATGGAATCTATGTTGGGAAGATAAACCCTTGTTAGTGTCTAATAGGATACTTCTTGATAACGAGTGGCAGAGTGCAAAACCCCAAGGACAGTAGCTAGAACAGAGACTAGCAGAATACCGCTGATTCCCCAATAATATCCTAAGTAATTAGGTTCGTTCCTGAGTAACAACGAGAGCTGGGTTTTAATAATGGGTAAACACTAATAAGAGTAAGTGTCCTTGAGAAAGGGAGCTTTGGGATTCAGCCCATCATAGTTCCTAATGCCCCCGAGAGCCCTTCACTAGGCTTTCCCTCAGCAGTCCTGGGATTAACCCTAAATTGCTAGGTATAACAATCATTAGACAAGAGTAGTCTAATTGGCTAAGAGAACATGGTAACATTCTCACCCGTGAAGGGTTGGAGGGATTCAGAACTAAGGCATTGTTGTGCAATCTCACTCGTGAAGGGTTGGACGGTTTCAGGACAGCTTGGTCCTATGAGATGGAGGCTTAGGAATTTGATATCAGGACAAGTTTGGTCCTGCGAGCTGAAGGCTCGGGAGTTGATATCAGGACAAGTTTGGTCCTGCGAGATGGAGGCACGGGTTGGAATATCTTACATATGTATAGAAATAAACTAGTGGTGGGTCATGCAGTACTGGGCCAATCGTCACACCGATGGCAATATGGTGACTCTGGTGAGGTTTTAGGGTTTGAGGGGCTAGTAGGTTGTTTATATTGCGTTCTTGAGGACAATCCCCAAAAACCCACAATCGACCAAGAAAGTTTGGTAGTTGGCCCGCATTAGTACGCAGAGACTCTAGAGTGCACCTAGGACATTTACAGAGGCATACGAAGGGTTTGGGCATGGTTTTGTATATACCAGCCTAGGAAGCAAAAGCGCCCGTTCCGCTGCTGTCGTAGCCACAACGGTGGTACTAGAGAGTGATGCTTGCTCCAAAAAGTGGGTACTAAAGGTCTGTGATCACAGATTTGCATGTGTTAGTTGCATTTGTATGAATCATAAAACAAATGCATAACATGCATTCATAATTAGGTCATACACATCATAGATCCTTATCATATAAATTAGTATGAGCACTTTTATATGATAAGTTATATTCGGAAACCTTAACTTATAAGTTCTTATGGGCATTCATATAAGTTAAGGTACTTCTGTGATGGTAGTTTAGTAGTAACATATTCTACTTGTCGTTCTTTACTCTGTTTTACTAACAGTACCTTGTTTACTTAGTGCACCTTATTTACTTTCAGTTCAATTCTTCATACCTTACATGTGCTATATACATAGAACTGCTAGAGTAGAAATAGATTGATACTATATATACTTGGTAGTATAGCTCCACTGTCACCTGCTTCTTCTTATACCCCTTATTGTCCACCTCTTCATCCACCCACTCGGTACCTAGGAGTTTAGGGGCGAGGTGTGGAGGAAACGGCTTAGTCTTTATGACTAATGGTGAGTTATGACAAAATAATTTTAGGAGCTCGAGGAGAAGTAGCACCAGCATGAGCAGTAGGACGAGGTGGCGGGACGTTAGGAGATTATACCACCACCACTTACTATTACTACTTCAGTTCGTCATCAAGTTGGACGAGTTTACTGATAAGAGTTTAGCTTCCGCTTTGTTGTCATTTTCAGAGAGAGAGATTTGATATCATGTACAGGGAATAAGACCTTTTCTCTTTTGTTGTACCCATTGTGGACTACTGTTATACTTTCATTTTCATATATATATGATATGTATTGTGATCTTTGTGGACTTTTTAGATATTACTACTTATTTTACTCTTATTCTTGATTTGAAGAAACTGGTTAAATGATCGTACTCGCCGACAAGATGGGAATCTTGCGGTGTCGAATAACGCGTGAATTAGTGTAACCGAAAGGAGGAGGTTCTGGACATAAGATCGGGTTACCTCCTTAGTAAGGGAATAAGGGTCTTACATCCCTCCTCCTGATGGAAGTCATAGTAGGTCATCTCCGCTTTTCCTCCTTGCCTTCTCCTTTGCTGGGCTCTCCTCCTCCTACCCAGGGCTATCGCCATAACCTGATGTTTACTGGGGAGAGGATGCCTTTATCCCTTCTTCTAACCTGGAGGGTTGAACTGACCCTTGCCCCTAGATGTTTTCTCCTCCAGGGAAACCTTTCTGCTGACCCTTGTCCTGCCACACCTGCCTCCAACTGAGCCGATTTTTGGCCCTTGGAGCCCCCACCTCGACTGCTGCTTCTCCCTTTGCTTGGGCTTGGGCCTCCGCACCTCTTAGCCCTAGCCACCTATCAGCTACTACTCCGCGGCGCACCTTGGCAACTTCCTCGTGAACTTAGGATTTGACTCATCCCAGTCAACTTCCCTTGCTACCCTCTCAATCATCTCCTCAAAGGAGAGAGGCGGCACACTCTTTATCTCTATATTGAAGAATCCTTATTGCAGCCCTAGGGTGAAGGCCATCATTAAGGTATGTCCTGGCATCTCCTGGACCTACAAGATCTCCTCTTGAAACTGGTCCACGTAGCTCGCTAGGGTCTCGTTCACCAGGGTATAGCCAACACCTACTTCTCTCGAACCTCAACTCTCGACTAATTATGATGGACCTAGTACTGACCCAAAAGCCTCAGCAGGGAGGTCCCACCTCACATCCGTAAGATCTCTGAGAGCTTCCCCTCCAAAGCCAAAGCTGGGCTTGGAGCTCCTTAGAAAGCGGTCTTGATTTGGTGAATAATGAAGACTTTTTTTCAAAGGAGCCCATATGGGTCTTTTTATAACCTTTTGCTGACCTGAAGTTACCAAAATAACCCTGGATGGCCTGCCAATAGCCAAATCCCACTATTTGAGGAGTGTTAAATGCAGCCCTTGGGGGTATAAGGGTAATTTTACCCAAGGGTAATTAAGTCATTTTACCCCGGACTCTAGGCCCCACTCGGCAAGAACCCTATGCCGAGAATGCCTGAACCTTCCCGCCTACACTTCCTGTGGCGCTGAGTGAGAACCCCTGAGCCGAGAACCTTTACGCCTGCACTTCCTGCAGCATTGAGTGAGAACCCCTGAGCCGAGAACCTTTTCGCCTGCACTTCCTACGGCGTTGAGTGAGAACCCTTGAGCCGAGAACCATTCCTCCTTGACATCTGCGGCGTTGAGTGAGAACCCCTGAGTCGATAACCTTTTTGCCTGCACTTCCTACGGCGTTGAGTGAGAACCCCTTAGCCGGGAACCTTTTCTCCTGCACTTCTTATGGCGTTGAGTGGACTCGGTGCATTCTTCCCAACCTCCCTTGTCGCAACTGGACGCCGTCCCGTGGCTCGGCACTAGTAATCTCGCCATGCCCTTATGCGATAGCTCATCCAAGCCGAGAGCTCTTCCTCTGCGAGAGCTCTTCTTGTCCCCAAGGCCCCAAGCTATTTTGAAGCTAGTCAACCTCTGACCATTGATGCCTCCGGGTCCTACCCATCAAATATGGGTTGTACACGATCCCCGCTCTTTTTAAGCTAGCTCTGTGCTTGAAAAGACACGTCCAACCTATAAATATTCGTTGGGCACGTATCACTTCCTGCAAAGAGAATCTATTGGTGGGCCCTGCCGTGGTTATATATATGCACTAATAGACGCCGTAAATCTACCCCTTATAATTGTTGCTCTCCTGGGATTTCGCGTGACCTCGCGATGCACTGTAAACAAGCTGGCAAGCCACTCTTGCAGAGCCTTCAGGACCGCATAGACGCGGCGCAGGCACGAACCCTCGCCAATACTTCCCTAGTGGCTCCTTGGCAGGAGAGAGAGGCACCCACTGTGGAGCCTCAGCCATCATCAAAAGAGAAGAAGAAGAAGAAGGCGAAGAAGATCCATCGGGACCTCTCACGAGAACACCGAGTCTCTCCCACTCCATCCCCAAGCCGTGAGGCCGATCCTCTTCTACTACAGAGGGTTTGTCTCACCGACTAGCGGACTGCTGTACATAAGAGTTAGTCAATGAACCTTTCTTGGCAGGTGGTCCCGGAAGGTGGTGCCGGGCTTCCGCCGGTGCCACCGGACCCATCGACGTCTCGCCCACCAAAGGATCAGCCACAAGATCCGGAAGGGGCTCCTGCCGATGCTTCGGGACCTCCAAGTAGTCCCTCCTTCTCGCTTTTGCCCGTTTTTTGATCACTCTAACTCTTGGGCTGGACTCTCGCAGCGCCTGCTTCCGCCCGCCCGGGTCTTACCTCGCAGGGAACTGACGTAGGGGCTGCCCCCCGTGAAGATCCAACAGCCAATCTCCACACATCTGCAGGGGAGGCGCCTGTCGAACCATCCTTGATGTCGGAGGCCGTCCATTCCGCGAGGGAGCGTGGCCCTCCCCAAACTTCGGGCCCAACGGAGGTTACGGAGCGCGAGATCTTCCGTCTGGGCCGTTGAAAACCACTCCATCTCCTGTTCGGGAAGGACGCCGGGGGAGAGCCCGGGCCTTCTCGCCTTCCACTGGCTGACGGCTCTCGCCATGCTGCAGGTATGCACATACTGCTACTGCTTTTACCCTGCTCTCGCACATACCGGCAGATTGTGTTCTCAGGAGTTCCGGACCTGCGATCGGGACCTGATGAGGATGAGGATGATGACGGAGATCAGGAGGAGGAAGACGGCAAAAGCTACCCCTTCCCCTCTTCTGACGAAATAGAAGGAATCCTGATTGGAGCGGGAAGCACGAGAAAGCGGGGTAAAAGGATCGCGACCATCCTCTCCAAACTCGCGCGGAGGGAGCGGGCCTAGGCCTATGCGGCGAGAGAGTTTCGCAGGTCGGTGGAGCAAAGGTTGGAGGCCCTAGAGCGAGATTACTTCCTAAGCGAGACGGAGTGGCCGGTCGGCCCTACGAGACAAAATTCGCCGGATCAATCTAGGGTGCACCGTTCTCTCCTCCTACTTCAACCCGCTGGCACCTCTGAGGCCCCGACAGTGAACGAGAAGATGCTGGCGCTTGGAGCCTTATTAATTCCTGATATCTCTCCCCTTCTTACCTCTAGCCTTCCCTTCTCGCCATGTACCCTTTCTTTTTAATTTAATTCTAAACCTTGGACTACTTGCCATCTTGTGAACTGCTTTCATTAGTTAACTGTTATTGTTACTACTATTATGTTAGGTCTCGCCAGGCAAGAATGTTCTTTGCTTCCGCGTTTGTCATGCCATGCGATTCTAACAACTAGTTTGCTCGAACTAGGGATATCGATCTGTCACTGTCAATTCAGGCGGGGAACCGAGGCGCCGTTGACCTAGGGCGTGACAGTTGTACCTCCACCGCCCTTTCTAGGAAAATCATCATTTATCACGGCTTCCTATAAATTGGTGGATCCACCCACCACATTTATTTCCTCGGTTCGGAACCTTCACTTTTCTTCTTTTTGCTCTCGCCCTCTGTCGGGAACACCCAACTTTCGCCTCCCTTCCCTTGTTTATCAGCTGGTCTCTCCCTCTCACCTCCTCTCTTGCGACTTTGCCTTCAAATACTTTAGACACAATGCTGGGCGAGAACGAGGGACGTTCTAATTGCGCGGAAGCTTTTCGGAAGCACCAATTTCCGCCGTGCCGTCTGACACTAGAGGAGTATCAGCTGATTACCAACCGATATGTTCCTTCCATCTTCACCACGAGAAACCCAAGCAATAATGACAGGGTGAACACCGCGCCAGAGGGGGAGCTCGCGATCCCCCTCGAGCACTTCGAGGTAGGCTTTCGCCTCCCTCTTTGGCCGAAGATGCGCCTGGCCCTCCGCTACTACGGAGTCGTTCCCGCGCAGCTGAACCCAAACTCGGTCGCCTTCCTTGTAGCGTTCATCTGCTACATTCAATCCGAGAGGATAGAGTTCAACCTTTCGTTCTTCCGGAAGCTGTTTACCTTTTGCGCAAAGGGAGGAGTCGTCTTCTTCTCCGGGAAGCTACTCAAGATAACCGGTCTCGCCAACAAGCATCTTCACTAGGACGAGAAGTTTGTCTTCATCTCTGGTGACTTCGAGAACGTTCCGCTTGCGCCGATATAGTATGAGGATGCCGCTTACAAGCCGCCAGCCATGGGGTCCCGCAAGAGTGCGCTCCTTGAATTCTTTGGGACCAAGGAGTTCGACGTCCTCTTCCTTAGGCGGGACGTAAACTATCTTCCCCCCGTTCTTCCTAGCGAAGGTAAGATCTCGTTTTTTCTTTCTTTAATATGGTATTTACACGTCCTATCTCAATGCTGAGTGTTACCGTGTTGCCTTTGTAGGAGAGCGGGAGATCCCTTTGCGCCAGCCCTTCCCCGAGACGCAAGCTGCTGAAGGCTAAACTACGAGAGATCTGTTGGCTCTCGCGAAGTCTGCTGCCCGCGCATGCCGGAACGAGCCAGCTCTACCTCCGCCTTCTGGTGCCAAGAAGCGGAAACCCAGTGAATTTTTGTCTCGGCGGATGAAGAATGCGAAACCATCCGCTGCCGAGAAGGGGAAGTCTAAGGTGCCTTCGCTCGTCCGATCTCTCCCGCCGGGCCAGTCCTTCGCCGAGATTTTAGCAGCGGTTAGCAAGATAATGGATGTCTCCAGGAGCAGTGCTTGGTCCCCTGCCAAGAACCCTCTAGCCGCGATAGAGGCGGGTGTCGAGGTGGGCGCAGAGCCAGTGGCTGTCGAGAGCTATGCAAAGCTCCCGCCCAAGCCTGTGCCGAAGGTGTTGGTACCCTAGGTTTTGATTTGAGTTCAGTCCTCTCTTTCTGTCTCTTGACCCAAGATTTATCTATGGTCAAAGGTTAGTTGATAGGTTAGATTCTCTAGTTGTGTAGAATTGCTTTTCCAGATGAATATTTGGTTAAGTAGTTTTTCGTTCGACTATAGTCGAACGTCGCTCGACTATCGTCTATCGGCTGATCGACGATCGTCTATCAGTTGGTCGACGTTCTGTCTGCGTTGATAGCTCGACTATCTGTTGATAGGTCGACTATCTGTTTGCTTTGATAGTTCGACTATCTGTTGATAGGTCGACAATCTGTTTGCTTTGATAGTTCGACTATCTGTTGATAGGTCGACTATCTGTGTTGCTTTGATAGTTCGACTATCTGCTTGGATAGTTCAACTATCTGATAGTTAGACTATCTGTTGATAGATTGACTATCTGTTTTGTCTGATAGGTCGACTATCTGTTGATAGGTCGACTATCTGTTTTTCTGTGATAGGTCGACTATCTGCTTGATAGGTCGACTATCTGTTTTTGTTTGGTAGTTCGACTATCTGTCCTGATAGATCGACTATCTGATAGCTCGACTATCCGTTCTGATAGGTCGACTATCTGCTGAGGTAGTTCGACAATCTTCTTTGATAGTTCGACTATCTGGATCGTTCGACTATCTGTCTGATAGGTCGACGATCTCCGTGCGCTGTTCGACGATCTCCGAGGGTCGTTCGACGTTTTGCTGTATGCTCTTATTTAGTTTTGTCGTCTTCTATGATGTGACTAATTTCATATTTATTTTGGCATATTTTATAAAAGATTATCTGAATAATTTGTGACATTTTTTCCATGCAATATCAGTTCTATTCTATATGTATGAGCTAATCTTTTCTGACAAAGTTGTTTGTCTTATAGCTGAGATATGCAATCTGCTTTATCTGCCAGGCTGTCCTTTATAGCCGTTAGACTCAAAAAGTCTTCCTTGGCCGTAAAGAGTTCTTTCTGATGTGACTTTCTCTTATATTATTTCATCAGAAGTATTTGCAGCTTCTTAGAAAGCTTTATCCTTTTATAGGATATCTGCCTGCAGTATTTTTGTTTTGCTTTATGCTTTTTGCAGCCCAGCTTGTAGAGTTCAAAAAAAGACAAGATTCAAATTCAATTAGAGTCGTTGCTGCTGCTGATATATAAAGACTTCTTTGAAGAAGAAATCAACTAGTCCATATAAAAAAAGAGATCAACTAGTTCTCAGATAATATTCATTCAGCAAGCTTACAGCAAGAACAAGTTTAACTGCTCTCAGCAATCTTCACTCAACTGAGAAGTGTTAGCTCTTCTGCTCTTCTTCAACCTGAGTTCTCCTGTTTCCAGGAAGTTCTGACACAGAGATCTTTTGAAGAAGAAGAAGAAGAAGATAGCTGCTAAAAGATTTTCATTTCTTACTTTATATCTTCTTGTAGTTCTTCCTTCAGTATTTACTGAAGTGTTTCTGCACTGAAGCAAGACTTCACCTGGACGTTCTTTGAGCCAGGGGGAGCCTTGATTCTTTTAGAGCTGCCTAGCTCAGTGCAAGTTATTGTGCTTCTCTAATCTATTATAAAATAGAGAAGACACCTTAACCTCCTTTCCCCCTCCTGTACAGGGTTATTACTCCCTTCAAAAGTATCATTTGGTGGCAGGGCACCTGATCAAAAACCTGTGTTTGGTTTTTAGACACCTGATCAAAAGTCTAAAGGGTTTCTTGATCTAACTGAAGCAGATCTTGTTGGTGGTAGGGCACCTGATCAAAAACCTGAGTGGATTCCTACCTTGTTGGTAGAAGAGTGGACGTACCCATGTTGTTTGGGGAACCACTATAAATTCCTTGTGTCGTATGGATTGCCTTGTTTAATTACTTGCATTGTGGCTGTGATTAGATCTTAACTAGGTTTGCTAGTTGCTGCTTAGGTTTTCAAGCTTCAACTGTAATTACAGTTAGCTTTAGTTTGTGCACAACACTTGTGTTAGGTTCTAAGGTTTAATCTTAAATATCTATAACTTTCATTCCGCATTTAACTCCAAGGGAGTTGAGTAGAAAGTCAACTTTGCTAGTACAATTTTTTATTACTCTATTCACCTCCCCCCCCCCCTCTAGAGTAGTATCTATCCCTTCTCTTTCAATTGGTATCAGAGGGAGGTTGACTGACTGAATAGGCTAACACCTAAGTCACAAGATCCTGATAGATACCAAAGTTTATAGATATTCACTTTCACTATCATGGCCCAGTCCAAGGATTATTCTAGCACCAGACCTCCAGCATGCAACTTAGCTAAGTTTGGCATCTAGAAGGCAAGGATCAAATTATATATGAATTCTATTGATGAAAGTATTTTTGCTTCTATTTTGTCAGGACCACCAAGAGCACCTGCTGCTGCCACTGCCTCATCATCAACTGATATGAGTGTAGTGCCTCCTTGATAATACGTTTTGTAGCCTAAACTATTATCATATTTTATATTTTATATTGTACAAATTATGTCTATTATTAGTTTATTTTTATCCTTTTTATGTAAATTTTATTGCCACTAACTTTTTCCTGTCTTTTTGCAGGTTTCCAGAAAAATTGCCAAAATGACCTGTCACGCCCCCCTGTCACGCCCTCCCTGGGCGTGACCTAGGGCGTGTCACCCGATCCCGAGGACACCTGCTGGAGGGGACAGAAAACAGTCAAAAACGGCTGTCACGCCCCCTGGCACGCCCTCCCTGGGCGTGTCACCATGCGTGACCAGGGGCGTGTCGCCCTCTGCCGCAAAGCTGCCGCCGCATTAAATGTCGTTCCGCCTCAGCACGCAAATAGTACTGTCACGCCCCATGTCACGCCCGTGACAAGGGCGTGACACCCTCCTTTTTCGGTGACTGACGGATTTCCGACCAATGATTTGGACATGACGTGCCTGTCACGCCCCCCTTTCATGTGCGTGACCTAGGTCGTGACCACCGACGTACCGAAGCAATCATCCCTCCCGGCAGAATCCAGAGCCCGAGGTCAAATCCGTACCTGTCACGCCCCCTGACACGCCCCCCCTAGGGCGTGTCGGAGGGCGTGACCAACCCGAGAAATTTTCTATAAATTGAGCCCCCCCCTCCCCATTTCAGCAAGCTTTGGTTGAGTGGGGGAGGTGCTGCCCCTTTGTTTCTTGATCCTTTTTCATGCTTTCTCTCTCTCTCTCTCCCCCTCTCTTTGTACTTTTTGTTTAACCCTAATTTAATCTTAGTTTGTTCTAGCTTTTATTGTAATTTTCTTCTTGCTTAGTGCTTAATGTAGGGCTAGAATAGGGTTTAATTCTCATGCACTTGTAATTTTATTTTCATTAGTGTAACTTGCCCTTTTTCATTAATAAAATTGTTCTTCCCTTAGCTTGTGTTCTTCTTATGTTTTTCTACTCATCTCCCCCCTCCACTCCATTATGATTAACTAATCCTCCTTGTACTCGATCTTGATGATCCGAGGTTAGAGCGATTATGTTATGATGTTTTAATTAATCTTTTCTTTTTAGGTTAGGGACTTGAATTACTCTTGATTAATCACAGGTTGGGGGTATATTTTCGATATATACTCTCCGCCTTTGCTTTCATTCTGGGCTAGCCGAGAGGCCGAAAGAATGAAGTGAGCATTCAAGAGTAAAGGGAGTTGTATGCACCCCTCGAGAGAGGCAGACGTCCAAATCTCCCGGATTGGAGTAAAATCCAATAGTGGGGTTCACCGCGTAAAGCGAGTTTTAGGCCTCCGATTTAGACGAAAGTCGGTCGGACCTTCCTAAACTCAGTTGGGCACGGCTTCGAGAGGAGCGTGTTCAAGCTTTAGGAACCTCCACGGTCAAGGACCCTTATCCTATTAAGTTTAGATTTTATCGCATTTTCTTAATCGTCTTTAGCCGAGGTGAATCTTTATCGGGTGCATTTCCATTTCATATTTTCTTCCTTTCATAGTAATCTCCTGTCTTGTGCTCTTTAATTAACTGCAGTAATTTCCTTTCTAGCTTAGTTGTTTGCTTAACAGCTTTACTTAATTGCAGTGTTTCTCTTTCTAGTATAGCTTTACTTTCTCCCCTGCACTTAGATTTTCCAAAACCCTAGTTTTTTCCGTCGATAAGATAATAGCGTTCAGGTGAGTAAGCTTAGCCAACAGTTCCCGGATTTCAATACGACACTTGTGTCCCCTAGCTACAATTCGATAGGTATACTTGCCTCATTGGGTTGCTAGTTCGATTGCGTTTATTTTCTTCGAACCCTAGCGCGCAACAAGTTTTTGGCGCCGTTGCCGGGGAGCCAACTTCCGTTGATATTTTGAAAACACGAACCTATTAATTTTATCTCTTCTCTTTCTCATCCCCTTTCTTTAAAGTTTTAAAAATAAAAAAAAATTATCACCGCTCTTAATAGTAACCAACTTCACAATTTTTCTACGCCACCTAATTCTCTCGAAAAGGGCAAAGGGCTTTAAGCACCACTATCTTGTCTAGTACCTTGCGAACCCTTCACGGGGTAGTCCTTGGGAAGTTCGGGAGTTAATCTATAAAAAAATCTATTTCAAAAAGAAAAAAAAAATTAATTTAATTTTCTAAATCTAGTTTTTCTTTCTAGTTTATCCTTTTTCTCTTTCTCTTCTTCTTTTCTGTTCTTTTAGTGCATGACCTGCGGGAGTCCGTCGGTTATTTTGGACTTGGACCACGAAATTGAGCATACTCTTCGGAGAAGATCGCGATTTCAAGGTCGTACTATCCAAGTGCCGGTTGAGGACTCCGAGTCATTTGCTACTTTAAGAATGGAAGAACCCAACGTAGATGAGGCCATGCAAAGGACTATGTCCTATTATGCACGACCGAACCTCGAGGGAACAGAATCAAGTATAGTCCGCCCTGCTATAGCAAATAATAACTTCGAACTAAAGCCTAGCATAATTCAAATGGTGCAGCAATATGTGCAATTTGACGGACTTCAAGATGAAGATCCGAATGCACATATAGCTAGCTTTCTTGAAATTTGCGACACCTTCAAGATAAATGGTGTCACAAATGATGCGATCAGGCTAAGACTCTTCCCCTTCTCTCTAAGAACTAAAGCTAAGTTGTGGCTTAACACACTTCCGAAAAATAGCAAAACCACTTGGAATGAATTAACTGAAAAATTTTTGGCGAAGTATTTTCCGCCAGCTAAAACTGCAAAACTTAGGAACGACATCTCTGCCTTCGGACAAATAGACTCTGAAACCCTTTACGAAACCTGGGAGAGATTTAAAGAATTATTAAGACGATGCCCATATCACGCGCTGCCTGTATGGTTACAAGTGCAGACGTTTTATAACGGGCTAAATCAAAGCACGAAGCAAATGATAGACGCAGCTTCTGGCGGTACTTTAAATCATAAGACCCCGGAAGCCGCTCTTGAGCTTTTTGAGGACATGGCCATGAACACTTATCAGTGGAATGTGCCTAGGTCCCGCCCGAACAAGCCTGCAGGTATCTATTAAGTGGACAACATCTCTCAGCTCGCTCTGCAAGTAGAAATCCTAAGCAAAAAGATAACGGAGATGACTACTGCCTCCGCCCCTTAGGTATGGGAATCTGCAACCCCTACTCCAGAACATTTAGATTATGTTAATAATTTGCCTAGAACTGCTTTTAATAATTTTTCTGCTGCGAATTTTCATCCGCCTGGTTTTAATTTTCCGAATAGTTATAACCCTGCTTTAAGAAATCATCCGAACTTTTCATGGAGTAATCCATCGAATGCGATGCGCCCACCCCCACAAAATGATTTTTCTGCACCACCACCACCACCACCTCTTCAAAATTACCCAAAACCTCCAAGCTTGGAGGAATTACTTTCTAAATATATCACCACAAATGACGACACTATAAGAACGTTAACCGGAAGCGTAAAAAGTCTAGAAAATCAAGTAGGACAGCTCGCAAAAATAATTTCTGAGCGACCCGCAGGGTCTCTTCCTTCCAATACCGAACCCAACTCGAGAGAGCAAGCGAAAGCTATAACTCTTCGGAGTGGGAAGCAAGTCTCTGGTATGGTAAGTGAAGAGCCCGAGGCAAGCTCCGCTTCCGCTTTTAAAAATCAAAGCTCCGCTCCTGCTTTTAAAAATCAAAGCTCCGCTCCTGCTTTTAAAAATCAAAGCTCCGCTCCCGCTTTTAAAAATCAAAACTCCGCTCCGCTTCCACCCTCTGCTGAAGAAGTAATCACCCCCGCTTTAGAAAATAATCTCACTCCACCACCCATCTTCAAAATTAATTCAACTCCTCCATACCCCTTTGAACTTAATAGACAACGTCAAGATGATCAGTACTCCCGCTTCTTAGAAATCTTCAAACAAATCTACATTAATCTTCCCTTCCATGAGGCTATTTCGCAGATGCCGAAATACGCCAAATATCTTAAAGACCTCCTCACAAACAAGAAGAAGTTAGAGAATCTTTCGCACGTCACGCTAAACGCCGAGTGCTCCGCCGTTTTAACAAACGGTTTGCCGAAGAAAATCAGTGACCCGGGTAGTTTCTCTATCTCGTGTGTCTTCGGTGATCTCTTTGTTAAACACGCGTTAGCCGACTTAGGCGCAAGTATAAACCTGATGCCCTTTTCGTTGTTCAAAAAGTTAGGGATTGGTAGCCTTAACCCCACGCGTATGAGTATCCAGCTAGCCGATAGATCCGTCAAGTACCCGTTAGGAATAGTGGAGGACGTTCTAGTGAAAGTCGACAAGTTCATCTTCCCGGTGGACTTTGTCATTTTGGACGTCGAAGAAGACGTCGAGGTTCCCCTGATCCTTGGCCGACCCTTCCTTGCCACCTCTCGAGCCATCATTGACGTAAGCAATGGTAAGCTCTTTCTTCGAGTAGGCGACGACGAAGTCACATTTTCGATCACCCCTTCGATGAAGAACACCTTAGCGAACAATGACTCATGTTTTTTCGTAGACGCCGTGAGTGATGATTCCTCCTACTGCCTCTCCGACTTTGAAAAAGAATTTTCTACTTTTTGCTCCTCTTCTCTTACAATGGAATCACTGCAAGGAAGTGATGAATCTTCTTACTATCTTTCTGAGTTTGAAAAAGAATTTTCTGATTTTTGTTCTTCCTCTTTTCTTCCCACTGAATCTCTACAAGAAGCTGTCTTGGCTGCTAGCCCCACCCCTTATTACGTTCCTTATAAAAAATTTTATGAAGATATTATTTTTGAAAAAGAAAGAATCTCAAAATCCTCTTATGAAGAACCCCCTACCCTAGAACTTAAAGAACTTCCCGAACACCTTAAGTATGCTTTCTTAGAAAAAGATTCCAAGTTACCAGTTATCGTTTCGGCCTACCTCACAGATACGCAAAACGATAAACATCTTCTAGTTCTACGTAAGCATCGCCGGGCTATTGCTTGGCAAATTTCTGATATCAAGGGCATAAGCCCATCTTTCTGTACACATAAAATTTTAATGGAAGATAATTCGCGTAACTCTATCCAACCTCAGCGTCGTATAAACCCGAATATGAAAGAAATAGTTAAGGGCGAGGTTATGAAACTATTAGACGCAGGAATTATCTACCCTATATCGGACAGTAAATGGGTTAGCCACGTTCAGGTAGTTCCAAAAAAGGGAGGGATAACCGTAGTTAGTAATGAGAATAATGAATTAATCCCGACACGGACGGTGACGGGTTGGCGTATGTGCATAGATTACCGTAATTTAAATGACGCCACCCGCAAGGACCACTTTCCTTTACCGTTTATCGACCAGATTTTAGAACGCCTCTCTAGCCATAGCTTTTATTGTTTTCTCGATGGCCTCTCGGGGTACTTTAAAATACCCATCTCTCCCGAGGACCAAGAGAAAACTACGTTTACTTGTCCCTTCGGCACCTTCGCGTACCGAAGAATGCCGTTTGGATTATGCAATGCGCCAGCTACATTCCAGCGATGTATGCTCGCAATATTTGACAAGTACGTAGAAAGCATTATGGAGGTATTCATGGACGATTTCTCCGTGTTCGGCGATACCTTCGATAGATGTTTAGAAAACCTCGAAAAAGTCTTAGAACGATACGAAGAAACTAACCTTGCCCTAAATTGGGAAAAATGCCATTTTATGGTGAGGGAAGGGTTTGTTTTGGGTCATAAAATTTCTGCTAAAGGTATTGAGGTAGACGTTGCCAAGATAGAAGTTCTTGAGAAGTTGCCGCCGCCTACAAACATAAAAGCTATAAGAAGTTTCCTAGGCCACGCTGGTTTTTATCGTCGTTTTATAAAGGACTTCTCCAAGATCACAAAGCCCCTCACCCATCTCTTAAAAAAAGACGCTCCATTCATTTTTGATGACTCTTGTATTTCTGCCTTTGAATCAATTAAAGAAAAGTTAATTAACGCACTAATTATGATAGCTCCGGTGTGGGACCTTCCTTTCGAGATTATGTGCGATGCGAGTAGTTTTGCGGTGGGGGCCATATTAGGTCAACGCATATCTAAGAACTTCCACCCCATCTATTACGCTAGTAAAACCCTCACATCTGCACAAGAAAATTACACCACAACCGAGAATGAGCTCTTAGCTGTAGTATTTGCGTTTGATAAATTTCGCCCTTACATTACACTTTAAAAAATCATTGTTTTTACGGACCACTCGGCCCTCAAGTACCTTCTTGCCAAAACGGATGCCAAGCCTCGCTTGATTCGCTGGGTCTTACTCCTCTAGGAGTTTGACTTAGAGATCCGTGATAAGCGAGGAGCCGAGAACTTGGCCGCCGACCATCTATCCAGATTAGATAACCCCTTTATAGAAAAATTAAATGAAAAATCTTTTAATGACTATTTTCCTGATGAGAAGCTGCTTTTAGTTAATACATCTACTTCTCCTTGGTTCGCGCACATCGCCAACTATCTAGTGGCCCGGGTGCTCCCAAAAGAGTTCTCCTCTCAGCAAAAGAAGAAATTCTTTTCTGGGCTGAAGAACTACTTCTGGGAAGACCCGCATCTTTTCAAAATTTGTGCGGATCAAGTGATAAGGAGATGTGTTTCTTTTGATGAAGGAATTGATATTCTAAAACATTTGCATGAAGGTCCGACAGGTGGGCACTATCAAGCTGCTCGCACCGCTCATAAGGTGCTTTGCACGGGTTTTTACTGGCCTAGCCTGTTTAAAGACGCGCAAGCCTTTGTGAGCAGGTGTGATAGTTGCCAACGGTCGGACAATATTTCTAATAAAAATGAAATGCCGCAAAATTATTTCTTAGAGTACGAAATTTTCGACCTCTAGGGAATTGATTTTGTTGGCCCCCTTCCTTCTAGCTTCGGAAACAAATATATTTTAGTTGCTGTTGATTATGTTTCACGATGGGCTGAGGCCCAAGCTCTTCCCATGAATGACTCCCGAGTTGTAGTCACGTTTTTAAAAAAATTATTTTCTAGATTCGGTACGCCACGCGCAATCGTTAGCGATAGGGGTTCCCATTTTTGTAACGCGTAATTTTCAAAAATTCTTACCAAATACGGCGTTACGCATAAGCTTTCCACTGCCTACCACCCCCAAACTAACGGTCAAGTCGAAGTAGTTAATAGAGAAATAAAAAGAATATTAGAAAAGACTGTTTCAACTTCGAGAAAAGACTGGTCAGCCAAACTTGACGATGCTTTATGGGCCTACCGAACAGCGTACAAAACCGCCCTCGGATGTACGCCGTATCGGCTGGTGTATGGAAAATCGTGCCATCTGCCCGTAGAGTTAGAACACCGCGCCTTTTGGGCCTTAAAATTTTTAAACTTCGATCCCCACTCAGTCGGTGACCTTCAAAAATTTCAACTAAATGAACTCGATGAGTGGCGCTCTTATGCTTATGAAAATAATAAACTTTATAAAGAGCGGACGAAGCGTTTACACGATAAACACTTAAGGCACCCTAAAAACTTTAAGCCGGGCGACCAAGTCCTTTTATATAATTCTCGTTTACGTTTATTTCCGGGCAAATTAAAATCTCGCTGGTCTGGCCCGTTTTCTGTTTTAGAAGTATTTCCTTATGGAACTGTTTTAATTTCTCACCCTGATAAGGGTAATTTCAAAGTGAATGGTCAGCGTCTTAAACTGTATTTCTCTGGTGATGATGATGTCAGTCCAAACATTATTAAGTTTCTGCTTCACAAACTCTAATCTGAAACTTTTAATTTTTTGCTAAAAACAATTTTATTTCGGGACAACAATATTTTTGGACAATATTATTTTTGATCCGTCGAGCTCAACGATGCTTTAACCAAAGGGCGCTCTTGGGAGGCAACCCAAGTTATCTTTTTCTGTTTTCTTTATTTTACAATTTTTGCCTTGGACGGCTCCGACAAGCTGAAGCTTCTGCGATCGCCTGCTCCAACATTGCTGAATCCATCACAAAGTCCAAAGAAGACATTCAGAGGAGCGGCATCACTCAGCTTTCGCAGCAAATAAATCCGGGGAAGTACCTGTATTTCAATTCTGTCTTTCAATTCTGTACTTTATTTTTCTCTCCTTCTCCAATCCCCTTCTTTAGCCATTGAGGACAATGTCTGTTTTAAGCTTGGGGGAGGATTTCCTCCTTTATTTTTGCTTAATGTAAATAATTTTCTTTTTGTATATATTGTAAATAGTTCCAAAAATAAATAAAAAAAATGAATATCTTAAAATTCCAAAAAAGTGAAAATTTTTCCAAAAATCCAAAAAAAGAGAATATTTCACAAAATTAAATTAAAATATATATATATATATATGTGTTCTTGAATAGTTTAGACATTTTGGTATTTCAATAGTACCCCTAGTTTTTAGTTTTGTTTTACTCAAAATCTCCTATAAACAACTTAGTTAATTATAATATTTCTAATCGTCCTTTTTAATTATGTCTCACAAGTAAAATGTTGGCCATGTTGTGTTTCTAATTCACGGTAGCATGTTAAGGTGAAATATTTTTCTAAAACTCGCATTTCTATTATGGTTTTTTGTTGTTTATTTCCTTTACTTTCTTAAAAATTCATCATTCACTATTTTCTTTTTCGTTTTTGAATAATTTTTGTAAAGTCAACTTTTGAATAACGTAGTAGATGTGAACGATCCAAGTCACCTATTATTTCTATTTTCAAGATAATTTCATCAATCTTCTTTTATTATCTAGGACTCGCTTTTTGAAAAATTTTCAAACCTTTGTTTTAAATAAATTCAAAAGCGTGAAAATGATTTAGGCCATTTTTGTTTTCATTTGAGCTTTCTTGCCAACCTAAAAACTTTTACCACTAGTTAGCCATTTTTGAGCCTTTTTCCGATTTCATTTGATAGCTCCTCCCTTCATTTCAGTTTCACCAAAGCCAAAATTTCCAACCTATCGAATCACACTAGCCTTTTTGAGTTTCATAAATTATTTTGATGATTTTGATAGGGTATTTTGTGATTTTTATGGGAGAAAGGTTTTCGAAAAAAAAAGTATGTTAGAAAGTGATGTTTATTTTTGTTTGGCCAACTCAAAAAGGAAAATAAAAATATTTATGGCCTTTGTTTTGAAAAAAAAAAGAAAAAAAAATGAAAAAAAAAAGAAAAATGAAAAAGAAAGAAAAAAAATGTGTATATATTTTTATGAAAATTTTTGAAACTCTTTGCTTTGGTTTAGTGTGATTTTAAACCTTCACGTTTATCTTTGAATTCCACTCCTAATCATTTTCCTAAACCAAACGTTTCTGTCCTATTTAAGTCCTTTTGATTCACGCTTTTTGATTTTTATTTAACAACTAAGAAAAAAAACAGTAAATCAGTTTTAGTTTTAGATTTAAACCTAGATTTTTGATAATTAAATTGATATAATTATAATGCGTTGCTTGGATCCAGTAACAATTCAATGCGTGTTTTTCATTTTCGTTGCTTTACTTAAGTCCATTTAAAAAATCTCGTTAAAATTTTGGATGATTTGTTTTTATTAAGTAAAGTTTATAAAAGTTTTACCATACCTAAATAATTGTTTTAGACTTACATTTCACCTTTTCCCTACTAAGAATTTCGCATAGTACTTGTGTAGGCATAATTAGAACTTTTTGATTAGTCATTTTTATAAATTTCTAGTTTTTATATTTTTGCTTGGGGACAAGCAAAGCTTAAGCTTGGGGGAATTTGATAATACGTTTTGTAGCCTAAACTATTATCGTATTTTATATTTTATATTGTACAAATTATGTCTATTATTAGTTTATTTTTATCCTTTTTATGTAAATTTTATTGCCACTAACTTTTTCCTGTCTTTTTGCAGCTTTCCAGAAAAATTGCCAAAATGACCTGTCACGCCCCCCTGTCACGCCCTCCCTGGGCGTGACCTAGGGCGTGTCACCCGATCCCGAGGACACCTGCTGGAGGGGACAGAAAACGGTCAAAAACGGCTGTCACGCCCCCTGACACGCCCTCCCTGGGCGTGTCACCAGGCGTGACCAGGGGCGTGTCGCCCTCTGCCGCAAAGCTGCCGCCGCATTAAATGTCGTTCCGCCTCAGCACGCAAATAGTACTGTCACGCCCCATGTCTTGCCCATGACAAGGGCGTGACACCCTCCTTTTTCGGTGACTGACGGATTTCCGACCAATGATTTGGACATGACGTGCCTGTCACGACCCCCTGTCACGGGCGTGACCTAGGGCGTGACCACCGACGTACCGAAGCAATCATCCCTCCCGCCAGAATCCATAGCCCGAGGTCAAATCCGTACCTGTCACGCCCCCTGACACGCCCCCCCTAGGGCGTGTCGGAGGGCGTGACCAACCCGAGAAATTTTCTATAAATTGAGCCCCCCTCCCCATTTCAGCAAGCTTTGGTTGAGTGGGGGAGGTGCTGCCCCTTTGTTTCTTGATCCTTTTTCATGCTTTCTCTCTCTCTCTCTCCCCCTCTCTTTGTACTTTTTGTTTACCCTAGTTTAATCTTAGTTTGTTCTAGCTTTTATTGTAATTTTCTTCTTGCTTAGTGCTTAATGTAGGGCTAGAATAGGGTTTAATTTTCATGCACTTGTAATTTTATTTTCATTAGTGTAACTTGCCCTTTTTCATTATTAAAATTGTTCTTCCCTTAGCTTGTGTTCTTCTTATGTTTTTCTACTCATCTCCCCCCCTCCACTCCATTATGATTAACTAATCCTCCTTGTACTTGATCTTGATGATCAGAGGTTAGAGCGATTATGTTATGATATTTTAATTAATCTTTTCTTTTTAGGTTAGTGTTGGGGCTTGCGGGTCCGAAATTGCCCCCGGTGTTGCGGCACTAGTCGAAGCAGAAGGACGTGTTCCCTGCGAGCCTAACTGGCTGCCCCGTGGATCCGCCCGAGGACCTTGATATAAAGATTAGTATGCGCCTTTGACCTTCAGGCCGGTCTTTTGGTGCAGTTGGTAGCGCTAAGTCCTCTCAAGTGGTATCAGAGGGGGTCGCGGGTTCGAAACCCCGGGGTCGTTTCCGGGGGGGGGGGGATTGTTGGGGCTTGCGGGTCCGGAATTGCCCCCGGTGTTGCGGCACTAGTCGAAGCAGAAGGACGTGTTCCCTGCGAGCCTAACTGGCTGCCCCGTGGATCCGCCCGAGGACCTTGATATAAAGATTAGTATGCGCCTTTGACCTTCAGGCCGGTCTTTTGGTGCAGTTGGTAGCGCTAAGTCCTCTCAGTTAGGGCCTTGAATTACTCTTGATTAATCCCGGGTTGGGGGTATATTTTCGATATATACTCTCCGCCTTTGCTTTCATTCTGGGCTAGCCGAGAGGCCGAAAGAATGAATTGAGCATTCAAGAGTAAAGGGAGTTGTACGCACCCCTCGAGAGAGGCAGACGTCCAAATCTCCCGGATTTGAGTAAAATCCAATAGTGGGGTTCACCGCGTAAAGCGAGTTTTAGGCCTCCGATTTAGACGAAAGTCGGTCGGACCTTCCTAAACTCAGTTGGGCACGACTTCGAGAGGAGCGTGTTCAAGCTTTAGGAACCTCCACGGTCAAGACCCTTATCCTATTAAGTTTAGATTTTATCGCATTTTCTTAATCGTCTTTAGCCGAGGTGAATCTTGATCGGGTGCATTTCCATTTCATATTTTCTTCCTTTCATAGTAATCTCCTGTCTTGTGCTCTTTAATTAACTGCAGTAATTTCCTTTCTAGCTTAGTTGTTTGCTTAACAGCTTTACTTAATTGCAGTGTTTCTCTTTCTAGTATAGCTTTACTTTCTCCCCTGCACTTAGATTTTCCAAAACCCTAGTTTTTTCCGTCGATAAGATAATAGCGTTCGTGTGAGTAAGCTTAGCCAACTGTTCTCGGATTTCAATACGACACTTGTGTCCCCTAGCTACAATTCGATAGGTATACTTGCCTCATTGGGTTGCTAGTTTGGTTGCGTTTATTTTCTTCGAACCCTAGCGCGCAACACTCCTCCAGACTATAATGATGAGTACAAAAAGGCAAAGATAGCAGATGCCAAGGCAATGAACATTCTGGCTCAGACAATGTCTGATGAAGTATTCCAGAAGGTTGCTGACTTCTCCTCAGCAAAAGCTATGTGGGATACACTGAACCAGATTGTAGCTGGTTCAGCTGATGAAAGGAAGGACAGGAGGTCCAACCTTATCTCACAATATGAGAATTTCAAGAAAACTGATGCTAAATCAGTTGAAGCCACGTACACAAGGCTCAGCTCAATCATCAATGAGCTGAGGACCCTTGACAAGGATATTTCATTGACAGAGGTCAATGATAAGATTCTTATGTGCTTCCCTAGCACATGGGATCTGAGGATCTGGCCTATCAAAGAGGCCAGAAGCACAACAGAAATCTCAACAGAAGCCCTTCTCGGCAAGCTCAAGTCTTTTGAGCAAGTGCTGAAGTCCAGGGAAGCAGAAGCTGAAGCAAAGACCCCAACTCCTACAAGAAAAGAGCAAACCCTTGCTCTTAAAGTTGCTGACACTTCTGAAGGTAGCCAGTCCAATGAGGAACTGATGGCATTATTTGCCAAAAGGTTTCTCAAGATGGGAAGGAAGGAATTCAGAAAGAAGTCTTCAAAGTATGAAGAAAAGCCAAGGTATGATCGCACCCCTTCTAAAGAAATTATCTGCTATGGTTACAGGAAGCCTGGACATATCCTTCCAGATTGTCCAGAGGAAAAGAATAAAGAAAAGAGGAAAGATAAGGATCAGCACAGGAAGCACTCCAAGCCATCCTCCTACAAGAATAAAAAGAAGGAGAGAGGCTTTGTCGCTAAAACCTGGAGTGATTCTGATGAGGAATCCTCTTACTCAAGCTCCAGTGAGGATGAAGAAGAAAAGAAGGCAAAGGACATTTGCCTGATGGCAATTGATGCCTGCAGCAATCACTCAGCTGCAGAGATTTCAGATTCAGATGAAGAAATGCCAACAGAAGATGAGGTACTATCTTCTTATGATTTCACTTCTGCAGAATTTAGATTAGAATTTAAATCTTTATGTTTAGATTTAATTAGTTCTGAAAAAGAGATTAAAGAACTTAGACATAGGCTAGCTAAATCAGAAATCATATCTATTGAAAACATTAAGTTAAAAGAAGATCTCACTAATTCTAGTGAAGAAATTAAATTTCTTAAGAATGAGTTAGCTAAATCCAAAAGGCTAGAAGAGTCTCTGAATGGTAGAAGCCTTAAGTTGCTTGAAATAACCAGCATGTCTAACACTAGAACAGGCAATAACAAATTAGGCTTAGGAGCATTTTCTAGTGAACCCCCAATCATTCTTAAAAACCAACTTTCAACTCCAGTGAACTTTATCTCAGCTGATGGGATAAAGAACACTGAGCAAGTCAATCAAGTAAATAGAGCTTTAAATAAAGCTAAAAGAGAGAAAAGAAAACAGAAATTTAAAAAATTACAAAAAACGTCGAACGCTGCTCGACGATCTCAGGCTCAGTGGTCGAACAGAGATCGACGATCTGAGCAGCCATCGTCGAACGCTGGTCGACGTTTCCAATATGAATTTCAAAATTACACCCAGAACCTTAGAAACCCGAATATGAATAGAAACCCTAGGTTCATTGACCCATCATTTGCATGGAGAATCCCACCTAGGAGATCTTACCCATTAGGTTATCACCCTCAGCCTGCTTATTCTTTTATTTCCAGTTTTTCTTATGTGAAAAACAAGGGACCCAAGGTTACCTGGGTCCACAATGTTTAAATTGTTTTATTTGCAGGTGAAGACCTATCCTATCAATCAAAATAAGTGGTATTTGGATAGTGGTTGCTCCAAGCATATGACAGGAAATAAAGAACATCTGTCAAAGTTCAAGGCAAAGCTTGGCCCAAAGGTAATCTTTGGAGATTCAAGCTGTGGTCAAATTGAAGGCTATGGCAGGATGACAATTGGAGCTGTTACATTCAAGAGTGTTGCTTATTTGACTGGACTCAAGCACAATCTAATTTTAGTAAGTCAATTATGTGATGCTGGATACCAGGTATCATTCTCTAACTCCCTTTGTAATATTACTTTAAATAATAATGTTGTATTAGTAGGCATTATACAAGGTAACATTTATTTAGTAGATTTTAATTCAACTGATTCTGAAATCTGCCAGTTTAATGAATTAACTAATAATAATACCTTGTGGCATAAAAGGCTTAGCCATGTTATCCTCAAGAATATATCTAGGTTATCTAAACACAACCTTGTTCGAGGTTTACTGATGGCCGCGGAACAGAGACCTACTGTGGTTGGTTCGAAATGGTCAGATTCCGCGGGCCGGTTAGAAGATCGAGTTTTCTAACGAAAGGAGGCAAGCGCACCTATCGCAAGTAGTACTCGGTATTCGGGAAAATATCGAGGTCATATTATTCTCGGGGACGCGTTGATTATATCTACTCTTCCAGGAACACTATTATCTTACTAACAGTAAGGTGGGATTTTTTTAGTTTAATTAAAGCGGAAAGAAAGAAAGCGGAATTTTGCTAAATTAGTTTGATGACGGGTTAACGCTCGGCATCGAATCGGATTAAGACTAAAATAATTCTTATCAATTATTAAACTTTGTTTTTAATTTAATAAAAGGCACTTGGCCGTGGAGGTTCCAAAAACATGAGCTCACCTTGGTCTAGGGATATCGCTCACCTGGGCGCTAAGGCTATTCGACCGAACGTTAGTCCGACGAAGGATTCCCCTTAATGCCCGCATTACGCTAAGAACCCCGCTATTGGGTGGGGGACCCAATCCGGCAGAACTACGTTTCTCCTCTTTCGAGGGGGCGTACGCAGTTCTCTTTACCCAAGGGGGTTCGGTCCATACGTGCAGTCTCTCGACGTCGCGTATGGATAACGGAAATAGAGCCCACACATCGATTATGTGGTCCTATGCGTCGTTAACCCGGGGTAAACCTTAAGTCCTTAAATTAAAGTAAAAATAAAGTTTTTTAATTATTTCAAATCATTTTTTATGTCCCAATGCTCTTCGATGCCGAAGGCTAAAAGAGATTAGCCACTCATCGTTATGGGGACGGCTTTATGTTTTTAGGTGAAGCGTGAGTGTTAAATTAAGCACTGAACAATTATAAGAGAAAACACGAAAAATAGGACAATTAGATAAATTTAAGGCTAATTGATGCAGGCACTCACGCACACTTCAAAACCATAAAGAAAATTAAATAAAGCAAGACCCACTCAAATGAGTAGGCGGAAATAAATGCACACACGCACACACTCTTCTTAATTGAAGAAAGCGATAAATAAAGCGGTAAAATTATCTCCTACACACACGCACTCTACATAATTGAGAAAGCGATAAAATTGCAAGTCCCGGCTCAAATGAGTGGGCGGGAGTAAATCTATCTCATACACACGCACTCTACTTGAAATTAAAACACACACACACACTCTACAGAAATGAAAACACACGCACCCACACAAAGTTTTCCTACTCAAGTGAGTAGGAAGAAAATGAAAGCAGTAAAAAGACAAGTCCCACTCAAACGAGTGGGAGGGAAATGAAAGCAAAGCGCCATTTAACTCTTAACGAGTAGGCGGAAATAAATGCATACGCACACACGCACTCTACAGAAATGAAATAAAGCAATAAAACCTAACTCATACACGCACACACACTTGCAAAAATGAGAAAAACAAAGAGCTCAGAAAATTAAAATGACTGCATTTCTACCGCTAGAATGCGGTAGAAATGCATAAAAAGTGAAAATAAAAATTAACCGGAGCGAAATTTTTTGCAAATAAACGCAAAATGGAAGTACTCGAAAAATTAATACAACTGCATTTCTACCGCTAGAATGCGATAGAAATGCATAAAAAGATAAAATAAAAATTAAAGGGACTAAAAGTTTTGCAATTAAAAAGCTAAAACAAAGTGAGCGAAAAATTATAATGACTATATTTTCATTCTTATATTTTTATAAAAACTCCTAAAAAGTGAAAATAAAACAAAAAGGACGAAAAGTTTTACAATCCTAAAGAGCCTAAGTAAAAAAAAATGAAAATAACACTTTTAGATGAGTTTTTATAAAGCCTTATGAATGAAAAAATAGGAAAAAGGAGAAAAGCAAAATCTAAAAAGGTGCAGAAAATAAAATTTAAATGGACGGCACAACGGCTAGAAATGCCGATAAATCCTAAATCTAACTAAGTTATGAAAGCAAAAAAGATGAAAACATAAAAGAAATACAAAAAGATGAACGAAAAATTGCTTAAGTAGGCGCATTCAAATGGATTATTCATACGAATCAAGAGAGAAAAATTCATATTTTATTAAAGTAAAAACCCTAATACAAACTAAGAGAGAGAGAGGGGGGAGAAATTCTCCTTACATAGGTATGGAATCCAATTGGGCAGCACCTCCCCTAAGCAAAGTGGTCAAAAAGTGGACAAAATAAGCTTCCTGGAAGCTCTTATTTATAGGCAAATTTTCGGGTTGGTCACGCCCTAGGTCACGGGCGTGACGGGGGGGCGTGTCATTACTATTCATGAGCTGGCCGGTTGACTTGACTGGAGCTTTGACTTCGGGGCGAAAACGTGGCGGTCATGCCCAAGGTCACGGGCGTGACGAATTGTCACGGGCGTGACAGGGGGGCGTGATGTTGGGAGCTGGCAGTTCGATGTCGGCAGCGTTGACGGTTTGACTAAGCTTGCGGGTCGGGCTCGACACGGGCGTGTCAAGCATTGACATGGGCGTGACGTCGGGCGTGTCGGGCTGGGTTTGATGATGGCCGATCGCCGAGCTGTCACCTATGGTCGGCGATCGTCGGGCTGGCGTGACACGGGCGTGTCGGTCATTTGACACGGGCGTGTCAGTCAATTTTTTTGACTTTTTTGGAATTTTTCTGGAAATTTTCTGCAATAAAAATAAAGCTAAGTTAGAAATAATATTTACAAAAATAAGCAATTTATTGGATAAAACAGATAAAAAAGACAAAAAACAAACAAAATTGACTTAAATAAAATACGAAAATATAGGTATATTTACAACTCATCAAACACCCCCATACTTAAGCTTTTGCTATTCCAGAGCAAAAGTTTGAGATGAACTTATAAGGAATAATAAAAAACCCTAAGTTCTGCTACCGCTAAATTAATTATAAGAGAGATCAAATAAAAATATACGGGGTATAAGAGTTAAGTCCTAAAATTATTTTAGATGATTTAAACAGGGCAAAAGTTTTGGCCAAAAGACTATTTGATGTAATCAAATAGAAAGCAATAGTTGTATTGGTTAGATTAACAGAAAATAGTTTGGAGTTATACGAACTTTAGCTTATAGGAGTGTTATCGGAAATAATGCAATTTACGAATTATGCTCTCAAAAAGATTTTTGAATTAATTCTAGAGTCATGAAATTGGCTAAGGGGGGTTGATGTTGGTTTATGAAGATGCTTGGATTTTGAGGCGAGGTTATTTTTTTCTCGAACCTCCATTTTTTTTTTTGATTTGGATGTTAAAGGAAAACAAAATCTTATTTTCCTTAACATAAAATTTTTTCTTTCTTCATAAAAATAACCCAATGTATATGTGTTGGAGTAATGAATTTTATCCTCTTACTCCGTAACGTATAATCATTTAATTTATTGGGTGCCTATGTTTACGGAATGAAATCTTATTCCCATTGACATAAGATCTTTTTTTTTTTTGAGGAAATAAATTTTTATCATACCAAGTAGGTTATGATAGGATAGGTAAGGGGAGAAAAGAGAACTAGATTTTTAATTGAAAAATGATTGAGAGCAACCTTTATAAATTGTACGTTCCAATTTTTCAGAAAGCTAAAAGCAAGCATAATTGAATTCTATAGTCGTTATTTTCTAACATGGTACACATGCTCCTATCTATGAAAAATTAGAAGTAGTGCCTAAAGCGAGTCCCCTATTTTTAACAAAGTATAATAAATTCTTTAAAACTTAACCCCGGCTATTTAGATTTTTCAATCTATAATTAACAAACGAATAGTGAACAAAGAATTGATCAAATTAGCATATAAATAAACTCAAAACGAAAGTTTTGGATAACAAGAAACTTAAGAATGAAATGTTTGATTTATTTGTTTCAAAACTTATAAAAAAAAATATTTTGGTTGTTTTTTTGAAGTTATGCTCTTTTTTTGTAGTTTTGTAGTTATATCTTTAATATATACATGCTAAAAAGAAAGAAAAAATGCGAAATTTTTTTTTTTTGGATTTTAAGTTTTGTGAATTTTTTTGTATTTTTAATGAAATTTTTATTCTATTTACAAAAATTTGGGAAAAAGAAAAAAATATTTACAAGGATGAGAGGGAAAAATGGAGAGAGGAAAGAGAAAGAATATTTACAAAAAAGTATTTACAAAAATTATTTACAAAAAATATTTACAAAAATATTTACAAGAATATAAACTAGGTAGCCGCGAGATGACTCGTTATGTGGATGGCTCGATGAGCCGGATCTCGCGGACCGAGTTAAAAATAAGACAAAGTTTCAAAAATGAAACTTCAAAAATTTTTAATGAAAATTTTTTCGGATTTTTTTTTTTTTTTTGTTATAAATTTTTTTTGAAGTTTTGTTTTTTTAAAAAAATTTTTTGTTTTGTTTTTTTTTTTGTTTTTTTTTTAAGTGAAAAAGAAAGTACGAAAATATGAAAACACCCCCATACTTAGATCCAACATTGTCCCCAATGTTGTATGCTAAGCATGAGGAATAAGACAGCAGGTATATGTACAAAAAAGAAAAGAGAGGGGGCAGAAGACGTCCCTGATCCGCGCGCGAGGAAGCCCATTAGAAACCCTGCATTTATTAGAAAAATAGAAAACATAATAAATAAAAACGTAAAAAAGGATAGACGTGGGGTGCCTCCCAGGAGCGCTTTGTTTATAGTCGCGTAGCTTGACTATAATGGCGGGTTTATATATGGAGAAGGGTTATGGTTTCGCTCCTACTGATCACAGGGTCGCCCGCTATATAAGACTTTAACCGATTACCGTTCACCTTAAAAGTGCCTTTTTCGGGGTGGGAGAGGAGTACGGTCCCATATGGCCAAACCTCTTCAACCTTGAAGGGGCCGAACCATCGCGATTTTAGCTTACCCGGGAAAAGCCTAAGACGTGAATTGTAAAGAAGGACTAGATCGCCCGGAGAAAAAATTTTGGGGGTTTTAATTTTTCGATCGTGATAAAACTTAGAACGCTCCTTATAGAACTTATTGCTCTCGTAAGCGTTCGCACGCCATTCATCGAGCTCGTTTAGTTGCAGTTTTCTATTTTGAGCGGCTAAGTTAGAGTCGAGGTTTAAGAGTTTTAATGCCCAAAGTGCGCGGTGCTCCAGTTCTACGGGTAAATGGCACGCTTTGCCATAGACTAATCGAAACGGGGTACAACCGGTAGCGGTTTTGAACGTCGTACGATACGCCCATAACGCGTCGTCAAGCTTAGCGAACCAGTCTTTCCTATTAAGTGAAACGGTTTTTTCTAATATGCGTTTTATTTCTCGATTTACTACCTCAACTTGGCCACTTGTTTGCGGGTGGTAGGGGGTGGCAAGCTTGTGCGTGACGCCGTATTTAGCTAACGTCTTAGCCATTAGAGCGTTACAGAAATGCGTTCCCCTATCACTAACAATACCGCGAGGCGTGCCGAAGCGAGAAAATAATTTTTTTAGAATTGTAACGACGACTCGCGCATCGTTGGTGGGGAGAGCCTGCGCTTCCGCCCACCGTGATACGTAGTCGACCGCCACTAAAATATACATATTCTTATAAGAAGGAGGTAGGGGGCCAACAAAATCTATGCCCCATAAATCGAAAACTTCGCATTCTAAAAACATATTTTGGGGCATCTCGTCGCGACGTGAGATGTTACCCGACCGTTGACAGCTATCGCAAGCGCGCACAAAATTATGCGCGTCCTTGAAGAGAGTGGGCCAAAAGTAGCCCGCCTCTAGCGCCTTCCTAGCGGTCCGGTTGGCTTGATAGTCCCCCCCGGCTGGACCCTCGTGGCAGTGCCTCAATATTTGCGTGCACTCTACTCCCGCTACGCATCTTCGAACCGCTTGGTCCGCGCAGATACGGAAAAGAAAGGGGTCATCCCAAAAGAAATTTTTCAAGTCGGAAAAGAATTTCTTCTTTTGATGACTTGAAAAATCTTTTGGAAGTACCCGCGCGAGTAAGTAGTTCGCAAAATCTGCGAACCAAGGCGAAGATGACGAAGACGAATGAATGGCGAGAAGGCATTCCTCGGGGAATCTGTCATTTATTTCAGATTCGACGAGCGCTTCCGCACCCGGATTTTCTAAACGGGAGAGGTGGTCTGCCGCTAGATTCTCCGCGCCCTTCTTATCTCGGATCTCCAAGTCAAACTCTTGTAGGAGGAGAATCCATCGAAGAAGGCGGGGCTTCGCGTCGGCTTTAGCTAATAAATATTTAAGGGCGGAGTGATCGGTAAAAACGATAACTTTAGATAGCGTAAGATACGAGCGAAACTTATCGAAAGCGAAAACGACGGCTAAGAGTTCCTTTTCCGTCGTCGTGTAATTCACTTGTGCGGAAGTGAGCGTCTTGCTAGCGTAATAAATAGGATGAAAATGTTTTTCTACGCATTGGCCAAGAACGGCGCCTAAGGCAATATCACTAGCGTCGCACATGATTTCGAACGGAAGGGACCAAGTAAGCGGCTTTGTTATTTTTGAAAAATCTTGAATGAAGCGCCTATAAAAGCCCGCGTGGCCTAAGAAACTCCTAATGGATTTTATGTTTGTCGGCTGAGGAGGCTTTTCTATGATTTCAACTTTGGCCTTATCGACCTCTATCCCCTTAATCGAAATCTTATGGCCGAGGACCAAACCTCCTCGAACCATAAAGTTACACTTTTCCAAATTTAAAACAAGATTCGTGTCCTCACATCACTGGAGGACACGATCAAGATTACGAAGACAATTCGGGAATGAGCATCTGAATACAGAAAAGTCATCCATAAATATTTCCATAATATCTTCTACTAGCTCACCAAAAATTGCTAGCATACATCTTTGGAATGTAGCCGGCGCATTGCAGAGGCCAAATGGCATTCTTCGATAGGCGAAGGTGCCAAAGGGGCAAGTAAAAGTTGTTTTCTCTTGGTCTTCGGGGGAAATGGGGATTTGGAAAAACCCTGATAAACCGTCGAGAAAACAATAAAAAGGATGACCGGAAAGACGCTCAAGAATTTGGTCAAGGAACGGTAGTGGAAAATGGTCTTTGCGGGTGGCATCATTAAGTTTGCGATAATCGATGACCACACGCCAACCCGTAACAGTACGAGTTGGGACGAGCTCGTTGTGCTCATTCGCCACTACGGTTAGACCGCCCTTCTTGGGCACGACATGAATGGGACTAACCCATGCACTATCAGAAATGGGATAAATAATCCCCGCATCTAATAATTTAATTATCTCAGCTTTCACGACGTCTTTCATGTTTGGGTTAAGACTCCGCTGCGGCTGAATGGTTTTGCGGCAATTATCGTTTAAGAAAATTTTGTGAGTGCAGAATGAAGGGTTAATCCCCTTTAGGTCAAAAATTTGCCACGCAATTGCGTGGCGATGTTTAAGCAAAACCTCCAATAACGCGGAGGTCTCCGAATCGCTTAAATACGAAGAAATGATTACCGGGAGCGTATCATTTTTTCCCAAAAAGACGTATTTTAGGGATTCGGGTAATGGTTTGAGTTCTAGGATGGGCGGTTCTTCGAGTGAGGTTTTAGTGCTAATGTCTTTTGAACCAATTGGTTCAAAAGGCATATTCGTAGACTCGTCCTCATCGCAATAAAAATTTTCGAGTGAAAAAATATTTTCGTTTAAAAATTCGGACTCGAAAACCGGGGAAGAACTATCTCCATAAAAAGAATCTAAAGAACAGCAGAAATCGTCGCTCGGCAACGAGTCTTCCATAGAGGAGTTAATAGAAAAAGTAACTTGGTCGTCTCCTACCCGAAGGAGAAGCTGACCATTACTTACATCAATTAACGCACGTGAGGTCGTGAGGAAAGGGCGACCAAGTATTATTGGTACGTTGGCGTCTTCCTCGATGTCCAAGATGACGAAGTCCACCGGGAAGGTGAACTTGTCTACTCGGACAAGGACAACCTCAACAACCCCGATGGGGAACCTAACCGAGCGATCCACTAGTTGGATGCGCATATTGGTAGGAGCAGGAGTACCCAAACCTAAACGCAGGAAGAGCGAGAACGGCATCAAATTAATGCTCGCGCCTAAGTCTGCCAAGGCATATTTTACTAATACATCGCCAAAAAGGCACGGGATGAAGAACCTTCCCGGGTCGTTTTGTTTTAAGGGCAATTTACTAGTAAGAGCCGCCGAGCAGACAACGTTGAGAGATATATGCGAAATATCCTCGAGTTTGCGTTTATTAGAAAGTAGTTCTTTTAAAAATTTCGCATATTTAGGCATTTGCGAGATAGCCTCGCAAAAAGGAACATTAATATGAATTTGTTTAAGTAATAAAATAAATTTTTCATATTGCGCGTTTACTCGCTCATTATCTAACTTATGCGGGTAGGGCAACGCCTTGTTTAAAATAGTTTTATCGTTAAAAATCGGTAAGGGTTGCGTAATCGAAGAAGAGGGAAGAGGGGTCGGAGGTGAAATATGTACCTGAGGATCGATCCGTTTTGGATCGACCACCTCCTTACCGCTACGGAGGGTTATAGCGTTGGCGGTTTCCCTTGGATTGGGCTCCGTGTTCCCTGGCAGTGCCCCCATGGCGCGTTCTGACATGAGTCGCGCCAGCTGTCCAACTTGGAGTTCTAAATTTTTTAGCGATCCGGTGATGTTCCGGATATTAGACTCGTTGGACGCGACATAACGATTAAAATTTTCCTCCACCGGGGATGGCTTCATAGGAGGGGGAGGAGGAAACGTTGGCGCAAAAGGAGGGGGAGGAGGACGCTGCGCGTTGTTCGGGTTGCTCCAGGAGAAATTCGGATGGTTCCTCCAACCCGGATTATAGTGGCTACTATAAGGGTTGTTTTGAAATGAGGGACGCACCGGATTTCCCATGTAGTCCACGAATTCGTTGACTACGCAGACGTTGGAGGGGGGGAGAAAACAAGGCGGAGTGGAGGAGGAAACAGACATCTCCGCCACCTGCTTAGTTAGCCTTTCCACTTGGAGGGCTAGCTGAGCAGTGGCATCCACTTCAAAAATGCCCGCCTGCTTAGGGCGTGCCCGCGGGACATTCCACTAGTAGGCGTTCACCGCCATTTCCTCGAAAAGGGCCTGGGCGGCCTCGGGGGTCTTATTGTTCAGAGTGCCCCCGGCAGCCGCGTCAATCATTTGACGCGTCTGACTATTCAGTCCATTATAAAAAATTTGTACCTGCAACCACGTTGGCAGAGCGTGGTGCGGGCACCGGCGGAGGAATTCCTTAAAGCGTTCCCAAGTCTCGTAAAGAGACTCGGAATCATTTTGGACGAACGAAGATATGTCCGCCGGCAGTCTTGCAGTTTTCGCGGGCAGAAAATACTTCGTAAGGAATTTCTCGGCCAATTCCGCCCAGGACGTGATGGATCCCCGCGGGAGGGAGAGTAACCACGCCTTAGCCTTGGACTTAAGAGAGAACGGAAAAAGGCGCAAACGAATGGCGTCATCAGTGACGCCATTAATCTTAAAAGTATCGCAAATTTCAAGAAAATTAGATAAGTGATTATTGGGGTCCTCATCCGGCTGTCCGTCGAACTGCACGGCATTTTGGATCATTTGAATCACACTTGACTTAATTTCAAAATTATTGTTGGCCACAGCGGGCCGAACAATACTCGACCCCGTATCATCCAAGTTGGGCCGAGCGTAATAAGACATAGTACGCTCGGCCGGTTGGGCATTATTCGGGTCGGCCATAGAAGAAGAAGAGGGTTCTCTGATAGATTCTGCGGGGTCTAAAAAGGGAATTCGACGGAGAGATCGGATACGCGCAAGAGAGCGGTCGATCTCGGGGTCGAATTCAAGATTTTCAGAACTCGAAGGTTGTCCACGGGTCATGCACCCTTAAAAAAAATGAAAGGGGGAAGGATTTTTTTTCTATAAAAATTTTTTTATTTGAAAATAAAGTAAAATTAATAGAGTTCCGGATTCAATATAACAACCGAGATTCCCCGGCAACGGCGCCAAAAACTTGATGGCCGCGGAACAGAGACCTACTGTGGTTGGTTCGAAATGGTCAGATTCCGCGGGCTGGTTAGAAGATCGAGTTTTCTAACGAAAGGAGGCAAGCGCACCTATCGCAAGTAGTACTCGGTATTCGGGAAAATACCGAGGTCGTATTATTCTCGGGGATGCGTTGATTATATCTACTCTTCCAGGAACACTATTATCTTACTAACAGTAAGGTGGGATTTTTTTAGTTTAATGAAAGCGGAAAGAAAGAAAGCGGAATTTTGCTAAATTAGTTCGATGACGGGTTAACGCTCGGCATCGAATCGGATTAAGACTAAAATAATTCTTAACAATTATTAAACTTTGTTTTTAATTTAATAAAAGGCACTTGGCCGTGGAGGTTCCAAAAACATGAGCTCACCTTGGTCTAGGGATATCGCTCACCTGGGCGCTAAGGCTATTCGACCGAACGTTAGTCCGACGAAGGATTCCCCTTAACGCCCGCATTACGCTAAGAACCCCGCTATTGGGTGGGGGACCCAATCCGGCAGAACTACGTTTCTCCTCTTTCGAGGGGGCGTACGCAGTTCTCTTTACCCAAGGGGGTTCGGTCCATACGTGCAGCCTCTCGGCGTCGCGTATGGATAACGGAAATAGAGCCCACACATCGATTATGTGGTCCTATGCGTCGTTAACCCGGGGTAAACCTTAAGTCCTTAAATTAAAGTAAAAATAAAGTTTTTTAATTATTTCAAATCATTTTTATGTCCCAGTGCTCTTCGATGCCGAAGGCTAAAAGAGATTAGCCACTCATCGGTATAGGGACGGCTTTATGTTTTTAGGTGAAGCGTGAGTGTTAAATTAAGCACTGAACAATTATAAGAGAAAACACGAAAAATAGGACAATTAGATAAATTTAAGGCTAATTGATGCAGGCACTCACGCACACTTCAAAACCATAAAGAAAATTAAATAAAGCAAGACCCACTCAAATGAGTAGGCGGAAATAAATGCACACACGCACACACTCTTCTTAATTGAAGAAAGCGATAAATAAAGCGGTAAAATTATCTCCTACACGCACGCACTCTACATAATTAGGAAAGCGATAAAATTGCAAGTCCCGGCTCAAATGAGTGGGCGGGAGTAAATCTATCTCATACACGCACGCACTCTACTTGAAATTAAAACACACACACACACTCTACAGAAATGAAAACACACGCACCCACACAAAGTTTTCCTACTCAAGTGAGTAGGAAGAAAATGAAAGGAGTAAAAAGACAAGTCCCACTCAAACGAGTGGGGGGGAAATGAAAGCAAAGCGCCATTTAACTCTTAACGAGTAGGCGGAAATAAATGCATATGCACACACGCACTCTACAGAAATGAAATAAAGCAATAAAACCTAACTCATACACGCACACACACTTGCAAAAATGAGAAAAACAAAGAGCTAAGAAAATTAAAACGACTGCATTTCTACCGCTAGAATGCGGTAGAAATGCATAAAAAGTGAAAATAAAAATTAACCGGAGAGAAATTTTTTGCAAATAAACGCAAAATGGAAGTACTCGAAAAATTAATAGAACTGCATTTCTACCGCTAGAATGCGGTAGAAATGCAAAAAAAGATAAAATAAAAATTAAAGGGACTAAAAGTTTTGCAATTAAAAAGCTAAAACAAAGTGAGCGAAAAATTATAACGACTATATTTTCATTCTTATATTTTTATAAAAACTCCTAAAAAGTGAAAATAAAACAAAAAGGACGAAAAGTTTTACAATCCTAAAGAGCCTAAGTAAAAAAAAATGAAAATAACACTTTTAGATGAGTTTTTATAAAGCCTTATGAATGAAAAAATAGGAAAAAGGAGAAAAGCTAAATCTAAAAAGGTGCAGAAAATGAAATTTAAATGGACGGTACAACGGCTAGAAATGCCGATAAATCCTAAATCTAACTAAGTTATGAAAGCAAAAAAGATGAAAACATAAAAGAAATACAAAAAGATGAACGAAAAATTGCTTAAGTAGGTGCATTCAAATTGATTATTCATACGAATCAAGAGAGAAAAATTCATATTTTATTAAAGTAAAAACCCTAATACAAACTAAGAGAGAGAGAGGCGGGAGAAATTCTCCTTACATAGGTATGGAATCCAATTGGGCAGCACCTCCCCTAAGCAAAGTGGTCAAAAAGTGGACAAAATAAGCTTCCTGGAAGCTCTTATTTATAGGCAAATTTTCGGGTTGGTCACGCCCTAGGTCACGGGCGTGATGGGGGGCGTGTCGCTACTATTCATGAGCTGGCCGGTTGACTTGACTGGAGCTTTGACTTCGGGGCGAAAACGTGGCGGTCACGCCCAAGGTCACGGGCGTGACGAATTGTCACGGGCGTGATAGGGGGGCGTGACGTTGGGAGCTGGCAGTTCGATGTCGGCAGCATTGACGGTTTGACTAAGCTTGCGGGTCGGGCTCGACACGGGCGTGTCAAGCATTGACACGGGCGTGACGTCGGGCGTGTCGGGCTGGGTTTGATGATGGCCGATCGTCGAGCTGTCACCTATGGTCGGCGATCGTCGGGCTGGCGTGACACGGGCGTGTCGGTCATTTGACACGGGCGTGTCAGTCAATTTTTTTGACTTTTTTGGAATTTTTCTGGAAATTTTCTGCAATAAAAATAAAGCTAAGTTAGAAATAATATTTACAAAAATAAGCAATTTATTGGATAAAACAGATAAAAAAGACAAAAAACAAACAAAATTGACTTAAATAAAATACGAAAATATAGGTATATTTACAACCCATCATTTACCTTCTTGCCCCTATAAGAAGGAGAGCCTATGCAAGGATTGTCAACTAGGCAAGCAAACCAAGAACTCATTTAAATCAGTAAATAAAAGTGATTCTCCTAGAATCCTGTATTTATTACATTTGGACCTATTTGGCCCAATAAATGTATAGAGTTTAGGAGGGAAGTATTACACCCTAGTCATTGTAGATGACTTCTCTAGATTCACTTGGGTGTTCTTTTTGAGAACTAAGGCTGATAACTTCAAAGCCCTTACAGATTTTCTATTATGTGTGCAGACTGAGTACTCTACTCATGTGGCCTTGATCAGAAGTGATCATGGTACTGAGTTTGACTCTCTTCTCATGCAAGAATTCTGTGAGAGAGAAGGTATCAAACATAGCTTCTCAGCTCCTAGAACTCCCCAAAAAAATGGGGTAGTTGAAAGGAAAAATAGAACACTAATTGAAGTTGCTGGCACATTGTTGGCAGATGCTAATATGCCTCTTTCCTAGTGGGCAGAAGCTGTTAGTACAGCCAACTATGTCTTGAATAGAAGTCTGATACACAAACTTAAGTGTAAAACTCCTTATGAGTTACTTAAAGGAAAGAAACCTAAAATAAATTATTTTAGAGTGTTTGCTGTATTGTTTATATTCATAATAACAATAAAGAATACCTTAGAAAATTTGAAGCAAAGGCTTCAATGGGAATTTTTCTTCGATATTCCCAAGTAAGCAAAGCTTATAGGGTATTTAATGAATCCCAAATGTTTTACAAGGAGAAGGAAACTTCCCCTTCCTCATGTTCATTACAGGTACAAGAATCTTCCAAAGATGTCACTCAAGAAATCCTCCATCTTTCAACTCTTCATATCACTGAATCAGACAGTGATGAAGACATTGCAGAAGTTGTTGTTGTTCCACCGAAAGTATATCAAATTCCTCTTGAGGAATTAATCCCAACTATTGCTAAAGATCACATCCCACCTGCTGATGTTGTCACACTTAGAGATCACCCTATATCTCAAGTGATAGGCGACATATCAGCTGGTGTTCAAACAAGATATCAGTTAAGACAAGATGTGATGCATGCTTGTTTCCTCTCACAGATTGAGCCCCTCACCATTAAAGATGCAGAGCTAGATCCCCATTGGATCATTGCTATGCAAGAGGAACTCAATCGGTTTGAGAGATGTTAAATTTGGACTTTGGTTCCAAGACCTAAAGGCCAACTGATCATAGGCACCAAGTGGGTGTATAGAAACAAGTTGGATGCAAATGACATCATTGTAAGGAATAAAGCTAGGCTTGTAGCTCAGGGCTACAGACAGGAGGAAGGTATAGATTATGACCAAACCTTTACAGCCTACATGAAGTTTAAGGTTTTTCAAATGGATGTCAAAAGTGCTTTTCTTAATAGTGAGCTAAAGGAAGAGGTTTTTGTTGAACAGCCACCCGGTTTTGTTTCTTCAACTCAGCCCTCACATGTCTTCAAGTTACAAAAAGCTCTTTATGGACTAAAGCAAGCTCCCAGAGCCTGGTATGAGACTTTAGCTAGTTTCCTGTTAGAGCACAACTTTACTAGGGGAGTAGTTAATAGAACCCTCTTCGTCAAGCACCACAAGGACACAATCCTGTTAGTTCAAGTGTATGTGGATGACATTATTTTTGGTTCCACTGATCCCAAACTTTGCAAAAAGTTTTCTAACTTGATGCATTCCAAGTTTGAGATGAGTAGTATGGGTGAGCTGTCTTACTTTCTTGGTCTCCAAGTAAAGCAAGATGCTGATGACATCTTCATATCCCAATCCAAATATGCCAAGGAATTGGTAAGAAGTTTGGTATGGCAGATGCTTCAGCAATGCATACACCTATGGCTACTAATGTAGTTATTGATTCTGATGATCAGGGAAAGCCTGTTGATCAAAAGAATTATAGGGCCATTGTTGGATCCCTATTGTATTTAACTGCAAGTAGGCCAGACATAATGTTTGCTACATGCCTTTGTGCTAGATTCCAGGTCAACCCCAAGGAATCTCATCTGATTCTTCTCAAGAGAATTTTGAGATATCTGAAGGGATGTCCAAATCTAGGACTCTGGTACCCAGCTGAGTCAGAATTTGAATTAATTGGATATTCTGATTCTGATTATGCTGGTTGTCGAGTTGACCGGAAAAGTATCTCAGGAACTTGTCAGTTCCTGGGAGAGAGATTGGTCTCTTGGTTCTGTAAGAAGCAGGCCTCTGTATCAACTTCAACTACAGAAGCTGAATATATAACAGCCGCCAGTTGTTGTTCACAGATCCTGTGGATACAAAATCAGCTTTTGGATTATAGGTACTCACACAAGAACACAAAAATCATGTGTGACAGTACAAGTTCTATCTCCATTGCACAAAATCCAGTGCACCACTCTAGAACGAAGCACATTGAGATTAGACACCATTTCCTTAGAGATTGTGTGGAAAAGAACAAGATTAGCCTTGAGTTCATATCCACAGACCTTCATAGATGTGATATATTCACCAAGCCCTTAGATGAACAGAAGCATCTATTCTTTCTAGTTCAACTAGGCATGATTAATGGACGAGACTAAGTGTGTCGTCTGCCTTGTTGAAATCTGTTCGAAGATAGTCGAACGACGTTCGAAGATAGTCGAGCGGATCAAGCCTATCGTCGACCTATGGTTGAAGATAGCTTATCTGCTTAAAGATCGTCGACCGGCGTTCGAAGATAGTCGAACAGGTCGAGCTTATCGTCGATCTATGGTTGACGACAACTTGCTATTTGTGAAGACAGAAATAGTCGAATGATTGATCGACTACTCTGCTTCAGGACCGATCGTCGAACGACCGTTCGACCATCGTCTCCAGTATCTTTTAAATAGATCGACTATCGCTGTTTTAATATAAAGCCGATGGTCGACCTAGGTTAAAAGATAGTTGCTCTTATCGTCGACGGAGAGCGTCTTTTCGCATTCCGTTTTCCAGCTTGCTCTTTGTCTCGCGTTTTTCTGCCACTCCGTCCTCGCCGTCGATCTCTCGACTTCTACAGCGTTTTCGATGGAGATTGCTCCAGCGCTTCTTGTAGTGGTAAAGTTTGATGCCGGTTTCAGCGTTGATTTCGACACCTTCAGCTGTTGTGAACCAGGGATAGTAGAAATCCTAAATTTGTGCAGAGATCAAGGACTAGAGAGACTCATGTCCTACAGGATAAAGATAAACACTCAAGAGATCAAAGAGTGGGCCTTCAGTTCATCGTTGACTGATGATTCGATGACCGGAACAATTAGCGGAGAAGAGGTAATATTAACTCCTGCGATTCTGACTGAAATTTTTGGATTAATTAACGGTGAAGAAGAGTATGAGCAAGATGCTCCTGAATTCGGAAGAATGTTAACTGAGCTGGGACATACCGAAGGCATTCCCTCCAAGCTGCTAAAGATGAATTTCCCGTTTTAGATCAAGTTTCTTGCGGAAATTGTTGGAAAAGTGCACTGGGAAAGCACTCAGCCCTTGATAATATTACAAGGCAACAATTTGCACTAATGTGTGCAATTGTTAATAAGAAGCAGATCAATTGGGCTGGCATTATGTTTGATTTAATCAGGAAAAAGAATGGAAAGAAAGAGGTTACCCTAGGAAGGGTAGTTGGTATTTTTTTGAAGGAGAAATACCCTCACCTGCTTGTGTCAGCCGCCACCTCCATCAACGCGAGTAAGAAGATGGATCCTTCGCTGTTCTCAAAGTGGAAAAGGACTTTCCTGAAGCCCGCTCCCGCAGGGGTTGCTCCAGTTATATTTGAGAGCACCAGGACTGTCGCAGTCACTCCCCCCTTCTAGCAGCTGGCTCAGCAAATCCATCTCCTCCATCTTCTTCATCAGCTTTGACGTCTACTGCAGTTGAAGTTCCTTCAACTTCAACTGAAGTACGACATTCTGCTTCTCCTCCTGCATCTTCTATCCCGACTGATCTTGCTGGGATTTCTCAACCCAGCTTTGATTTGTTGGCGTCTGAAATATCTTCTCCAGTTCATTCTCCAATTCCAACTCCTCCTCTCTCTCCAATTCTATCTTCAGATCATCTTGATCACCCTGCATCCACCCATGCATCTCCACATCACTCTCAAGCTCCATCTTCAGCTCTTTCTCTAGCTCATATTGCATTTACCACCCCTGCTGTTCTTCCACCCTCTGCAATTCCTCCATCATCTTCATCATCTTCTTTTGATATAACTCCAGCATTTATTGCTAGCATTATGGAGTTAATTACCCCCTCAATCAAAACTATGATTGATGAGGCAATTGCTCCCCTTGCTTCTTCTATATCTTCTTTGACTGCTGCTATTCAGGCACTCTCAAAGTCTGCTGAGCCCTCTTCTTCTAGGGGCCTGGTTTCAGTTTCTACTGAAATCAGGCAGGGGGAGATGCTTGATGAAGATATCTCAGAGCATCCTTTTGCCTCCCCTACAGCAGTTCATCTTGCAGTAACAGAGAAAGTAGCAGAAGATTCAGCTCCTCCTCCTCCTCCATCTGAAAAGGAAATATCTGATGCAATCATGTTGACAGAGTTTGTAATAAAAGTTTACTTAGAAGAATCCTCATCTCCCTTGGTTGCCCAGTACCTAGAAGGAATTATCACTTCCTTTCTAGATGATTTATGGGAGTTAGGAAACCCTGAAGAATATCTTGAAGGTATGTCTTTTTCTCAATTTGTAGATTACTCAATTGATATGCTAGTTTGGGAATATCTGGAAGGGATGATTAGATGTCATTTAGCAAGATTTTATTCCTAATCCTACAGATATAATTGAAGAAGTAGTAATTGTCTAAGAACCTGAACCTGCTCTAGAGATTCTAGATGCTGTAGAACCTGAGCCTGAACCTGTATCTGCTCCTGATGTCCAAGTGGTTGTAGAGCCAGTAAGTGAACCTGCTTCTGAAGTTCAACCTGAACCAGAAGCAGCTGTTCAAGTTTCTGAAGCTGCTGAACCTGCTTAGCAAGCAGTGCAAATCGAACTGGTCCCCACGACAGTTCCTGAGCTTCAAGAAATGGATTCTGAAAGTCAAATTGAAAAATCTTCTGTATGGGATGATTCCCCAGGCTTGGACTTAGATACTCTCCTGGCACAGGATGCCATAGAAGAAGAAATGGAAAAAGATGCTTTAAAGGAAAAAGAAAGAGCTCTGAAAGAGGCTATTGACCCATATGATATGCCTATCTCCTTAAATTCTGAAGATGAGATCGACTCTGATGATTCTGCTGAGACTAGGAGAAAAAGAATTGCTAAGAAGAAAAGAAAAGCTGTTGCTCCTCCTCCTGCAAATCCAGATAATGATACATCATATTATATACTGAAAGAGATTGATCCAAAGTCGAAAGACTTCCAGCATTGGATGTGGTTTTCTAAAAATCAGCAAAAGCAAAGGAAAAAGGCTAAGAGGTATGACCCTCCTGCTCCTAGATGGAATCCTAGAGGTCCTCCTCCTCCACCTCCCGGTGCAGGAGCCTCAGGAAATTTATCTTCTAAATCTGCCTCTCAATCTGAAAGATCAAATCCATCTCAACCTGCTCAAAGGAGAAGTTCTCAAGGTTTCCAAGGTAAAATCCAAACTGGCTATCAAAGGCCTTATTCTGTTAAAGAACAAGTTAAGGAGGTAGTGTTTCAAAGACCAACCTTTTCCCCTCCTCCTTCTCCAAAGAAAAAGGTTCCATCTCCAAAGCCAGTTCATACTGAGAAAGATGTTCCAAAAGGTAAGTAATTTATTTTATCTAAAAATTCTAGCAAGAACTTTGCTAAGTCTGCTCTCTCTTGTTATCTAGTTAATCAAGATAAAGAACCAGTTGATTCTTCTTCTGAGATTGTTTATGAAAGCCCAGAGCTTGATCCTAACTTTAGGATGGCTCGTTTTCTTGAACTGGATGGAGCAGCGCAAATCAGGAAAGCTAAAGAAGAAGGAAAGGACACTGCCGGATTGACCACAATGTCTAAATTCAGAAAGAAAGAGCTCGAAAAGTTCCAGGTTAGACCTGAGATGTTTGATCCTTCAAAATATATGGAAAAGCATCCTGAGGCAGTGGTCCCAAGAACAACTGAATTGAAAATTATTGGAGAACAAGATTTGAAGCTATCGAAAAAAGAAGCTCTAGATCCTACAAGTAAAATTACATTTGTTTCTAGCTCTTCTAATCCTGAATCTAACTCTAAAGCACCTTAATTGTTCATTGATTCACAGTTAATTTTTATCTGATTGATTGATGATATCTGCTTAGTTATTTCCCGTTATGCATTTTATTTACTTTCGGTAATTAGTTTCGTTTGCTTTAATTATTGAGAGACTTAACTCAAATAGGGGGAGATTGTTGGTACCGTATGTTTTGATTTGAGTTCAGTCCTCTCTTTCTGTCTCTTGACCCAAGATTTATCTATGGTCAAAGGTTAGTTGATAGGTTAGATTCTCTAGTTGTGTAGAATTGCTTTTCCAAATGAATATTTGGTTAAGTTGTTTTTCGTTCGACTATAGTCAAACGTCGCTCGACTATCGTCTATCGGCTGATCGACGATTGTCTATCAGTTGGTCGACGTTCTGTCTGCATTGATAGCTCGACTATCTGTTGATAGGTCGACTATCTGTTTGTTTTGATAGTTCGACTATCTGTTGATAGGTCGACTATCTGTTTGCTTTGATAGTTCGACTATCTGTTGATAGGTCGACTATCTGTGTTGCTTTGATAGTTCGACTATCTGCTTGGATAGTTCAACTATCTGATAGTTCGACTATATGTTGATAGATCGACTATCTGTTTTGTCTGATAGGTCGACTATCTATTGATAGGTCGACTATCTGTTTTTTTGTGATAGGTCGACTATCTGATTGATAGGTCGACTATCTATTTTTGTTTGGTAGTTCGACTATCTGTCCTGATAGATCGGCTATCTGATAGCTCGACTATCTGTTCTGATAGGTCGACTATCTGCTGAGGTAGTTCAACTATCTTCTTTGATAGTTCGACTATCTGGATCGTTCAACTATCTGTCTGATAGGTCGACGATCTCCGTGCGCCGTTCGACGATCTCCGAGGGTCGTTCGACATTTTGTTGTATGCTCTTATTTAGTTTTGTCATCTTCTATGATGTGACTAATTTCATATTTATTTTGGCATATTTTATAAAAGATTATCTGAATAATTTGTGACATTATTTCCATGCAATATCAGTTCTATTCTATATGCATGAGCTAATCTTTTCTGACAAAGTTGTTTGTCTTATAGCTGAGATATGCAATCTACTTTATCTGCCAGGCTATCCTTTATTGCCGTTAGACTCAAAAAGTCTTCTTTGGCCGTAAAGAGTTCTTTCTGATGTGACTTTCTCTTATATTATTTCATCAGAAGTATTTGCAGCTTCTTAGAAAGCTTTATCCTTTTATAGGATATCTGCCTGCAGTATTTTTGTTTTGCTTTATGCTTTTTGCAGCCCAGCTCAGAGTTCAGAAAAAGACAAGATTCAAATTAAATTAGAGCCGTTGCTGCTGCTGATATATAAAGACTTCTTTGAAGAAGAAATCAACTAGTCCATATAAAAAAAGAGATCAACTTGTTCTCAGATAATATTCATTCAGTAAGCTTACAGCAAGAACAAGTTTAACTGCTCTCAGCAATCTTCACTCAACTGAGAAGTGTTAGCTCTTCTGCTCTTCTTCAACCTGAGTTCTCCTGTTTCCAGGAAGTTCTGACTCAGAGATCTTTTGAAGAAGAAGAAGAAGAAGAAGATAGCTGCTAGAAGATTTTCATTTCTTACTTTATATCTTCTTGTAGTTCTTCCTTCAGTATTTACTGAAGTGTTTCTGCACTGAAGCAAGACTTCACCTGGACGTTCTTTGAGCCAGGGGGAGCCTTGATTCTTTTAGAGCTGTCTAGCTCAGTGCAAGTTATTGTGCTTCTCTAATCTATTGTAAAATAGAGAAGACACCTTAACCTCCTTTCCCCCTCCTGTACAAGGTTATTGCTCCCTTCAAAAGTATCCCTTGGTGGCAGGGCACCTGATCAAAAACCTGTGTTTGGTTTTTAGACACCTGATCAAAAGTCTAAAGGGTTTCTTGATCTACCTGAAGCAGATCTTGTTGGTGGCAGGGCACCTGATCAAAAACCTGAGTGGATTCCTACCTTGTTGATAGAAGAGTGGGCGTACCCAAGTTGTTTGGGGAACCACTATAAATTCCTTGTGTCGTCTGGATTGCCTTGTTTAATTACTTGCATTGTGGCTGTGATTAGATCTTAACTAGGTTTGCTAGTTGCTGCTTAGGTTTTCAAGCTTCAACTGTAATTACAGTTAGCTTTAGTTTGTGCACAACACTTGTGTTAGGTTCTAAGGTTTAATCATAAATATCTATTACTTTTATTCCGCATTTAACTCCAAGGGAGTTGAGTAGAAAGTCAACTTTGCTAGTGCAATTTTTGATTACTCTATTCACCCCCCCTCTAGAGTAGTATCTATCCCTTCTCTTTCAGAAGGGGCATAAGAACTTTGGTTTAAGTGTGAAGAGCCTTGATTTGGAAGGGAACCCCCTACTATAATGGGACCCGGAGGCCAACCGAATGTCCCTCTCGACGCTGCTCCCAAGCTGGGTAGAGTGTGACGAGGTCATCGGCGAGGCCTTCACACTGGGCTATGGCCTCTACAGCAGGGAGTTCGCGGGCCTGTACGACCAACTTCCCATTCTCCTCCTCGCTTTTGACTCCATCCTGGCTCTGATGCGTGGGCTCGAGCTTGCGCACATGTGTGCTCTCCTAAGAATCACCATCAACTGGAACTTCCTCGACATTTACAAGGCGAGAGAGGAAGCGGTGGCTCGGGCATCGACCCTGAAGTCTGAGCTAGAGAACGCCAAGCGCCTTCTGTCCCTGCACCTGGCGGAGGAAGTAAGTGAGACCCTTTTTGACATTCGTTCTCTCCTATAAGATCCATACCCTCATTCTCGCTACTGATAGAATGCTTTTATGCAAGACTCTCTGCAGGTCATGGTGCTTCGTGCGCAGCAGGCCGGGGTTGAGTACGAGAACGCTCTGCTGAAGCACCAAGTCAAGCGCCTAGAGACGGCGGCTGCTGCGGTCCCGCCTCCTCCCACGCTGGATGAAATACTGAAGAGCCAGAGATACTCAGAGTATAATATCGACAAGCTCTTGCGGGTAAACTCCCAGGCAACGGCCAGACTAATGATCAAGACACTGCGGGATGTGGGATGCCTGGACGAGGGTGGCGAGACCCTGACCGCTCCCAAGCTTGTTCCCTGGCTCTTCGAGCCTATCCCTAAGCCCCAAGGTGCACCCGACTCTCTGCCCCTAGATGTCCCGATATTCCCCACTACTGTTGGCAAGACATCCGGGGAGAGCTCAGACGAGAGCTCCCATAGAAGATCAAGCGGGAGATCGAGCGGGAGCTCGAGCGGATACAACGCTTCTCCTTGAGGGGTTTCCTTTTCTTCTCTTTTTTCTCTTTTTTTGTAATGATCGAGACGCTCTGATTTTTGTAACCATATTTACATATATAAATTGTTAGTGTTAGTACCCTTCTTTTTTGTTGATAGCGAATGTTGCTCAGTCAAGCTTCCGCCGAAGACCCCTGGCCCCTCCTCTAGGATAGTCTCCCTTAGGGGTCAGCATGCGGGAACCTGCCGAGAGCTCTAGGCTAACATACGTCGTTCTCGCGTTCTGCCGAGATCCATTCGTCGTGGGTGTCATTCATAGGCCTTTTAAGGGAGGTCCCCCCCTCTTTACCTTTCGCGATCGATCGGGTCTCCTTGTCTAGACCTATCGGGAATTTAATTTGGGGAGATCCCCCAACTGAGACCTCCTGGCTCGAAATGTTGATGAAGAATTCACAAACAAACCTTTCCCCCACAGGTGAGCCTTCGGGCGTGCAAGCAAGATGAGAGCCTGCGCAACAGGTCTACCTGGGCCAAAGCCGAGCTCGGGGTGTTGATGAAGATTTCACAATCAAACCTCTCCCCCACAGGAGAGCCTTCAGACCTGCCAACTAGATGAGAGCCTGCGCAGCGGGTTTACCTGTGGCCAAGCCGAGCTTGGGGTGTTGGTGAATATTTCACAACCAAACCTCTCCCCCACTGGCGAGCCTTCAGACCTGCCATCTAGATGAGAGCCTGTGCAGTGGGTCTACCTGGGGCCGAGCCGAGCTCGGGGTGCTGATGAAGACTTCACAACCAAACCTCTCCCCCACAGGCGAGCCTTCAGACCTGCCAGCTAGATGAGAGCCTGTGCAGCGGGTCTACCTGGAGCCGAGCTAAGCTCGGGGTATTGATGAAGATTTCACAACCAAACCTCTCTTCCACAAGTGATCCTTCGGACCTTCCAGATAGATGAGAGCATGCTCAGTGGGTCTAACTGGGGCCGAGCCGAGCTCGGGGTGTTGATGAAGGTTTCACAACCAAACCTCTCCCCCACAGGCGATCCTTCGGACCTGCTTGCTAGATGAGAGCCTGCGCAGCGAGTCTACCTGGGGACGAGAGGAGCTTAGGGGGTTGATGAATACTTCAAACCAAACCTCTCTCCCACAGGGGAGCCTTCACACCTAACAGCTAGATGAGAGCCTGTGCAGCGGGTCTACCTGGGGCCGAGCCGAGCTCGGGGTGTTGGTGAAGAATTCACAACCAAACCTCTCCCCCACAGGCGAGCCTTCGGACCTGCTAGTTAGATGAGAGCCTATACGGCAGGTCTACCTGGGGCCGAGCCGAGCTCTTGGTGTTAGTGAAAGTTTCACAACCAAACCTCTCCCCCACAGGCTAACCTTCGGACCTGCCAGCTAGATGAGAGCCTGCGCAGCGGGTCTACTTGGGGCCGAGCCAAGCTCGGGGTGTTGATAAAGATTTCACAACCAAACCTCTCCCCCACAGGCGTGCCTTCGGACCTGCCAGCTAGATGAGAGCCTGTGCAGTGGGTCTACCTGGGGCCGAGCCGAACTCGGGGTGTTGATGAAGATTTCACAACCAAACCTCTCCCCCACTGGCGAGCCTTCGGACCTTCCTGCTAGATGAGAGCCTGCACAGCGGGTCTGCCTAGGGCTGAGCCGAGCTCGGGGTGTTGATGAAGATTTCATAACCAAACCATGTTCTTATCTTAACCTTTAAAATGAAAAGAGTTGACAACGGATCAAAGTATGGGATATATTATGATAACACATGATAACATTTGAAAACAAAAATACAATCACCTCCTCCCTCTCACGGGTAAAAGTGCCTTAGATCTTCGCCGCTCCATGTGTGGCTCAAGGTCCTCCCTTCCACATCCTGGAGGTAATAACTTCCCGTTCTAAGGAACTCTTTTACTATGTAAGGCCCTTCCTAGTTTGGGTTGAGCTTGCCCACGGGGGCTGAACTTCCCGCCGCGTCAACCTTTTTAAATACCAGATCTCGTTCGACGAACTGCCTGATCTTGACACACTTGTAAAAGTTTTTTTCCATGCGTCGCTTGATCTCTTCTTGCCTGATGGTTGTGACATCCCGCGCTTTTTTTGTCATGTCTAGCGAGAGGCGTAACCCTTCCTCATTTTCCGACCTCCAGGCCTCATCCCCTTCCCCTGCGGCTATGACCTGTAGGGACTGAACCTCTAATTCCACTTGCAGGACCGCCTCACACCCGTGAGAAAGCGTGAAGGGGGTCTCGCCAGTGGCCGTGTTCGGGGTCGTCCTCAAGGCCCATAAAACTGAGGGGAGCTGCTCCACCTAATTTCCCCTTAAGTTTTCCACTTTCTTCTTGAGTAAGTTCACAATGATTTTGTTTGCTGCTTCCATCTGGCCATTGCTCCGGGGGTGGTGGACAGAGGCGAACCTGAGATCTATCCCCAACTGGGCACAAAAGATGATGAACTCTTCGATGGCAAACTCGGGTCCATTATCTATCACTATTGCTTGGGGTAGACCATGCCTGCATATGATCTCTCACCAGACGAAGTTCCTTATAACTTGTGAGGTGACTTTGGCTAAGGTCTTAACTTCCAGCCACTTTGAGAAATAATCTACCATGACCAGAAGAAACCTCCTCTACCCACTAGCCGGAGGAAAAGTCCCGACCAAGTCCATCCCCCAGATGGCGAAAGTCAATGGTGATGTAATGCTCCTAAGTCTTTGAGCAGGTAAGGAGTGGAGGGGGGCGTACAACTGACAGTTTTGACATCTCTTCGCAAACTCGACTGCGTCCTTCCTCAGGGTCGGCCAGAAGTACCCCTGCCTTACCACCCTTGCTTCCAACATCCTTCCTCCCGAGTGGCTGCCGCACTCGCCCGAGTGCTCCTCCCCCAGCATTCTCGGGATCCCTTCTTTGGTAGCACATCTTGCCAAGAGCCCTTGCAACATCTTACGATGAATACCCCCCTTCCAACATCAGGTAGTGAGCTGCTTTACGCCTAAGCTTTTTGCATCCTTAACCTCCCCGTCAGCTCGCCCGTGGTTAGGAAGGTTACTAACGGATCCACCCACAAAGGTCGCTGACCTACCTCCATCAACTCCCCTTCCTCGATCTCTGATCAAAACAGTTCAGTCAGGGTCCCTCCTCCTTGGGGCCCAAACTTTGCCAATCGGTCTGCGACCATACTCTCCTCCCGGGGGACGTACTGGATTGAGAATGATCGGAAACATCCGATTATTGCCCATACATTGGATAGTTACTTTATAAGGGTAGGCTCCCGAGCTTCGGACTCACCTCGAATCTTCGATGCCACCACCATCGAATCTATCAAGGCCTCAACGTCTCGGATCTCATGCTCTTTTGTCAAACGAAGGTCGGCTATCACGGCCTCATATTCTGCTTGCTTGTTGGTTACCGGGAAGAGGTAGGACACTTCCTGCTCTATGGAGACCCCATGGGGGCTTATCAGCACCACTCCTCCCCCAAGAGAAAGCTTTCCCGAGGCCCCATTGACCATCATCCTCCATGCCCCCTGCGGATGTGGTTCCCCCCTTTACCTCAACCACATAGTCCACTAGGAAATTCACCACCGCTTGCGCCTTAATGGAGAGCCTCACTGAGAAAGAGATGCCGAACTCGCTTAGTTCGATGGACCATTTGGCAAGTCTTCCCGAGTGCTCCACCATTTCAAAGATCTTACGAAGAGGATGGTCGGTCACCACCTTAATCGAGTGTGCTTGAACGTACAGCCGAAGTTTCCTTGCCGAAACAACCAGAGCATATGCTAGCTTTTCCAGGATGGGGTAACGGAGCTCCGCCTTCTTCAAAATCCAGCTTACGTAATATATGGGCAGCTACCTCTTCCCCTCTTCCCTGACAAGAACATAGCTCACCGCCTTTGCTCCTACTCCTAGATACAGGTCCAGGTCCTCTCCTTCTTTTGGGATTTGAAGTAGGGGAGTCTGGGAGAGCTGCCTCTTCAGCCCTTTGAAGGCCTCTTCACATTCGGCGGTCCACTCAAACCTTTGGTTACCGCTCAACACCTTGAAGAAAGATGAACACTTGTCCCCGGATCTAGAGAGGAACCTGCTTTGACCGGCCAACTTGCCTATCAAGCCCTAGACCTCCTTGGCGCCGCGAGGTGATTCCAAGTCTAGGATGGTCTTCACCTTTTCCGGGTTAGGATCCACCCCTGCCGGGGTCAAGAGATGCCCAAGGAACTTCCCGCGACTGGCCCCGAAGACACACTTCTAGGGGTTCAGCCTCATCATCAATCTCCGCAGGGTGGAGAAGGTCTCTTCTAGGTCCTGCAGGTGCGAGTTCACACACTTGCTCTTCACCATCAGGTCATCGACATAGACCTCCAAGTTTCTCCCCCTTTGTCCTTGGAAGAGACGATCCATCATACGTTGGTAGGTAGCTCATGCATTTTTTAACCCAAAGGGCATCATTTTATAGCTGAAGCACCACTCCCTAGTGATGAAAGAGACATCTTTGACGTCGGGGGGGGGGTGCATGCGAATCTGGTGATAACCTTAAAAAGCATCAAGAAAACTCATAACAGAAAAACCGATGGATGAATAAACCAACGCGTCGATTCGAGGCAGGGGATAGCAATCCTTAGGGCACAATTTATTCAACAAAGAGAAATTAATACACATTCGCCATTTCCCACCCCCTTTCTTAACCATTACCACATTGGAGTTCCAGCCCAAATATTGAACCTCCGAGATAAAGCCTGCCTCTAGGAGCTTCCTGACCTCCTCGCGGATGGGCTCCTCCAGCTTGGTAGCGATGGTCCTCCTCTTCTGGCATATGGGGCGAGTCCTGGGATCCAGGTTTAGACGGTGGCAAACCACATCGGCGTCAATGCCTGACATGACTGTCGCAGTCCATGCGAAGATGTCGACGTTGCTCTGGATGCAAGCTCTCACCCGCTCCTAGTCTTCGGGACCTTAGCCCCCGCTGACTCGCACCCTCTACACCTGCCCTGCTCTTGTGAAGACCTCCATCTCCACCACTTCCTCGGCCGGCTCATTCTGCGATTTCTCACAGCCGACCCTGGCTTCCTCATCGAACTCCAACTCCTCCCATCCTTCAGCCTCCATTGCCTCCCCCGGCTTCTCCTCCTGCTACTGCTCAACCCCTACGCCCCTCGGGGCCTCCTGCTCAACTCTCGCCACTTGACCCTCCTCTTCATCCATCACTTCCTCTTGGCTCTCTTGTTCAACTTTAGCGGCTAGCTTCTCCTCTACCTCCATTGACTCCTCTAGGCCCACCTCCTCTTCTGTGATATCCTCTTCTTGCTCTACTAGCTCCCTTTCTAGCTCTTCTGCCTCTGCCATCCAAGACACAGTGTTGATTGTAGTTACATAGCACTTCCTCACAACCTTCGGGTCCCCCCTAATCCTGAGATTCACCCCTCCATTGTTAAACTTGAGACATTAATGAAAGGAGGAGGGGACGCAATGAAAGGCGCTGATTAGGGGACGCCTAAAGAGGGCGTTGTAGCTGCTTGGGTCGTCCACGATCACGAACCTGAAGTTCCGCGACATGCCTCCCCACTTCACGTGCAGCCCTACTCCCCCTTCATCTTCTTTTCTCTCACCCGAGAACCCAATCAACGGTCCATCCGAGGCTAGGACCCTCTTCCCCTCAACCTTCATCTCATCGAGAGCCTTCTTAAAAATCACATTCACCGAAATCCCGTTATCCACCAGTATCCTGGAGATCGTGAAGTTCTCCACAGCTGTCTGAATCACGAGGGCATCACAGAATGGGTCCTCGAAGTCTTGCATGTCAGCTGATGAAAAGGTGATTTTTTCATCTGGGGGGGGAGCCAGAGAGGTCGAGGCGACCCATCTTCGAAACATGGTCTGAAGGCTACCCTTGCAAGTTGCCTTAATCCCGACTCCTCTATGAATCACCCCGATCCCTCCTCGGGTTCCCACATCCACTCTATCCTCGCACATGTATTCCCCCTCCCCCTGCTGCACTTTTAAGATCCTTAACGGCGGATCCTGCCTCCCCATTCCTCTAGCTTCCCTCATCTTTAAGAACTCTGGGAAGGTGGCCGTTGCGTGACCTTCCTCCTGGTAGAAGTCACAAAAGGGCAATGCCACCCTGCCCCTCTTCCTTCTCCACCTCCCCTTCTTCCTGCCCCTCGAATTCCTCTTCTTACTCCTCTTCCTCTACCAACCTCCATTGCTTCTTGCGGCGGCGGGAAGTGATCCCTCGGTCCCATCCTCCATGCCTGATGATCGAACTCCTCAGCTCCCGAAGGTTATACCTTCCCTGAAAACCTCCTCCTTGACCCTGGTGGAGACCCTCATGAGGCCTCCAACCCAACCGGTTGTTTGGCTCCCGGGCCCCCGAACCCTGGTGCTTCCCCTGCCTTCGGGGTTATTCCCTTCTCCTTTCCTCCCTCGGCTCCCTCTGCCTTCCTGATGCTAGTTCATTCACATCTTCCTCCGCCAACCGGGCAACCTTCCTAGTGAAAGCCGTGTTGGCTCTTTCAAAATTGATCTCCTTTGCCGCCCTCTACATAGGCACTTCAAAGGAGAGAGGGGGAACTGTCTTCAGCTCCATGCTAAAGAATCCTGGTCTCAACCCCAAGGTGAAGGCGAGCATTAGCGCGTACACTGGGACCTCTTGGACCAGGAGGATCTCTTCCTGAAATCGGTCAACGTAATGACCCAGCGTCTCGTCCTGCTTCTGCCACACCGCAAATATACACTTTGCCTCCTTCTTCCGCTTCTTTGATGTTGAGAACCTTAGCAAGAACCCACGTTGCAGGTCCTCAAAGCTGTAGATCGAGCTTGCCGGCAGCTGATGAAACCAGTTCTGGGCCTTGTCCTTCAACATGATGCCAAACAACCAACACTTGAAGGCATCCGTCATCTCCCTTATCGAAACCAAATCTTCAAACCACTGCACATGCTGTATGGGGTCGTCTTTTCCTGAGTAGTAGGACATATCGGGCTCGCGGAACCCTTCCAGCACAGAAGCCGATATGATATGCTCGCTAAAGTTACTCTCGCCTCCTGCCTGGCAAGAGGGCACCTCTCACGGCCTCGGCTGGCTTGCCCGATCCGCGGTACTGTTCCCAGGGAAGAGATATCGCACTGCCTCCTCCCTCTCGCCAACTTCTGTCGGAACCTCCTTTCCGTTGCACTGGCCTGGGAAGAGTTCCCGCGCAGCCACGTCCCTCTCGCCAACTTCTGCTGGGACCTCCTTCCTTGGGCACTGCCCAGGGGCATTCTCACCTAGAAGCGGGACCATCTCCACCAGAACCTGAGGGGTCTCCCACTCACTCCTTGCCGAGAAGGCCAGGATGATGGTCTTTAGGAGCTCTCGCCTAAAGTCCTCCAACATCTTCCTCATTGCCTCCTCCCCCGAAGTGGGGATACCCCTTGAGCCAGACGCTTCACCATCACCCCCAGCCATGAGTTTAAACTCAAGGCTTTCTTGTATCAGCTACCTTCCACGCTCACCGCACCAGAACTGTTGAATCAAAAAATGACCTCAACGAAAGTTAAAAAACTAGGGTGTAGCAAACACCTACTTCTCTCGAACCTTAACTCTCGACTGGTTATGTTGGACCTAGGACTGACCCAAAAGCCTCAGCAGGGAGGTCCCACCTCACACCCGAAAAATCTCTGAGAGCTTCCCTTCCAAAGCCAAAGCTGGGCTTAGAGCTCCTTAGAAAGCGCTCTTGATTTTGGGGAACAATGAAGACTTTTTTTCAAAGGAGCCCATATGGGAATTTTTATAACCTTTTGCTCACTTGAAGTTACCGAAATACCCCTGGCTGGAATGCCAATAGCAAAATCCCGCTGTTTGAGGAGTGTTAAATGCAGCCCCTGGGGGGTATAAGGGTAATTTTACCCAAGGGTAATTAAATCATTTTACCCCGGACTCTAGGCCCCACTCGGCGAGAACCCTATGCCGAGAATGCATACACCTTCCCACCTGTACTTCATGCGGCGCTGAGTGAGAACCCCTGAGCCGAGAACCTTTCCGCCTGCACTTCCTGCGGCATTGAATGAGAACCCTTGAGCCGAGAACCTTTTCGCCTGCACTTCCTATGGCATTGAGTGAGAACCCCTAAGGCGATGAACCTTTTTGCCTCCACTTCCTGCGGCATTGAGTGAGAACCCCTGAGCAGAGAACCTTTTCGCCTGAACTTCTTGCGGCATTTAGTGAGAACCCCTGAGCCGAGAACCATTTTGCCTGCACTTCCTACGGCGTTGAATGGACTCGGCGCCTTCTTGCCAACCTCCTCGTTCGCATCTGGACACCGGCCCGTGGCTCAACACTAGTGATCTCGCCATGCCCTTAGGCGAGTGCTCGTCCAAGCCGAGAGCTCTTCCTAGGCGAGAGGTCTTCTGGTCCCCAAGGCCCCAAGCTATTTTGAAGCTAGTCTAACTCTAACCATTGATGCCTCTGGGACCTACATAGTGAATATGGGTTGTACACCTAGCGAGCTTGAACGACCAAAGACTCAGAACAGAACCAATCAACGGCTCCAGCACGAAGGTCCCACCTACACTCGAAAGATCTTAGAGCTCTTCCCCTCCTTAGCCCGTGGTGAGCTAAGGGCAACTCAGAAAATAATAGAAGATCAGAGAGAGAAGAGAATTGGAATGATTTAAAGTTTTCCTTCTGAGGTACCCCCTTGGGTCTATTTTAAGTTTTTAAAGCCTGGCCTATAAAAAGAGTAACTCCGATGTTCTAAATGGTTATACGCAGCAAAAAGTTGTCTCCCAACAACGCGACTTCGTCGTTCTGAAGAGCTAAAGGTAGACCTAATTTGGTTAACCACATTATATCTGCACCCCACTCATAGGGGAAAATCAAGACCAGCTCGCTACTCAACTGGGCGGACGTGGCCTGGTTCACGCATCTCACCTCATCTGTTAGGCGATAGCGAGCCAGGCTGTTGCGACTCGCTTGACCCTCGCGCAGAGGTGGTCCGGTACCTATAGGCGAGCTGGGTCATGCGAGAGCTTGATTGCCTCTTAGGAGAGCACGTGTTGGTCGTGCTAGCTCGAGTGGCTCGCTCGCCCCGCCTGGCGAAAGTGGGCCTACTGTCAAAAGGACCAGAAAAACTAAGAAATCTGGCAAAGTTCGAGAAACATTGACAGGGCAATCTTCACTCAATGCCGTAGAAGATGGCATTGAGAGGGTGAACTTCATTCAATGCTATGGAATGTGGCATTGAGAGGGAGAGCATCACTCAACTCCATCTAGAAGGAAGGCTTTACTGAACGCTAAGGAAGATGGCGGTGAGAGGACGGGCTTCACTCAATGGCATGGAATATCGCATTAAGAGGGCGAGCTTCACTCAACGCCATGGAAGATGGCGTTGAGAGGGAGAGCTTCACTCAATGCCAAGGAAGTTGGCGGTGAGAGGGTGTTCTTCACTCAATGCCATGGAAGATGGCATTGAGAGGGCGAGCTTCACTCAACTCTTATAAAGATGGCGGTGAGAGGACGAGCTTCACCCAATGCCATGGAAGATGGTGTTGAGAGGGTGAGCTTTACTCAACGCTATGGAAGTTGGCGTTGAGAGGGCGAGCTTCACTCAATGCCATGGAAGATGGTGTTGAGAGGGAGGGCTCGATTATATCACGCTATTGCGCGATTCTAAATCGATAAGGAAAGTATACCTATCGTTCTAGAGTATATGGTCAATTGTTGTATTAAACTTGGGGCCTGTTGAGTACTTGTACTCACAAAGAAAAGCTATTACTTTAGCGAACGAAAGTTAGTTTTGTGAATTCGGAAAATCTTAGAGAAATAGCAATTTAACTAAGAAAATTTCGATGATTTAAAAACTAGCACTTGATCTAGAATCCCTTTGGATTAAAATAAATTTTCATGAAACTATAAAATATAAGTCTCGAAGATACTAATTTAAACTGTGGAGGTTCCCAAAATATGGAAGCGCCTCTCTCGACAATACGCTATCGACTAAACTTAGGTTGATCGATTAAGAGCTCTCGTCCAGTCGAAACCCCTAAACTTTCTTTAGGCGGTGAACCTCACTATTGGATTTGACTCCAATCCGGAAGACTCATGCCATCCTCTCTCAAGAAGTGCATGCAATTCCTTTTATATTTGAGAGATCTACTCGTATCCTCAACCTCTCAGTAAATTTAGAATACAGATCTAAAATCAAAAAATAACATTCGCGACATATGAAATTGACTCAGTTGAATTCAAAGATAATTCTAATTAAGTAAAATAGAGAACTTGAAAATTAGAGACAAATAAAATAAATTTATTTTATTCCAAGGTTTATCATGATGAGTAGCTAAATTCCATTCATCATAATAGAAAAAATTACATAAAAGGTTTAAGAGCGACATGATTATAAAAAGAAGTACTTGATTTGAAAAATAACAAGATAAAAGTTAAACTATAAATGATAAAAATACATGAAAGAAAGTCCAAGAAAAGTTGAAAATAAACTCCAAAACTTACTCCAAAACTCTCTCCTAATCCCTCCTGAGCTCATGACAATGTCTGGAATTTATAGTATTTTTCTTCTGGAGCATGCCCATCGGTCACAACCTTGAGTAGGGGGCGTGTAAAGTGCGGAACCGTCTTCTTGATCCTGGGAATGTTGGGAGAAAACCTCCAAAATTCGTCTTTATGTGGGTCACACCCATGACCTAGGGCGTGTTTAAACTGTTACTAGAGACGATGGGAACTAGAAACGGCGGGAATTACCATATGCAGTCGTGGGAAGTCACGCCCCTCGGTCATGCCAAGCCTTTAATGGGAAACAAGCCTCTTAAAGCAATAGTACGCCTGATCGTCAATCCTTAGAGACACGCCTGTGACCTGATGGTCACGCCCGTGACATGGTCGTGTAATTTTAATCCATCGTGGCATTGAATTCGGTAGCTCCCAAAGGGTCACGCCTGCTGGTCACGTCTGTGACTTGAGGGTCACGCCCGTGACCGAGCGTGTAACTTGCAATTTTTTCATAATTCTTCAGTTTCTTCTCCTGATCAGTCCTGCAAGCTCCAAAATGCTATTGGCATCCAAGATTGACCAGAAATAATAAAAGAAAGTAATTAGTAACAAAATTAATAAAATATAATTATAAACTAGTTAATTATTAAATAAAAACTATATAAAAATAAGGATAAAATTAGAGTTATCAGGGTTTCACTCAACGCCATGGAAGATGTCGTTGAGAGGGCGAGCCCTGGCCCACTCGCCCACCTATTTTGCCTGCCTATCTCGCTTGCCTAGCGGTCCCACTAGGCAAAGACTGGGTTGTACTGGTTGCCTCATCTATTGAAGGGATTGTGGATGCAGGCACTCGAGACCACTAAGAGAATATTCAGCATGGTGGTTGGGAGCTGGAGGAGGCCATAACTTAGAAGACCATAAAAATACTCATTCATTAAAGGCAAACAAATGGTTCTCTAGAGGCAACCGCGATGCAATAATCTGATACAGTCCCATGGTAGCGTGACAGACTACACTCTTTCTCCTTCCGCCAGATCTCCCCACAATACCCATTGTCCACAAATTTCACTCAAAAACGTTAAGGAGAAGTATATCCCATGTCATAGAAGTTAAATCCGTGAAATCGGGAAGATCTGTGGTGAAAAATCTCAAACCAACTCAATGACTTCGTGAAACCACCACGGACCATGTCCAAAATGACCAGGACTACACAAATTACACTTCTAAACTCATCACACTTGAAACCAAAGAGAAAAAGGGGAGGAGATTACATAGACATTGGAAGAACCGGCGAAAACACAGTACGTAAAGGTGGGAGAGTGAACGAGAAGGAATGAAGAATTCGGTCTGAACCGTCTATTATATATTTTAGGGCAAATGCACCGCGCTATCTATACCTTCGGAGGTAGGACTTTTTTATGTCCTGAATTGTGACGATTAGTGCTGGTATCTTCATTGCTTTTAGTTAATATGAATTACAACACAGGAATCGCTATAATATGAATAGCGGGGGCATAGGTTTGTGTGGATTAGGAACGCTACCTTGTAATTCACGTCTTGTCCTTAACTGGGGAAGGGTTCCAGTAGGTCCTTGTGTGGCATTAGGGGGAATGAGTGTTAGGTTGAGCGGGTCCTTGTGTGTGCATATGGTATTAACACGCCACTCTACGGCACTTGTGCAACTCCTCATGCCCATCCATCACTTAGTACGGGGCTAGGGTGTTGACATATTGCTTGGGTCATTTGTGTCTTCAATAGTTTATTAATTGTCCATATACGTAGCACGAGTGGTATTTCATGTCTCATTATCATGTTTGTCAATATCATGCATACTACACTATTGTGTTGTCCTATTTATTTTTCGTTGCACTAGTATTTTGTTGTTTTTAGTTTTATTGTGTTTGCGTGTTTCTTTTTAAAGCAAAAAAACATATTATAAAACATAAAAAAAAAAACAAAACAAAAAAACCATGGAGTCTTCACTTTTAGGACACACATGGCTCGAACCTTGGGCACAATGATTACGCACAATGTTTGATTTAGGATAGTTAATCTCTGTGAACATTTAATACACTTGTCATGATGTGTCAAATCTATAGGTGCTTAGCTATTGAGTGCGACTAGACATGACAGTGTATGTTTAATATGCCTCTAGATATGTGTGAGGATTTAGGTAGCGTAATGACTTCATACTTGTCACACATACCTAGACAAAGCACTCATGTAGAAATTCTAGAGTTATATAATATAACTCGTGATATTGTAACTAACACTTTAGAAATGACTTGAACAATCAATGTCATAATGTACATGCTCCTATATAAGGGTTAGAACTTTGGGCCAAATCTCTAGTGATTATGTCTTGTGTATACAAGTTAAAGTGCATCTATCTACGTGGGTAGATTTTGATTGATTCTGTGTCCTTGAAATGAATGCTATAATAATGATGGAAAAAACAAATAAAAAAAAACTATGCATGCTATCAACTACTATGTCAAGGATACCCCCCAAGCACTACTCACTCCTCCTGATAAGTCTTTATGAGCATTGTGAGGGTGAGCACCTTTGTTAATAAAAATATTTCGATCTTAAGAAAAGATTAAACCTTAAGTTTAGTGCCCCTTGTTCTAGTCTTGGTATGAAGTAGATAAACACGTGACATGATTTTTCACTTTACTTCTCTTGTGATAACATAGTGAATTACTGATATAAAATATGTAATGAAGGTTCTTTCTTCTTGATGTTTTCTCTTTTGATGCTACATGTTCACATGTAATTACTTTATTTAACGCTTCCATGCATAAGAATTGGACAGAAACTGCACTATATTTCTACTGCACATAGGTACTACTACACGATTTCTATTCTTGACACGTACAATGTTCCACTGCGTTAATTATATAAATCTCGTAACATTATATTCCAAATCGTTGTGTACTTAGTTTCACCTATGTTGTCCAATTTCATTTTACTTTGAAAACTCAAATGATTTGCTTATGTGTACTCTACTCTTATATTTGATCCGTACACATCATTTATTGTAATTTATGTTTGGTCACCTCTATTATGTTTTCTTCTCGAGTTTCTTTATAACGTGTATTGTTTGCTCTTTATCATGCTTATTGTGAATGCATTCCTTATTCCAAACATGCTGATATTATTTAGCGCCTACCTAAATCACCTAGAGGGGGTGAATAGGTGATGTTTGTGCCTTTTTGTGGAATGAAAATTACTTAAAAATTAAGCACACAAACACCGAGATTTATAGTGGTTCCCCGAGTTGGGTACGTCCACTTTTCGGCCTCGCCTTTCTACCACGAAGGGATAGATTTGGCTACTTCAACAAAATCAGATTCCAAAAATCTTACACCTCAGAGCTGTAAATCCTACAACTTGGAGACGATTCTCCTACCACTCGATCCGTAGCCAGATCTATGACTCGATATACAACTGGATCTACGACTAGATCCATAAACAGATCTACCACTCGATCCACAAACGGATCTACCACTCGATCCACAAACGGATCTACAACTCGAAGAAAATCTCCTACAAAAGTAAATGAATATTTTACAACAATATTTCACACAAACATAGATAAGATTTGAAAGCTTCAAGCCATCGTTCTTCAAAAATAGATGATCTTGAAAATCTTGGAGAACTCGAAATATGAAATCTTGGAAGATCTTGAATGTCGACTCTTGAATCTTCAAACGGTTAGGACTAGAGTAATCTAGATCTTTAGAGAGAAGCAATCCAATTGTATTGGTCAAATAAGATCAAATTGTACTATAGATCGGTGACCGATAAGAATAATCTCAAAATATACTGTAGCCGAGTCGACGGAATTTCAAATCTTGGAAAGTTTTGTCGATTTTGAATTTGAGAGCAAGAGCATGATTATTGTTGGAATAGAATTCTCCTTTGGTATTTATAGAGATCCCCCTTCCAACGGATATATAGAAATTCAAAAAATAACTTGCGAAAGTTACTGTGCATGGCCTCCGCAACAGAGCCTAGGGAAAAAATTATCAAGAAAAAAGTGACCTAAGTCATATTCGTCGAGTATCGTTGAGTATCACTAGTATACTCACCGAATATTTATTGATATACGACGAATTTGACTTAGACCAACTCATCTCAAGCTGGCAAGCCACTCAATGCCAAGGCTAGAGTCATACTCGACGTTTTTGTCTAGTATCAACTAGTATACTCCACGAATTCGTTAAGTATAGGCTAATAGACTCAACGCTCTCGATGTCATTGACTTGAAGCTCTTGACGCTCTCGACGCCATCCATGCACTCAACGCACTCGACGCCATTGAAGCAATCGACACACTTGATGCCAAGATATACGACGAATTTGCCTTTGTAAAATCCATAGAAGTAATGTCGGGATAATTCGACGAATTCAGCGTGTATCGTCAAGTATATTAGAAGAATTTGGCGAGTATCATTAGATACATTCGACAAATTCGACGAGTATACTTGACGATACTAGGCGAATTTTACTTGACTCTTTTTCCAATTCATAGAGAATTTACCCAAAGTACATATGACGACTTCGACGAGTGCTGGTAAGTATACATGACGAATTCGAAGAGTAACAATGAGTATACTCGACGATTTCGACGAATATCCCTTAACATACTCGCCGAATTTTACTTTGGTAAAATTCCTGTCCATGTGAATCCAAGTCTTTGTCCTTCCTCGATCCTTCTCTCGTACTTGGAATAGAAGTACACCTCAATACAGAGATTACACGTGAGTCAACACATTGGCCTACACAATGAAGGATTACATTCTATAGTCCTGTGTATACTGACCCACTGTAACCTAACATTGGAGTGTACTTTTCAATGTAGACCTATAAGAACATAACTAAAAGTGTAACATCAAATACAATCTCTTCATCTTAGCTTGACGGGACCCTTCTTCAAATTAGGATTATTATGGATGTAATACCAAACACATGTGTATTATTATTTTCTCTCAAGGCCATCCCTTTCTATAATCTCCAAAGGAGGAGAAAAGAATGTTCATGAGTCATAAGCTAGGGAGATCACATATATGGGGAGCTTGTTGAACTGTGTGCATGTAGAAAGGGGGAGCAAGTAGAGCACGTACATAGGTGGAACGCGTATGTAGGGGGAGTTACAAGTAACCTGAAACCTGACTATCTAAATCTTATCTCATATTTGCGCTATATCAAGAATCTCAATTATTATATCTCATTAACGGGATTTGATATTATCAAAAGGGGGAGTTTGTTGGAGCCAACGGTTCACATTTCATTAGTTTGATAATATCAATTCTTATGTTGTGTTTGATCACATCTTGTGTTTGGTATAGTGTCCAGGTTTACAGAATCAAGTAAAGTGAGGAACCCCTTTCTAGCACCTACCGTCGCATGGTTGCCTTTACTGTCGGGAAGTAGACTGGATTAAATTGACAAGGCACTGGGGATTCTACCGCGCGGCCTAAGAACTACCGCCCACACGCTATATTCTAGATTTAATCTGAACAGGTGCTCTGGAACCTACCGTGCAACACTAGATTCGTACTGCACAGTGCTAACTCACTCAATGATCATTTAGACAGATTCGTTGGAACACCTGAGCTTCCGCGAGGCTATATCATAGTACCGCGCGGCGCTAGCATGAAAAACAGGAAAATATTCTTTTTGAATATTTTTCGAAATTTGTCGGACAGCTCTCAGCTTCAAGTGCGTAAACCTACCGCCGGGCGCTAGCTCTACCACTAGCGGTAGTCTATTCTCAAAAAATGTATAAAAGGTTTCGTTTTTCGTTACAGACATAAGGAGACACTTATTCTCAAGCTCGATGTTTGTGTGTCGCCCTTAGAGCACCGAAATGCCGTTTCCATCAAAGGAAGAGAAAACCGCCTCCCTCCTATTTGCGCACGAAGAACACTTGCGAGCCAAGGAAACTAACAACTACGACGAGTTGATTGATTGTATCCACACGAAGATGTCAAGCATAGATCACAGATCGCTCAATGGAGAAATTTTCTTGAGGGAGATTCAAACTTTAATTTTTTATACGTCTTTAACTTTTTTTCTTTTCTGTATTCTTGTGGTAAGGGAAATCAACCCGTAAAGGTCATTAGAATCTATGGAGGATTCCAAGAGAAATCATCTCGAGGAAGTGACGTATAGATCGGGGGATCTAGCATGGCTCTAAGACACTTCCTTGCAAGAAGGTTTAGAGCTAGCTCAAAGAACTTACTTGGAATGAAAGGGAGAGAGCCAACCGTTCCGGTTAGTGGGTCGGTAAAGAAATCCAAAAGAGTTTATTCCTTGACCACCTCTGTTATCCGGCATCACAAAGATCAAACATTTGTAATTATAAAACACCTTTTGATCCTGATTGAATAAAGTTATTTGTGTTTCTATTTCTACGTACATCATTCAAGTTGCTCTCTTCTGTATCTGTAAAGGGGGTGTATTTCTCCAAAGAGAAATTTGCCCAGGAAAATGTGGTATGTGACCTACCGCTGCGTGCTAGCAAGCTAGCGCCGCACGGTAGCTTCCAGAACTAGTTTTTTGTACAAAATATTTTGAATTTTTAATTAACGTGTCAAACCTTATTCACCTCCCTCTAAGGTTGGCCACATGATCCAACACATTCGTCATAAGAGTATAATCCTTTACGTGGCACCTTATTCCAGTTATTTGTCTAGAACATCCACTGTCCAAGTACTATATTCATGTATGGGTACTTGGACTATTCTGCAAACACACTTAAGTTTAGTCTACCTTAGGACCCCAAAAGGGATTGGGTCCTTGGTTCTTGTTAGCCTGAAAATGAACATGTCTACCTTCATCACTTCTAACAGAAAGACTCACCCTTGCCCTTGGCACACTAAGGTCGTGCCAATACTATATGGCAAAATGACCCACTTTACAACAACACCAATATTCAAGAATATTGTATCTCATCTTCTGAAGGCCCCTTATGGAGTGCAAGCTGTCAATAGCTTTTAGTTCAGAAGAGAGAGAAATAGCCTTTTTATTTTTTCTTTCAGTAAGAATCTGACTGAAAGTAAGTCTGCCTGTAGATGTACTTGGCTTACTCTTAGTTTCATCAATAGTTGTCTTGTTTGCAGTTGACATGCTTTTAATGGCCTATGAGATAGCCAAGTCAGGCTTACTTACTGACTTACCCTTGGTCTGTGTTTTTGTTGGAAGAAACTGAGAATAGGCCACTGCTTTCTCCTTGAGTGTGGGTGTTGGTGCACCAAATACAAATGTTCCATGGTAAGCCATCTGTATTTCCACATGGGGAGCCATCGTTGCACTCACACTTATGTCGTTCCTCCGTCCATTGTAAAATTCCCTTGTATTCTTACAAGAAGAGTTCCCGTTTTTCTAGTGACCATACATGTTGTCCTAGTCATACCTGTTCGATGCGAGGATTTCCTTATGAAAGGTGGTCTGAGGCACTACAAGAGCTTGGCCTTTTCCTTTGGAATGGGCAGCTCTAAAATTCAACTTGAACCCCAAACATCTCTTATCCATTTGTGAGGTAAAGTAGTGTAACAATGGCCGTACTGTTTTGGGCTTTGAGAATTCAACCACTAACTTTCTCTCCTTCAAAAGACCAGGCTTCTGGCATTCCGCTTTTACCAAAGAACAAGTGTGACATTCTGCCACATAACGTGCTATGTCTTTCTTTAGTCCAGGCCACCAGAATAACTTTTTCATGTCTCTGCACATTTTTGTGCTCCCAGAGTGAATTGAGTACTTGGCAAAATATGCTTCGTACATCAATTCTTCTCTCAACATCCCTATACTTGGGATGCACCATCGACCATATTTTCGCAACAACCCATCATCCCAGCAGAATTGGTCACCAGGACCATCCTTTGCATAGTGTTGGAGAATTTCATCAAGCTCCATTGCTCGCTGAACTCTATCCGCAAGGTCATATTGTACCTCTGTCCAGATCAAACACGCATCGGTCGTAGCATCCTTGTCAACACAAGATATCTCTAACGCTTCCATCTCCTGGATTAGTCGCACATCATGCCTCTGCAACAAGTTTTCCCATACTAGTGTCCTCCGACTCAAAGCATGAGCGACCACATTGCCCTTCCCGGGAGTATAGTGAATATCGAAAGTGTAGTCCCCAAGGAACTTCATCCACCTCCGTTGTCGCATATTCAGATCCTTTTGATCTAAGAAAAACTTTAGGATCTTGTGATCTGTATATATATCAACTTTAATGCCATAAAGATAGTGTCGCCACAACTTTAGCGTGAAGATTACCGCCACCAACTCTAAATCATGGATGGGGTAGTTTCATTCATGCACCTTTAGTTGGCGTGATCCATAAGCAATCACTTTACCAAATTGCAGAAGAACGCAGCCTAAGCCGTTCCCTGAAGCATCACTGTAGATCTCATAGCCGTCTGTACCATATGGCGATGTAAACACAGGCGCCGTGGTCAAACGACTCTTCAGCTCTTCAAAAGCTCGTGCACACTCTCCGGTGTCTAAATGAACTTTTGATCTTTTCTCATCAACGTGGTCAGAGGTAAAAAAATCTGTTAGAAGTTTTCCACAAACCGTCTATAGTAGCCTTCCAGGCCAAGAAAGCTCCTGACTTCGGCCACCAAAGACATCACTGGCCAATCTCGTATGGCACTTATCTTTGCCGGATCTACCGTCATGCCCTCTCCACTTACCACATGGCCCAGAAAAGCCACTGACGATTGCCAGAACTCACACTTTAAGAACTTTGCATAAAGTTTATTCCTCCGCAGGGTATGCAACACCAACCGTAAATGGTATGCATGATCATCTCCTGACTGAGAGTACACAAGAATATCATCAATGAACACAATTACGAATAAATCCAAGTACTCTCAGAATGTCCGTTGCATTAGATCCATGAATACTGAAGGCGCATTACATAAGCCAAACGACATCACCGTGAATTCATAATGACCATAGCGTGTCCCAAACGCTGTCTTGGGAATATATCCTTCCCAAATTCACAATTGATAATAACCCGATTTCAAAACCAATTTTGAATAGACGGTTGACCCCGCTAGCTGATCAAATAGGTCATCGATCTGTGGAATCAGATATTTGTTCTTTTACGTCTGCTTATTCAATTCGCGGTAGTCAATACACAAACGCAAACAACCGTCTTTTTTTTCACAAATAGAACAGACGCACTCCAAGGTGACATACTTGGGCGTATGTATCCCTGCTCTAACAATTCTTGCAATTGGACTTTAAGCTCAGCCATTTCGTTTGGCGCAACGCGATATGGTGAGCGGGCCACAGGTTTTGCACCTGACACCAACTCAATCGCGAAGTCAATCTCCCGCTGAGGCAGTAACCCAGGAAGATCCTTAGGAAACACATTTGCAAACTCCGACACAACTGGAACTTCACTTAAATTGGCCTTTGGCTCAACAGCCTGAATAAGCGTGAAGAATAAATCCGCGCTGTTCCGAACAACACTAACGACTTGGAGTGCAGACAACAAGGTCCTGCCTACTACTCGCATACCAGCGAACTTCGTCTCAAGTTCGGTATTCTGGTCCAATGTGATCTCCTTGGAAGTGCAATCAATCAAAGCACGCTGTTCCGAGAGCCAGTCCATGCCAAAGATCACATCAAACTCCGATAGTGGCAGCACGGATGCTCTCAATCTGAAAACTCGATTTCCTATAAGCATGTCCACATCACAAGTCCTATTCGCAAGCATGATACACCCATTCGGTAGTAGCACATTTACACCATCGGTCGTCACATGACTCGGTACTCCAACTCGAGTTACGAAGTCCTTAGACATAAAAGAATGTGAAGCACCAGTATCAAACAGGGCTCTCGCCGGATTGTTCCCAATCAGGACAAAGCCTGTAGCACACACATCATGCACAAGCTACAAACAAAATATGCAATCAATACAACAAGCATTAACTTAACTCGTACCTGTGACAACGTCACTTTGCCTGATAGCCTCCTGTTTGCTAAGATTATAGACTCTGGGCTGTGCCTGCGATGCAGAGGAATCAACCACTGCTTTTCCCTTCTCAGCATAAGACGCACCCGTCTTCTTTTCTCCTTTGGGTTGAGCAACCCGACAATCATGGTCTAAGTGCACCACTTTTCCACATGTAAAGCATGCACGAGACTCCGGCCTCGACATTACTCCCGATGAAACTGTCCTAGAAGTTTGCAACGAAGGCATGCACCTCTTGCCCCACTTCTTCTGGTAGTACGATTTGCCAGAGCAGGGTGCTTTGAACTCGGGCTTTTCCACAGCCAAGTCCTTCCTTCCTTGCACCCGCTTCATATCCTTTTCTAGCGCACCCGCCATATCAACCAAAGCTTGAAATCCCTGGTTCACTGAACAAGAAAGCAGGAACCTCATTTCATCCAACAATTCTTCATAGAACTGATTTGTTTTTCTTTGTTCATCAGCAAAGATTGTTCATGCATACCATCCCAGTCTTGTAAAATCATGTAGGTACGCATCAATGCTAGACTCTCCTTGCGTTAACTGCTAGAACTCGTTCTCCATAGCAATGAGTTGTGCTGCTGGAAGATGTCTAGCCAAAAACATACGAGAGAATTCCTCAATCGATACTTGTGTCAATTGCCTTCCCTCCAAATGGTGTAACTCAACCTCGTCCAACCATAACCTCGCCTCTCCTTCTAACAATATGATGGCCAAAGTGACCTTTTTAGTTTCCACCATCCTGATCGCCGTCAAAATACGTTTGACTCGCAATAACCAGTCCTCTGCCTGCATTGGGGATCCCAGTCCCGTGAACGTAGGCGGATTGAAGCTCATGAATTGCTTCAATTGTCGTTCAGCTGCTCGCGGATCCACAGCCTCAACCGGTTCGGGTCGGACACCAACACGATCTGGCACCACTGCCGGCAGCGCCTGCCCGGTCGACCGAATAGTCGCAAATAGAGCCTCAGCAACTAATCTAACAGTTTCTACATAAGGAGGAGGTGTTGGCACCTCAGCTGGTGCCGCACTCTCATCAGAGCGTTGGGGATCAGATTTCCCAGCACCACTACGAGTCACATATGAGTGGACAAGACACATATTAGAGATTATACGCAAGCAATAACAACAAAGTAGGAACCCATAGATTCCTCAAACAAGAGTATTTGCATTTCTTAGTGGATATTCGAGAGTTAACTAGCGTTACAGCGGGTCGAACAGACACATGCTCGCCACACCACAAAAGAATTCGACCACGAATTCGAAAGAGGAAGACCGAGACAAGCTGATACAAAAATGTAACGACTCCACCCGTTGAATAACATATAATAGAAGGTCCGGTCGGGGCCCCACACTATATTCTTTAAACAGACGATAAGGTTACAGGATAATACCATCAACACATCCTAACATAGAGAATGCTAGCAGAAAAGTTACACAAGTAGCCGAACTCATAGCTGGAATATCCACAAGATATATATAAACCAATGTTATATACAACCACTCAAACGAGGGCATAGCAAATACTACAGTTTGGCCTTAAGGCCTTACAGTTCCTCTTTAAACAGTATGGATTACATACATCGGGGCGCAGGCCGGCCATACATGAATAACAGAAACTACAAAAGCTAGCCGTCAAGGGCTAGTAGCAACATCAAGAGCGGCAGCAACAGCAGCAGCAGTAGGGCATCAGCCCTTCATTCCCCGCTCGGCTCTCCATCACCAGCACAGGGACAATCCACCCAGAAGGTGGCAAATAAGGCAACAGTCTGCATTCAACTGACCAATTTATAATAATGCTACCCCTTTCCCGGGGCAGAGGCATTCCTTCCCTGCAGAGCAATACAACAATTGATAGCTCATATATATATTGTGCTCTCACGCACAAGCAATCCATCACAACCATCGGCCACCTTTCCTGACTATCTGTGCTCTCAGGAACACGTTTGGGTACACCGGCAAAATAGGATCAACACCATTGAGCATTCAGTCTTACTGGCGCGCAGGCCTACGACTCCCATTATGCTACTGATGAAAGCCCAATGCCTTGGCACCTCCTTGTACAGTCAACATAACGCAGGTACAGATCTGCCACCCCCCGTTGGTCAAGTCACCTTGCCCTCACAAAGCACATCGTACTTGCGGCTATAATAAAAGGCGCGGGTCGGCTTCACATTTCCTGTTCGGCACGAGGCCTTCTAGAGCTCGCAGCTCCCAATTGCCAAAATGTCCACCAAGGACTGGCGTCACAATAGCCACACTGTCCACTTAGGACTAGCTTCTTCATTCATCAAGGACTGGCTACATCGTAGCCACAACACATACATCGCGAGGGCATTTTCCTGGAGTTTCACAATCCAGTACTTCCTGATACTCCCCTTCACATGCATAACCCAACGACCCAACTAACTACACGAGTATATGCGAAGTCTTCTCCGGTGCGTAAATGAAACATCACCAATCCAGAACAACATGTCCAGATGTGCTTCACACAGCATGCCTATCCCGTACTACACTTTTCGGGGTCTATATGTAGACTCAAGTTGGGAATAACAACTATCACCCACTGGAATAACTCACTTTTCCCACCTTTTGGTGGAGAGGATTCCTTACTCATGCATAAAGGAGGACTTCACATGTCCAAGAAGGAATATCATTACCCTTGACGCTCTCTTGGGATCCATCAAAAATCTGGCCGGTTGGAAAGCACCGCAGCAGCTTTGCCTCCACTAAACTAGCCTCGGATCGTGAATCGGACCGCGGGAGCACCACCAAAGCCTTGCTCTTCTCCTCCTTCTCCTTCAATCTCTCTCTCTCTTTTTCTCTCTTGATAAGAACGAGAGAAGAAGCTACTACTCAGTCTTATCACTGCAGGAAAAGACTAGGGCCATTGGATCCAAATAGAAATAATTGGATGGACAAGATCTGCCAAGAATTCTATTTTTTACTTGACACGGCCTGTGACACGCCTGTGTCCTAGTCCGTGTCCCCCGATAGGTGTATGAACAAACTCAAAATGAACCAGAACACGGGCTCCACACGCCCGTGTCAGAGGGCAGACACGCCCGGTTCAACTTTGACACGGCCGTGTGACTTGCCGTGTCACCTGTTGTAACACAAGCACAAATCACCCGAGTAGGACACGACTAAGGCACACGCCCGTGTCCCTGGCCGTGTGTCCATCACGCCCCTGTGACACGCCTGTGTTACGGGTCGTGTTCCACACTCAACGCCACTCAACACCATTTCTCTCAGCGCCACTCAACGCCATCGATTTTCTCCCAAGCAGGACACGTCCTGGGACACGCCCATTTCCCAAGCCATGTCGCCTCTCGACGATCAATTCTCGAGTACTCAAGTTGATGCCTCGAGAGAAGGACATGCCCTGGGATATGCCCATGTCCCAGGTCGTATGCTTGGACACGCCCTGGGACACGCCCGTATCCCAGGCCGTGTCACCCAGCATGACTCCATCTTAAGATTTTGGGTTGTTACACATACGCAATCACTTTGCCTTCTTTCATCAAACCACAACCAAGTCAAACATGCGATGCATCTACATAAATATCATACTCAATCCCTTTCAGTAGGCAGAGTCAAAACTAGAGCAGTGCATAATCTCCTCTTCAATTCCTGAAAAAATTCTTCGCACTTATCGCTCCAAGTGAACGCCACGTTCTTCTGCGTAAGCTTAGTCAATAATGCAGACAACGAAGAGAAGCCTTCCACAAACCTCCTATAATACCCTGCCAACCCTAGAAAACTCCTTATCTCTTTGGGTATGGTAGGTTTTCTCCAATCCATTACGATAGAAATCTTTTCTAGGTCAATAGAAATTCCATCCTTATTAACCACGTGACCCAAGAAGTAAACCTAAGGAAGCCAAAACTCATACTTTCTTAACTTGGCAAATAACTTATGCTTAATACAGGCAACGTCTCTCGATGAACCGCAATGGATAAGCGACACTGAATTACTCCCACTCATTCCAATTCTACACTCGCACAATTATAATGCAGCATGCCAGATTCACAATAATATTAATAAAATTCTAACGCATGGGTTTGCTACACCCTTAGAGATCAAATAGAAGCTATGAGCCAATATTCACTCAAGCGAAATGGATCAACCTGAACTGATTTAGCGTGTGTTGTACCAAAAGATATCCACTGAAAAATTGCGATTTCAAAAAAGGTAGATCTCCCCCAACAAAAAAAATGAGGTCTGCCAATCCTCACGAACTTAAATTGATCAAAAGAAAATAACAAAATCATTTGGATCAAAACCACCATGAAATCAAAGCTTTGCAAGCAACGCCAAAGAAAACCACACAAGATTAATCTAAGAGGGAATCACACACGAGTAGGAATTTTCGTTACCCCAATCAGAATAGATGATTCTGATGAAAAAGTGGTTCGCTCTTCTACGGTTCCACCAGAGTTATGCCGAACAGAGAGAAACTCGTCCGCCTTCCTTGGTTCATGCCGGAGAATATTCTTTGTCGCCGGAGTTGTTGTCCTTAACCGAAATCCACCTAGATGGAAAGAATAAGGTTGGTCGAACCCTTAGAGGGATGCCAAGATGTTGGCCAAAATTTTCTAGGGAGTTGAGCCGTTGGATCCTTGTGGTTAGTTGGAGAGAAGAAAGGTTCTTTGGTGAAAAAGAGAGGAGGGGAGAGTGGGGGAAGAGGAGGGACAAACACAAGGAGGAATAGAGGGAGAATAAGGTTGCTAAAATCCATAAGAGGGAGATAGGGGGGTCGGAGGCCAAGGAGGAGAGGAGGAGGAAAATTTCACTTTGAAATTAGGTTTCAATTTTCTTTCATTCATCAATACCTTTTCATTAGCCATGCAAGCATATAAATATGATACACCACTCAATCTCCACCATACAAAATAAACAAAAACTTAGATGGTTATTGGTAGCCCATCTCACACATAAAATTGAAATAACAAGTACGAAATAAAATGCTTAAATTAAAATGTTTAAATTAAAATGCTTAAATGGGTAACTTGTCGCGGAGATTTGGCACGGCGTTGGCGATGGATGTCGCAGCAGAATCCCATCTTCAAGCATGTGGCAACGACCATCACAATCATCAAATTCTCTGAGATAGAGATCAACAACCATATCTGCAATGTCATCATGAATAGGTGGCGGGACTTCGACGCCAAAAGTCAAACAGTCATGAGCATCACGAACACATGGCGGGTCATCATCGCTATCAATGCTCCCTTAAGGCAGAATGAACCAAACGCAAGTGCTGGGCATGCTCCTAGACCCTGCGGGAATAAACTAGAACACCGTCTTTAAACACGACCACAAAACGGTCCAGAAAATCCGTGAACACTCTATTCATCATGTCCATGAAGGCAGATGGTGCATTAGTCAAACCAAAGGACATCACCAAGAACTCAAAATATCCATGCCGAGAACGGAAAGCAGTCTATGGAATATCCGTCTCACAAATCCTCAACTGTTGGTAGCTTGAACAAAGGTCAATCTATGAAAGCACAGTACAACCACATAACTGATCAAATAAATCATCTATTCATGGCAAGGGATACCTGTTCTTGATAGTCACCTTATTTTGTTCCCTATAGTTAATGCACAACCTCATGAATCCATCCTTCTTATTTTCAAACAACACGGGAGCACACCAAGGCGAAGAACTTGGCCAAATAAAATCACACTACAGTAGCTGTTGCGCGCTAGGGTTCGAAGAAAATAAACGCAACCGAACTAGCAACCCTATGAGGCAAGTATACCTATCGAATTGTAGCAAGGGGACACAAGTGTCGTATTAAGATCCGGGAACTGTTGGCTAAGCTTACTCACACGAACGCTATTATCTTATCGACGGAAAAACTAGGGTTTTAGAAAATCTAAGCGCAATGGAGAAATTAAAGCAAACTAAAAAGAGAACTACCGCAATTAAGTTACGCTATTAAGCAAACAACTAAGCTAGAAAGGAAATTACCGCAGTTAATAAAAGAGCACAATATATGAGATTACTACAAAAAGGTAGAACAATATGAAATGGAAATGCACCCGATCGAGATTCACCTCGGCTAAAGACGATTAAGAAAATGCGATAAAAATCTAAACTTAATAGGATAAAGGTCCTTGACCGTGGAGGTTCCTAAAGCTTGAACACGCTTCTCTCGAAGTCGTGCCCAACTGAGTTTAGGAAGGTCCGACCGACTCTCGTCTAAATCGGAGGCCTAAAACTCGCTTTACGCGGTGAACCCCACTATTGGATTTTACTCCAATCCGGGAGATTTGGACGTCTGCCTCTCTCGAGGGGTGCGTACAACTCCCTTTACTCTTGAATGCTCACTTCATTCTTTCGGCCTCTCGGCTAGCCCAGAATGAAAGCAAAGGCGGAGAGTATATATCGAAAATATACCTCCGACCCGTGATAAATCAAGAGTAATTCAAGGCCCTAACCTAAAAAGAAAAGATTAATTAAAACATCATAACATAATCGCTCTAACCTCGGATCATCAAGATCGAGTACAAGGAGGATTAGTTAATCATAATGGAGTGGAGGGGGGGGGGGAAGATGAGTAGAAAAACATAAGAAGAACACAAGCTAAGGGAAGAACAATTTTATTAATAAAAAAGGGCAAGTTACACTAATGAGAATAAAAGTTACAAGTGCATGAAAATTAAACCCTATTCTAGCCCTACATTAAGCACTAAGCAAGAAGAAAATTACATTAAAAGCTAGCACAAACTAAGATTAAACTAGGGTTAACCAAAAACTACAAAGAGAGGGGGAGAGAGAGAGAGAGAAAGCATGAAAAAGGATCAAGAAATAAAGGGGCAGCACCTCCCCCACTCAACCAAAGCTTGCTGAAATGGAGAGGGGGGGCTCAATTTATAGAAAAAAATCTCGGGTTGGTCACGCCCTCCACGCCCTAGGGGGGGCGTGTCAGGGGGCGTGACAGGTACTGATTTGACCTCGGGCTCTGGATTCTGGCGGGAGGGATGATTGCTTCGGTACGTCGGTGGTCACGCCCTAGGTCACGCCCGTGACAGGGGGGCGTGACAGGCATGTCATGTCCAAATCATTGGTCGGAAATCCGTCAGTCACCGAAAAAGGAAGGTGTCACGCCCATGTCACGGGCGTGACATGGGGCGTGACAGTACTATTTGCGTGCTGAGGCGGAAGGGCATTTAATGCGGCGACAGCTTTGCGGCAGAGGGCGACACGCCCCTGGTCACGCCCGGTGACACGCCCAGGGAGGGCGTGGCAGGGGGGCGTGACAGCGTTTTTGACCGTTTTCTGTCCCTTCCGTCAGGTGTCCTCGGGATCGGGTGACACGCCCTAGGTCACGCCCAGGGAGGGCGTGACAGGGGGGCGTGACAGGCCATTTTGGCAATTTTTCTGAAAACCTGCAAAAAGACAGGAAAAAGTTAGTGGCAATAAAATTTACATAAAAAGGATAAAAATAAACTAATAATAGACATAATTTGTACAATATAAAATATAAAATACGATAATAGTTTAGGCTACAAAACGTATTATCAAATTCCCCCAAGCTTAAGCTTTGCTTGTCCCCAAGCAAAAAATATAAAAACTAGAAATTTATAAAAAGGACTAATCAAAAAGTTCTAATTATGCCTACACAAGTACTATGCGAAATTCTTAGTAGGGAAAAGGTGAAATGTAAGTCTAAAATAATTATTTAGGTATGGTAAAACTTTTAAAAACTTTACTTAATAAAAACTAATCATCCAAAATTTTAGCGAGAATTTTTAAATGGACTTAAGTAAAGCAACGAAAATGAAAAACACGCATTGAGTTGTTACTAGATCCAAGCAACGCATTATAATTATATCAATTTAATTACCAAAAATCTAGGTTTAAATCCAAAACTAAAACTAATTTACTATTTTTCTTTTCTTAGTTGTTAAATAAAAAACAAAAAGCATGAATCAAAAGGACTTAAATAGGACAGAAACGTTTGGTTTAGGAAAATAATTAGGAGTGGAATTCAAAGATAAACGTGAAGGTTTTAAAATCACACTAAACCAAAGCAAAGAGTTTCAAAAATTTTCATAAAAATATATACACATTTTTTTTCTTTCTTTTTCATTTTTTTCTTTTCCATTCTTTTTTTTCTTTTTTTTTCAAAACAAAGGCCATAAATATTTTTATTTTCCTTTTTGAGTTGGCCAAACAAAAATAAACATCACTTTTGAACATACTTCCTTTTTTTTCGAAAACCTTTCTCCACAAAAATCACAAAATACCCTATCAAAAATCGTCAAAATAATTTATGAAACTCAAAAAGGCTAGTGCGATTCGATAGGTTGGAAATTTTGGCTTTGGTGAAACTGAAATGAAGAGAGGAGCTGTCAAATGAAATCGGAAAAAGGCTCAAAAACGGCTAACTAGTGGTAAAAGTTTTTAGGTTGGCAGGAAAGCTCAAACGAAAACAAAAACGGCCTAAATCATTTTCACGCTTTTGAATTTATTTAAAACAAAGGTTTGAAAAATTTCAAAAAGCGAGTCCTAGATAATAAAAGAAGATTGATGAAATTAACTCGAAAATAGAAATAATAGGTGACTTGGATCGTTCACATCTACTACGTTATTCAAAAGTTGACTTTACAAAAATTATTCAAAAATGAAAAAGAAAATAGTGGATGATGAATTTTTGAGAAAGTAAAGGAAATAAAAAAACAAAAAACCATAATAGAAATGCGAGTTTTAGAAAAATATTTCACCTTAACATGCTACCGCGAATTAGAAACACAGCATGGCCAACATTTTACTTGTGAAACATAATTAAAAAGGACGATTAGAAATATTATAATTAACTAAGTTGTTTATAGGAGATTTTGAGTAAAACAAAACTAAAAACTAGGGGTACTATTGAAATACCAAAATGTCTAAACTATTCAAAAATACATATATATTTTTTTATTTTGAGAAATATTCTCTTTTTTTTTTTGGATTTTGGAAAATTTTTCTCTTTTTTGGAATTTTAAGATATTCATTTTTTTTAATTTATGGAACTATTTACAAAAAAGGAAATTATTTACACTAAGCAAAAATGAAGGAGGAAATCCTCCCCCAAGCTTAAAACAGACATTGTCCTCAATGGCTAAAGAAGGGGATTGGAGAAGGAGAGAAAAATAAAGTGCAGAATTGAAAAGACAGAATTGAAATACAGGTACTTCCCCGGATTTATTTGCTACGAAAACTGAGTGATGCCGCTCCCCGAATGTCTTCTTTGGACTTCGTGATGGATTCAGCAATGTTGGAGCAGGCGATCGCAGAAGCTTCAGCTTGTCGGAGCCGTCCGAGGCAAAAATTGTAAAATAAAGAAAACAGAAAAAGATAACTTGGGTTGCCTCCCAAGAGCGCCCTTTGGTTAAAGCGTCGTTGAGCTCGACGCATCAAAAAAATAATATTATCCAAAAATATTGTTGTCCCGAAATAAAATTGTTTTTAGCCAAAAAAAATAAAAAGTTCAAAGTTAGAGTTCGTGAAGTAGAAACTTAATAGTGTTTGGACTGACATCATCATCACCAGAAAAATACAGTTTAAGACGCTGACGATTCACTTTGAAATTACCCTTATCAGGGTGAGAAATTAAAACAGTTCCATAAGGAAATACTTCTAAAACAGAAAATGGTCCAGACCAGCGAGATTTTAATTTGCCCGGAAATAAACGTAAACGAGAATTATATAACAGGACTTGGTCGCCCGGCTTAAAGTTTTTAGGGTGCCTTAAGTGTTTATCGTGTAAACGCTTCGTCCGCTCTTTATAAAGTTTATTATTTTCATAAGCATAAGAGCGCCACTCATCGAGTTCATTTAGTTGAAATTTTCGAAGGTCACCGACTGAGTGGGGATCGAAGTTTAAAAATTTTAAGGCCCAAAAGGCGCGGTGTTCTAACTCTACGGGCAGATGGCACGATTTTCCATAGACCAGCCGATACGGCGTACATCCGAGGGCGGTTTTGTACGCTGTTCGGTAGGCCCATAGAGCATCGTCAAGTTTGGCTGACCAGTCTTTTCTAGAAGTTGAAACAGTCTTTTCTAATATTCTTTTTATTTCTCTATTTACTACTTCGACTTGACCGTTAGTTTGGGGGTGGTAGGCAGTGGATAGTTTATGCATAACGCCGTATTTAGTAAGGATTTTTGAAAATTGCGCGTTACAGAAATGGGAACCCCTATCGCTAACGATTGCGCGTGGCGTACCGAATCTAGAAAATAATTTTTTTAAAAACGTGACTACAACTCGGGAGTCGTTCGTAGGAAGAGCTTGGGCCTCAGCCCATCGTGAAACATAATCAACAGCAACTAAAATATATTTGTTTCCGAAGCTAGAAGGAAGGGGGCCAACAAAATCAATTCCCCAGAGGTCGAAAATTTCGCACTCTAAGAAATAATTTTGCGGCATTTCATTTTTATTAGAAATATTGCCCGACCGTTGGCAACTATCACACCTGCTCACAAAGGCTTGCGCGTCTTTAAACAGGCTAGGCCAGTAAAAACCCGCGCAAAGCACTTTATGAGCGGTGCGAGCAGCTTGATAGTGCCCACCTGTCGGACCTTCATGCAAATGTTTTAGAATATTAATTCCTTCATCAAAAGAAACACATCTCCTTATCACTTGATCCGCACAAATTTTGAAAAGATGCGGGTCTTCCCAAAAGTAGTTCTTCAGCTCAGAAAAGAATTTCTTCTTCTGCTGAGAGGAGAACTCTTTTGGGAGCACCCGGGCCACTAGATAGTTGGCGATGTGCGCGAACCAAGGAGAAGTAGATGTATTAACTAAAAGCAGCTTCTCATCAGGAAAATAGTCATTAAAAGATTTTTCATTTAATTTTTCTATAAAGGGGTTATCTAATCTTGATAAATGGTCGGCGGCCAAGTTCTCGGCTCCTCGCTTATCACGGATCTCTAAGTCAAACTCCTGGAGGAGCAAGACCCAGCGAATCAAGCGAGGCTTGGCATCCGTTTTGGCAAGAAGGTACTTGAGGGCCGAGTGGTCCGTAAAAACAATGATTTTTGAAAGTGTAATGTAAGGGCGAAATTTATCAAACGCAAATACTACGGCTAAGAGCTCCTTCTCGGTTGTGGTGTAATTTTCTTGTGCAGATGTGAGGGTTTTACTAGCGTAATAGATGGGGTGGAAGTTCTTAGATATGCGTTGACCTAATACGGCTCCCACCGCAAAACTACTCGCATCGCACATAATCTCGAAAGGAAGGTCCCACACCGGAGCTATCATAATCGGCGCGTTAATTAACTTTTCTTTAATTAATTCAAAGGCAGAAATACAAGAGTCATCAAAAATGAATGGAGCGTCTTTTTCTAAGAGATGGGTGAGGGGCTTAGTGATCTTGGAGAAGTCCTTTATAAAATGACGATAAAAACCAGCGTGGCCTAGGAAACTTCTTATAGCTTTTATGTTTGTAGGTGGCGGCAACTTCTCAATAACTTCTATCTTGGCAACGTCTACCTCAATACCTTTAGCAGAAATTTTATGACCCAAAACTAACCCTTCCCTCACCATAAAATGGCATTTTTCCCAATTTAGGGCAAGGTTAGTTTCTTCGCATCGTTCTAAGACTTTTTCGAGGTTTTCTAAACATCTATCGAAGGTATCGCCGAACACGGAGAAATCGTCCATGAATACCTCCATAATGCTTTCTACGTACTTGTCAAATATTGCGAGCATACATCGTTGAAATGTAGCCGGCGCATTGCATAATCCAAACGGCATTCTTCGGTACGCGAAGGTGCCGAAGGGACAAGTAAACGCAGTTTTCTCTTGGTCCTCGGGAGAGATGGGTATTTGAAAGTACCCCGAGAGGCCATCGAGAAAACAATAAAAGCTATGGCCGGAGAGACGTTCTAAAATCTGGTCGATAAACGGTAGAGGAAAGTGGTCCTTACGGGTGGCGTCATTTAACTTACGGTAATCTATGCACATACGCCAACCCGTCACCGTCCGTGTCGGGATTAATTCATTATTCTCATTACTAACTACGGTTATCCCTCCCTTTTTTGGAACTACTTGAACGGGGCTAGCCCACTTACTGTCCGATATCGGGTAGATAATTCCTGCGTCTAATAGTTTCATAACCTCGCCCTTAACTACTTCTTTCATATTCGGGTTTATACGGCGTTGAGGTTGAATAGAGTTACGCGAATTATCTTCCATTAGGATTTTATGTGTACAGAAAGATGGGCTTATGCCCTTGATATCAGAAATTTGCCAAGCAATAGCCCGGCGATGCTTACGTAGAACTAGAAGAAGTTTATCGTTCTGCGTATCCGTGAGGTAGGCTGAAACGATAACTGGTAACTTGGAGTCTTTTTCTAAGAAAGCATACTTAAGGTGTTCGGGAAGTTCTTTAAGTTCTAGGGTAGGGGGTTCTTCATAAGAGGATTTTGAGATTCTTTCTTTTTCAAAAATAATATCTTCATAAACTTTTTTATAAGGAACGTAATAAGGGGTGGGGCTAGCAGCCAAGACGGCTTCTTGTACAGATTCAATGGTAAGGAAAGAGGAAGAACAAAAATCAGAAAACTCTTTTTCAAACTCAGAAAGACAATAAGAAGATTCATCACTTCCTTGCAGTGATTCTGTTGTAAGAGAAGAGGAGCAAAAAGTAGAAAATTCTTTTTCAAAGTCGGAGAGGCAGTCGGAAGAATCATCACTCACGGCGTCTATGAAAAAACATGAGTCATCGTTCGCTAAGGTGTTCTTCATCGAAGGGGTGATCGGAAATGTGACTTCGTCGTCGCCTACTCGAAGAAAGAGCTTACCATTGCTTACGTCAATGATGGCTCGGGAGGTGGCAAGGAAGGGTCGGCCAAGGATCAGGGGAACCTCGACGTCTTCTTCGATGTCCAAAATGACAAAGTCCACCGGGAAGATGAACTTGTCGACTTTCACTAGAACGTCCTCCACTATTCCTAACGGGTACTTGACGGATCTATCGGCTAGCTGGATACTCATACGCGTGGGGTTAAGGCTCCCAATCCCTAACTTTTTGAACAACGAAAAGGGCATCAGGTTTATACTTGCGCCTAAGTCGGCTAACGCGTGTTTAACAAAGAGATCACCGAAGACACACGGGATAGAGAAACTACCCGGGTCACTGATTTTCTTCGGCAAACCGTTTGTTAAAACGGCGGAGCACTCGGCGTTAAGCGTGACGTGCGAAAGATTCTCTAACTTCTTCTTGTTTGTGAGGAGGTCTTTAAGATATTTGGCGTATTTCGGCATTTGCGAAATAGCCTCGTGGAAGGGAAGATTAATGTGGATTTGTTTGAAGATTTCTAAGAAGCGGGAGTACTGATCATCTTGACGTTGTCTATTAAGTTCAGAGGGGTATGGAGGAGTTGAATTATTTTTGAAGATGGGCGGTGGAGTGAGATTATTTTCTAAAGTGGGGGTGATTACTTCTTCAGCAGAGGGTGTAAGCGGAGCAGAGCTTTGATTTTTAAAAGCAGGAGCGGAGCTTTGATTTTTAAAAGCAGGAGCGGAGGTTGCCTCGGGCTCTTCACTTACCATACCAGAGACTTGCTTCCCACTCCGAAGAGTTATAGCTTTCGCTTGCTCTCTCGGGTTGGGTTCGGTATTGGAAGGAAGAGACCCTGCGGGTCGCTCAGAAATTATTTTCGCGAGCTGTCCTACCTGGTTTTCTAGACTTTTTACGCTTCCGGTTAACGTTCTTATAGTGGCGTCATTTGTGGTGATATATTTAGAAAGTAATTCCTCCAAGCTTGGAGGTTTTGGGTAATTTTGAAGAAGTGGTGGTGGTGGTGGTGGTTGTGCAGAAAAATCATTTTGCGGAAGTGGGCGCATCGCATTCGATGGATTACTCCATGAAAAGTTCGGGTGATTTCTTAAAGCGGGGTTATAACTATTCGGAAAATTAAAACCAGGCGGATGAAAATTCGCAGCAGAAAAATTATTAAAAGCGGTTCTAGGCAAATTATTAACATAATCTAAATGTTCTGGAGTAGGGGTTGCAGATTCCCATACCTGAGGGGCGGAGGCAGCAGTCATCTCCGTGATTTTTTTGCTTAGGATTTCTACTTGCAGAGCGAGCTGGGAGACGTTGTCCACTTCATAGATACCTGCAGGCTTGTTTGGGCGGGACCTAGGCACATTCCACTGATAAGTGTTCATGGCCATGTCCTCAAAAAGCTCAAGAGCGGCTTCCGGGGTCTTATGATTTAAAGTACCGCCAGAAGCTGCGTCTATCATTTGCTTCGTGCTTTGATTTAGCCCGTTATAAAACGTCTGCACTTGTAACCATACAGGCAGCGCGTGATGTGGGCATCGTCTTAATAATTCTTTAAATCTCTCCCAGGTTTCGTAAAGGGTTTCAGAGTCTATTTGTCCGAAGGCAGAGATGTCGTTCCTAAGTTTTGCAGTTTTAGCGGGCGGAAAATACTTCGCCAAAAATTTTTCAGTTAATTCATTCCAAGTGGTTATGCTATTTTTCGGAAGTGTGTTAAGCCACTGCTTAGCTTTAGTTCTTAGAGAGAAGGGGAAGAGTCTTAGCCTGATCGCATCATTTGTGACACCATTTATCTTGAAGGTGTCGCAAATTTCAAGAAAGCTAGCTATATGTGCGTTCGGATCTTCATCTTGAAGTCCGTCAAATTGCACATATTGCTGCACCATTTGAATTATGCTAGGCTTTAGTTCAAAGTTATTATTTGCTATAGTAGGGCGGACTATACTCGATTCTGTTCCCTCGAGGTTCGGTCGTGCATAATAGGACATAGTCCTTTGCACGGCCTCATCTACGTTGGGTTCTTCCATTCTTAAAGTATTAAATGACTCGGAGTCCTCAACCGGCACTTGGATAGTAGGACCTTGAAATCGCGATCTTCTCCGAAGAGTACGCTCAATTTCGTGGTCCAAGTCCAAAATAACCGACGGACTCCCGCGGGTCATGCACTAAAAGAACAGAAAAGAAGAAGAGAAAGAAAAAGGATAAACTAGAAAGAAAAACTAGATTTAGAAAATTAAATTAAATTTTTTTTTTTTGTCTTTTTGAAATAGATTTTTTTTTTTTATTACAAATTAACTCCCGAACTTCCCAAGGACTACCCCGTGAAGGGTTCGCAAGGTACTAGACAAGACAGTGGCGCTTAAAGCCCTTTGCCCTTTTCGAGAGAATTAGGTGGCGTAGAAAAATTGTGAGGTTGGTTTCTATTAAGAGCGGTGATTAAATTTTTTTTTGATTTTTTTTAAAACTTTAAAGAAAGGGGATGAGAAAGAGAAGAGATAAAATTAATAGGTTCGTGTTTTCAAAATATCAACGGAAGTTGGGTCCCCGGCAACGGCGCCAAAAACTTGTTGCGCGCTAGGGTTCGAAGAAAATAAACGCAACCGAACTAGCAACCCGATGAGGCAAGTATACCTATCGAATTGTAGCAAGGGGACACAAGTGTCGTATTAAGATCCGGGAACTGTTGGCTAAGCTTACTCACACGAACGCTATTATCTTATCGACGGAAAAACTAGGGTTTTAGAAAATCTAAGCGCAATGGAGAAATTAAAGCAAACTAAAAAGAGAACTACCGCAATTAAGTTACGCTATTAAGCAAACAACTAAGCTAGAAAGGAAATTACCGCAGTTAATAAAAGAGCACAATATATGAGATTACTACAAAAAGGTAGAACAATATGAAATGGAAATGCACCCGATCGAGATTCACCTCGGCTAAAGACGATTAAGAAAATGCGATAAAAATCTAAACTTAATAGGATAAAGGTCCTTGACCGTGGAGGTTCCTAAAGCTTGAACACGCTTCTCTCGAAGTCGTGCCCAACTGAGTTTAGGAAGGTCCGACCGACTCTCGTCTAAATCGGAGGCCTAAAACTCGCTTTACGCGGTGAACCCCACTATTGGATTTTCCTCCAATCCGGGAGATTTGGACGTCTGCCTCTCTCGAGGGGTGCGTACAACTCCCTTTACTCTTGAATGCTCACTTCATTCTTTCGGCCTCTCGGCTAGCCCAGAATGAAAGCAAAGGCGGAGAGTATATATCGAAAATATACCTCCGACCCGTGATAAATCAAGAGTAATTCAAGGCCCTAACCTAAAAAGAAAAGATTAATTAAAACATCATAACATAATCGCTCTAACCTCGGATCATCAAGATCGAGTACAAGGAGGATTAGTTAATCATAATGGAGTGGAGGGGGGGGGGGAAGATGAGTAGAAAAACATAAGAAGAACACAAGCTAAGGGAAGAACAATTTTATTAATAAAAAAGGGCAAGTTACACTAATGAAAATAAAAGTTACAAGTGCATGAAAATTAAACCCTATTCTAGCCCTACATTAAGCACTAAGCAAGAAGAAAATTACATTAAAAGCTAGCACAAACTAAGATTAAACTAGGGTTAACCAAAAACTACAAAGAGAGGGGGAGAGAGAGAGAGAGAAAGCATGAAAAAGGATCAAGAAACAAAGGGGCAGCACCTCCCCCACTCAACCAAAGCTTGCTGAAATGGAGAGGGGGGGCTCAATTTATAGAAAAAAATCTCGGGTTGGTCACGCCCTCCGACACGCCCTAGGGGGGGCGTGTCAGGGGGCGTGACAGGTACGGATTTGACCTCGGGCTCTGGATTCTGGCAGGAGGGATGATTGCTTCGGTACGTCAGTGGTCACGCCCTAGGTCACGCCCGTGACAGGGGGGCGTGACAGGCATGTCATGTCCAAATCATTGGTCGGAAATCCGTCAGTCACCGAAAAAGGAAGGTGTCACGCCCATGTCACGGGCGTGACATGGGGCGTGACAGTACCATTTGCGTGCTGAGGCGGAAGGGCATTTAATGCGGCGGCAGCTTTGCGGCAGAGGGCGACACGCCCCTGGTCAGGCCCGGTGACACGCCCAGGGAGGGCGTGGCAGGGGGGCGTGACAGCGTTTTTGACCGTTTTCTGTCCCTTCCGTCAGGTGTCCTCGGGATCGGGTGACACGCCCTAGGTCACGCCCAGGGAGGGCGTGACAGGGGGGCGTGACAGGCCATTTTGGCAATTTTTCTGAAAACCTGCAAAAAGACAGGAAAAAGTTAGTGGCAATAAAATTTACATAAAAAGGATAAAAATAAACTAATAATAGACATAATTTGTACAATATAAAATATAAAATACGATAATAGTTTAGGCTACAAAACGTATTATCAGTAGCTCATACAGCTGGGTATGCAACTCTTCCAGCTCACGAGGAGTCATACGGTATGGTGACTTAGTAATAGGACGAGTACCCAGCTCAAGGTCTATAACAAACTCTACATCTCTCTCAGGTGGAAGATAAGGAAGATTATTTGGGAAAACATCAGGAAACTCACGCACCATCGGAACATCCTCGACATGCAGCAAACTACTAGCGGTTCCCAAAACAAACACAAAATAATCAAAACAGTCGGAATCTAAAAGCTTCTGAGCACATATCGCTGAAATAATCAGGGAATCCTAGCACGAATAACCATAAACACTCTTGGGGTGACCGTTGTACAACTTGAAGTATAAGCGCTTGAACTTGCACCGAATGAACACATCATATCTAGAAGACCAGTCCATGCCCAAGATCACATCAAAGTCTTCTAGGCCTATCACCTTCAAATCAGCAACAGTTAGGAAATCGCCTAAAAGAATCGGACACCCCAGGATACCCTGGTCCGACACCACTAAGTCACTAGAGGGAAACTTGACATGAAACGTGTAACACCTCTACCCGTCAAGAAGAATATAATAGAGGGTTCGGCCGGGGCCCCACACCATATTCCACAAACAGGCGGAGATGCTACGAACTAATATCAAAACCAACGCATCCTAACACAGAGCATTCTAGCGGAAGCTTCACGGTTAAAACTTTGAACTCAAGATAAAGAACTCTGTCCACTATAACATAGGAATGTCTACAAACAACCAAAGAGTCCGGCCTTAAGGACTTACAAGTTTCTCTTAACAAGGTGTGGAGTACAGACATCGGCACGCAGGCCGGCCACACATGAACAAAAAGAAACAAAACAATGCCTTCGAGGGCAGCAACGTAGCTTGGGCTTCAGCCCGCTAAGTCCCGCTCGGACCAGCACCTCCAGTACCTGTAAGAACCAATCCACCAAGCGGTGGTAAACAGGGCAACAGTCAGCATTCAGCTGACCAATTATAACGATCCTGCCCCTGGCACGGGGCAGCGGAATTCGATCCCTGCATAGCAATCATCCAGTATGATATATATAGCAATTCAAGCAAGACGTGCACGACCGCACAGTCACATATCACAAATGCCAGCACGACGACCCGACGTTCCGTGCACTCCTAGCACACTCGGGTGCACCGGAAACATCGGATCTCACCATTGAGCATTTAGTCCGGCACGCTGGCCCAAGACTCTCATTATGCCGCTGACGAAAGCCCAATGCCTTGGCGCTCTCATGTCCAGCCTACATAACGCAGGTACAGATCAGCCACCCCCCGTTGCTCAAATCGCCTTTCCCAACCAAGTACATCGTACCTGAGGCCATATTTAAAGGCGCGGGTCAGTTTCACCTTGCCTGTACGGCACGAAGCCTTTTCATACAGTTGCAGCCCAACGCTCAACTGCACACAAAGTGGCAACTCACGGCCACAAGTGTTGAACCCAACTCTCACAATTTCCTGGACTTCCTCCAGTATCATCATGCATACAAGCAATATTCACTGAATCTTCTCCGATATGCAAACAAGCATCACCAATCCAGACCAACATGTCCAGATGGGCTTCACACAGCATGCCTAGATCCGTACTCCAATTCCGGACTCTAACAAGGGGGACTTCACATATCTACCCTAAGGGACGCCACAACCCACCGCATACTCGCGGGGAAGGGTTTTCCCTATGCAATGCAGGAAAGAAGGACTTCACATGTCCAAGAAGGAAATCGTTACCCTAGGAATTTGCTTCGGAGCCATGGAGAGAAATTGAGACGGATGAAAGCCTTCGCAGCAGCGTTGCCTTCGCAAATCCGAACTCGGCTCGCGATTTGGAACACCGTAGCACCACCGACAGCCGGATTCCACTTCTTCTTCCACACCTTGCTCTCCTCTCTCTCTTAGATTTAGAAAGAGAATATGAACTCAAAAATGAGCTTAGCCTTCTCCTTTCCCGGCCTTATCAAACCAGGAATTAGCCCCAGCCACTGGATCTTCTTTAAGGAAAATGAACGGCCAAGATCTGCCTGAAAAAGACTATTTTTTGGCCGATACGGCCTATGACATGCCCGTGTCACAGGCCGTGTACCCTTAAGCGGCACACGCGGCAGATGCACCGACTGAAATCTACCAGAACACGGGCATCGACACGCCCGTGTCGAATCTGACACGCCCGTGTCAGTCATATGACACGCCCGTGTCACCCCCGTTACACGGTACTCAACGATCACCAAAACAAACAGAGAAGGACATGGGTAAAACACACGCCCGTGTCAAACTTGACACGGCCGTGTTCTCCAGAACACGGCTGGGCTCCAGGCCGTGTACTTCTCTGACTCAGTCTGGCCTTCTCTTGGGTATGACACGCCCTGGGACACGCCCGTGTCCAGAGCCGTGTCCCACGATCGACTATAGTCGACCACCGATCGTCGACCAGCTGAACACGCCCTGGGACACGCCCGTGTCCCAGGCCGTGTACCCCTGACACGCCCTGGGACACGCCCGTGTCCCAGGCCGTGTCAAACAGCCTCCTTCTCAAATATGTTTTCAAAAGTCTTTTGAGATTTCTGGGGTGTTACAATCCTCCCCTCATTAATAAAATTTCGTCCCGAAATTTGAAGACAGCAGGGAGAAAACAACAAAACACTTATATGTTTCTGTTACATATACAACGAGTGAACAAGTTATGAAAATAACTCGGGAAACTCGGCTTGCATGGTCTGCTTGCTCTCCCATGTTAGCTCTTCTCGGCCACAATTGTCCCATCGGACTTTGACCATCCCGATTACTTTGTTCCACAACTATTTCTCGGCTCGATCTTCGATCCGTATAGGCCTCACCTTTTTCGTTAGCCCATACTCAACCGGCACTCGATCATTAGCAATCACTTGAGCTGGATCCTTGACTGCTTTGCGTAGCACCGAGATGTGAAACACATCATGCAATCCACCCAATTCCGATGAAAGAGTTAGCTGATAGGCAGCTTCCCCAACTCGTTCCACCACCTCAAACGGACCAAGGTATCACGGACTTAGCTTTTTCAACCGTCGAATCCGAGATACGCCTTTGAATTGTTTAATCTTCAAATAGACCCAGTCACCCACCGCAAACTCCACGTTCCGGTGCTTAGCGTTGTAATACTTGGCTTGCCGATCTTGGGCTATTAGTAGCCTCTCTCGAATAGAGCGTATTGTTGAGGTAGCATCCTCGACTGCCTTTTTTCCTAAAATTTTGGACTCGCCAGTTTCTGCCCAAGCTAGCGGTGTACGGCACTTGCGACCATACAGAGCTTCAAACGGGGCCATGCCTATACTCACTTGATAGCTATTATTATAGGTAAATTCCACCATAACAAGATGCTCTTCCCATTTCTTACCGAAGTCCAGGGCGCACATACGGAGCATATCCTCCATCGTTCTGTTGGTTCATTCAGTTTGGCCATCCGTTTGCGGATGAAAGGCCGTACTGAATGCTAACTTCATGCACAACATCTGATGAACTAGTCTCCAATCTTTCGAAGTAAATCGCCTATCTCGGTCAGTTACGATGCTCTGGGGAACACCGTGCAATCGAACAATCTGCTCCACATAGAGCTTTGCCAACGTTTCCACTGAATTGTCCCGCTTGTTTGGTAAAAAGTGAGCCACCTTTGTCAACCGGTCTACAATCACCCAGATTGAGTCATGACCACGCTGAGATCTTGACAATCCGTGCACGAAATCCATAGAAATATCCTCAAACTTCCACTGCGGAACCGGCAACGACTTCAGGAAACCACTCGGCCGTTGACATTCTTCCTTTACCAAAGCACAAGTACGACATTTAGCCACATACGCGGCTATGTCCTTCTTTAAACCAGGCCACCAGAACAGTTTCTTCATGTCCTTGTACATTTTTGTGCTCCCAGGGTGAATTGAGTACTTTGTAAAGTGTGCTTCATATAGCAATTCTTGTCGTAATTTACCCGCACAAGGGACGCACAATCGGCCATCCTTCCGTAACAACCCGTCATCCCAGGAGAATTGGTCACCAGACCCCTCCTTTGCATAGAGTTGGAGACTTTCATCCAACTCCGTTGCTCGCCTAACCCTGTCAGCAAGGTCATATTGAACCTCCAGCCAGTTCACGCATGTATTGGTCGAAGAATTTCTTTCCACACAAGATATCTCCAAAGCTTCCAACTCCTGGATTAGCCGCTCATCATGTATCCGCAACCAACTTGCCCGCACCGGAGTCCGACGACTCAAGGCATCAGCGACCACATTTCCCTTTCCGGGAACATAGTGAATGTCGAAGGTATAATCCTCAAGGAATTCCATCGACCTCCTTTGTCGCATATTCAAATCCTTTTGATCGAGCAGATACTTTAAGCTTTTATGATCTGTATAAATATCTACCTTCACGCTATAGAGATAGTGCCGCCACAACTTTAGCGAAAAGATCACCACTGCCAACTCCAAGTCATGGACGGGGTAATTACGCTCATGCACTTTCAATTGACGTGAGCCATAAGCGATCACCTTGCCAAACTGCAGGAGAACGCAGCCTAAGCCGCTTCCTGACGCATCGCTGTATATCTCAAAACCATCTGTACCACATGGAGACGTCAAAACGGGCGTCGTGGTCAAATGACTCTTCAGCTCCACAAAAGCTCGTGCGCACTCCGGCGTCCAAATGAACTTCTGATCCTTTCTCGTCAACGTAGTCAGAGGCAAATCAATCCGGGAGAAGTTCTCCACGAACCGTCTATAGTAGCCCGCCAGTCCAAGGAAACTCCTGACCTCGGCCACCGAAGACAACACTGGCCAATCACGAATGGCACTTATCTTTGCCGGATCCACCACTATGCCCTCTCCACTTACCACATGGCCTAGGAAAGCCATCGACGAGAGCCAGAACTCACACTTAGAGAACTTGGCATACAGCTTATTCCTTCGTAAGGTATGCAATACCAATCGCAAATGGTTTGCATGATCTTCCTTTGATTGTGAATATACAAGGATATCATCAATAAACACAATCACAAACAGATACAGGTATTCGCGGAACATTCGATGCATGAGATCAATGAATACCGAAGGTGCATTACATAAGCCGAACGACATCACTGTGAACTCATAATGACCATAGCGTGTGCCAAACGCTGTCTTGGGAATGTCGCCTTCCCTAATTCGCAACTGGTAATACCCGGACTTCAAATCCAACTTCGAATAGACGGTTGAGCCTGCTAGCTGATCAAACAAGTCATTGATCCGTGGAATCGGATACTTGTTTTTCTCCATCAGCTTATTCAGTTCGCGATAATCAATACATAGCCGCAAACCACCGTCTTTCTTTTTCACAAAAAGAACAGGCGCGCTCCAAGATGACATACTTGGGCGTATGTATCCCTGCTCCAACAACTCTTGCAACTGAACTTTCAGTTCGGCCATTTCTTTTGGCGCTACCCGATACGGCGAACGGGCCACAGGTTTCGCACCCGGCACCAGCTCGATAGCGAAGTCGATTTCCCTTTGGGGAGGTAACCCCGGAAGGTCCTTTGGAAACACATCAGCATAATCCGATACAATTGGCACTTCACTCACACTGGCCTTTGGCGTCACCGCCTCTATGAGTGTGAAGAACAACTCCGCACCCTTCCGAACTACTTTAACAACTTGGAGAGTGGATAACAACATCCCACTCATCCCTTGCATACCAATGAACTTGGTCTCTTGTTCGGTATTTTGCCCAAGTGTGACCTCTTTTGAAGTGCAATCTATACAGGCACGCTGCTCTGAAAGCCAATCCATACCAAAGATTATATCAAACTCTTTGATCGGTAATATTACTGTTTCCACCTTGAACTCCCGACTGCCTATCTTGACCTCAAGACCGCAAGATCGATCCGCGCACATCAAACATCCGTTAGGAAACAACACCTTTACACTATCTGTCGTGGTCCGGATAGGCACCCCAACACGAAAGACAGTCCTCAAACAGAAACGAATGTGAAGCACCTGTGTCGAACAGTGCTCGCGCCGGATACTCTCGTATAACGACAAACCCTATAACAGTATAATTAAAACAAGCACAGCACACCAAACAAAAGAACATTAAAACCTACGCGCACCTGTGACGACATCCGCCTGCTTAATGGCCTCCTGTTGTCCAAGGTTGAAGACCCTGGGATGCGCGTGCGAGGCAGAAGACTCCACCACAGCCTTCCCCTTCTCCGCATAAGACGCTCCTGTCTTCTTATCACCCTTTGGAGGACCAGATCGTCATTCACGTGCAAAGTGTCCCAACTTCCCGCACGTAAAACTAGCACGAGATCCATACCCAGATGTCTCTAACACAGTCGCAGAAGGAGCTTGTCCAGAAGACTTAGACTTCTTATTCCATCTCTTTCGGTAGCCAAAATTTTCCGGACGCGGCGGCTTCAACTCTGGCTTCGTACCAGCCAAGTTTCCCTTTGCTTGCCCCCGTTTCATGTCCGTCTCCAAAGACCGAGCCGTACAGACTAAGGCTTGAAATCCCTGACTCACAGAACTCGAGAGCAAATACCTCAGCTCATCTCGCAGTCCCGCATAAAACCTACTAGTCTTACGCTCATCTTCGGCGAAGATCGTGCCCGCATATCTGCCCAAACGGGTGAAATCATGCAGGTAGTCATCCACACTTCGATCTCCCTGCGCTAACCGTTGAAATTCCATTTCCATCGATATCCTTTGCTGCATCGGCAGATGTTGTGCTAAGAACAATCGAGAAAATTCTTCCATTGTAATCTCTGCCAATTGCCTGCCGGCCAAGTGATGCATTTCAATCTCATCCCACCACAATCGCGCCTCTCCTTCTAGTAGGAAAGTGGCTAACATGACTTTATGTTCCTCCTCAACCTTGATAGCTCTCATAATCCTCTTGATCCTTGCAAGCCAATCCTCTGCTTGGGCCGGTGTACCCGCCCCATGAAACTGCGGAGGGTTGAAGGTCGAGAATTGCTTCTATTGTTGATCTGCTACCCGCGGATCAACTTCGGCTTCTACCGGTTCTTGCCATACCCCAGCTTGCGCTGGCACCACTGCAGGACGTGCCTGCCCAGCCTGCTGAGCATTCATCACAGCAAGTACCGTTTCCGTGATGAGACGGACTGTTTCAGCGGATGGTGGAGTTGTGGGGACCTCAGTTGGTGCTGCACTTTCTACAGAACGTTGTGGTTCGGATTGACCCGCAACACTTCTGGTCACCTATATGTGTCAAATACACCATTTAGCGACCAAGGAAAACGACAACCATACAAAACGAATACACAAGTTCAACAAACAAGTGTACTTGCATTCCTAAGTGGACAATCTTGAGTTCAAGTTAAGGTTAGAACGACAGCACTAACACGTGCTCGCCACCTCGCAAAAGAATTCGTCCGCGAATTCGGAAGAGATTGACCAACAAGCTGATAACAAATTGTAACACCTCTACCCGTCAAGAAGAATATAATAGAGGGTCCGGCCAGGGCCCCACACCATATTCCACAAACAGGCGGAGACGCTACGAACTAATATCAAAACCAACGCATCCTAACACAGAGCATTCTAGCGGAAGCTTCACGGTTAAAACTTTGAACTCAAGATAAAGAACACTGTCCACTATAACATAGGAATGTCTACAAACCACCAAAGAGTCCGGCCTTAAGGCCTTACAAGTTTCTCTTAACAAGGTGTGGATTACAGACATCGGCACGCAGGCCGGCCACACATGAACAAAAAGAAACAAAACAGTGCCTTCGAGGGCAGCAACGCAGCTTGGGCTTCAGCCCGCTAAGTACCGCTCGGACCAGCACCTCCAGTACCTGTAAGAACCAATCCACCAAGCGGTGGTAAACAGGGCAACGGTCAGCATTCAGCTGACCAATTATAATGATCCTGCCCCTGGCACGGGGCAGCGGAATTCCATCCCTGCATAGCAATCGTCCAGTATGATATATATAGCAATTCAAGCAAGACGTGCACGACCGCACAGTCACATATCACAAACGCCGGCACGACGGCCCGACGTTCCGTGCACTCATGGCACACTCGGGTGCAGCGGAAACACCGGATCTCACCACTGAGCATTTAGTCCGGCACGCTGGCCCAAGACTCTCATTATGTCGCTGACGAAAGCCCAATGCCTTGGCGCTCTCATGTCCAACCTACATAACGCAGGTACAGATCAGCCACCCCCCCCCCCGTTGCTTAAATCGCCTTGCCCAACCAAGTACATCGTACCTGAGGCAATATTTAAAGGCGCGGGTCGGTTTGACCTTGCCTGTTCGGCATGAAGCCTTTTCATACAGTTGCAGCCCAACGCTCAACCGCACACAAAGTGGCAACTCACGGCCACAAGAGTTGAACCCAACTCTCACAATTTCCTGAACTTCCTCTAGTATCATCATGCATACAAGCAATAATCACGGAGTCTTCTCCGATATGCAAACAAGCATCACCAATCCAGACCAACATGTCCAGATGGGCTTCACACAGCATGCCTAGATCCGTACTCCAATTCCGAACTCTAACAAGGGGGACTTCACATATCTACCCCAAGGGACGCCACAACCCACCGCATACTCGCGGGGAATGGTTTTCCCTATGCAATGCAGGAAAGAAGGACTTCACATGTCCAAGAAGGAAATCGTTACCCTAGGAATTCGCTTCGGAGCCATGGAGAGAAATTGAGACGGATGAAAGCCATCGCAGCAGCGTTGCCTTCGCAAATCCGAACTCGGCTCGCGATTTGGACCACCGTAGCACCACCGGCAGCCGGATTCCACTTCTTCTTCCTCACCTTGCTCTCCCCTCTCTCTTAGATTTAGAAAGAGAATATGAACTCAAAAATGAGCTTAGCCTTCTCCTTTCCCGGCCTTATCAAACCAGGAATTAGCCCCAGCCACTGGATCTTCTTTAAGGAAAATAAACGGCCAAGATCTGCCTGAAAAGTATATTTTTTGGCCGACACGGCCTGTGACACGCCCGTGTCACAGGCCGTGTACCCTTAAGCGGCACACGCGGCACACGCACCGAATGAAATCTACCAGAACACGGGCATCGACACGCCCGTGTCGAACATGACACGCCAGTGTCAGTCATGTGACACGCCCGTGTCACCCCCGTTACACGGTACTCAACGATCTCCAAAACTAACAGAGAAGGACACGGGTAAAACACACGCCCGTGTCAAACTTGACATGGCCGTGTTCTCCAGAACACGGCTGGGCTCCATGCCGTGTACTTCTCTGACTCAGTCTGGCCTTCTCTTGGGTATGACACGCCCTGGGACACGCCCGTGTCATGGGCCGTGTCCCACGATCGACTATAGTCGACCACCGATCGTCGACCAGCTGAACACGCCCTGGGACACGCCCGTGTCCCAGGCCGTGTACCCCTGACACACCCTGGGACACGCCCGTGTCCCACGCCGTGTCAAATAGCCTCCATCTCAAATATTTTTTCAAAAGTCTTTTGAGATTTTTGGGGTGTTACAAAATGCATCACTGACTTCATTGAGAGTCAAACGATGATGCTCCACAATGGTCCTAGCCACGATCGAGTGGGTAGCACCAGAATAGAAAAGAACACGTGCCCAACAGTTCTTTACCTTAAAACTCCCTATAAAATTGTTTAAATAACTAATCGAACAACATCAAAACTACAACTATGAGTTGAAAATGAAACTAGGTTAGGATCTAACCTGAGATCACCTGAGTAGATGTCTGCGCTTCCTAAAAGGTCATCATGTTCAGCTTGTCGTTCCCTTTGTCGAAATGCTGTTGCGAAAGCAAAGCCTGAAATCGCACTGGTTGCAATGTGGACTAAGATTGCGGGCACTTTGACTTAACATGTCCCTTCTATCAACACTGAAAGCAGACCTTATCCTTCAACCAGCAATTGCTAGCATCTGCCCCTTTCGCTTGCACAGAGTACATCCTAGATCTCCTTTGGTAGCACCATGAATAACATGCACTTGCTCCTTCTTTTGAGCTCATATTCTCTTGAAACATTTCTCAAAAGGGTGTCCCGACCGTCCACAGAAACTGCATTCCTCCTTGCATCTCTTCCTTGAAGTAGGACCCGATTATTTAAAGTTTTTACCCTCTTCTGACTTCCTCTAATCTTTCCTCATTTGCTGGCCTCGATTCTTAGCATTATCGATTGCTTCGACTTTTAAGGCGGCTTCTACCACTTCAGCATAACTTTCTGATCCATAAGCATTGGTCAGCTACTTGATGTCATTTCTCAGACCACCTAGAAAATACTTAACCCTAATAGATTCTTTGGATACCATATTATGGACAAATCAGCTCAGTTTTCTAAACTCCACTTCATACTCACTCACCATGAGTTATCTTTGCTTCAGATGAAGGAAATTATTCATCAAGCAGTCTTGCTCGAATGACAGTAAAAACTTTCTCAGCAATAGCTCCTTGAAGGCTTCCTATGAACATTTGTCGTTCAAGTTTTCCTTTTCTCTAAGCCACCAGCTCTTTGCCACACCCTTTAGCTGGTTGGCAGCGACCAACACTCTCTGGTCTATAGAAACTCCTTAGTAAGAGAACATCTCCTCAATAGCTATAATCCAATATTCCAAAGCCATGAAGTTTGCCCTACCATAATAGGTAGGAGGTCCTAATCACTGGAAATGCGAGATGATGTTCATATCTGGTGGCGACACAGCTGGGGGCACCAGAGGAGCAGGGGGAACCGGAATAATATGTCCCACAATCGGGTCCTGCACTCTAATCGGTTGCCCGCAAACAATAGATAATAAGGCTTGGATCTACGACTACATCTCCAACATTTTCCTAGACAGGGCCTCATTGCTCTGTCACAATCCTTCTATCACGGCCTCATTCTGAGCTCCAGATGACTCGACCTCAGATAGGGGAGTCGACCTCATTGCAGGACGTCTCAACATTCTCATAACACAATTAATAACTAATCAAAACTTAGCTCACTGCTAGAACCACACAACTTAGTTCAGACCATACATATACAGATACTTTCTTAAGCTGCTAACTTGCTCTGGGAATTTCGTTAATGATGTCATGCCTAAACTTAGGATGAAATACCGTCATCCTACTGACTCATGTGCCTAAACCATGAATTCATGAATTCTTATTCCTTTTTGACTTAAAACCATGTGTGTACATATGTCATCATGTAAATCTTTAGCTTGGCACGTATGCTAATGTAATGTTATGTCATGCATGTTGTGTTATGCAATCTAATAAAGGCCTTAGTGAATGTTATGAGCGGCGTACACATGAAATGTTATACATCCCATACTACATAATATCGCATGCAACAAAAAGAAAAATCTAATGTGCATTCATGTGATGATTATTATGCATCCTATACTACATAACAGTCACATGTTGCCGCCTATGAGGATCCATATAAAAACATATATTATGCATCTTATAATACATAATATGCCTCGTATACTTCTTATCTCTAATGAGTTTAGTGTTTATGCTTCAGCCAAGACATACAGATCACACATCGGTGTATGTATGCAATGGAATAAGACAACTAAAGCTTACTTTAAATGGTTGCTCAACCAATTGTCAAACAACCCATCCCTCTGATACCAATGGTCACAACCCGCATTTTCTCCGAATTTAAATGTAAATCAGAGTAAGAGAAAACACGTGCCTTGATGCAGCGCCATGTAGGGGATAACTGCATATGTTCAGGCAAACTCCAATCCCAACACAGTTTATGAAAATACTTAGTTATGATGGGAAAAAAATCATGTTTTTAAGTTAAGTTTTGGATGGTCGTATCCCTCGGCTTAGTGGATCAACTAGTCCGCAAGTGAAATTATAATTATATGCTGCGAAAAATAGTTTGTTTATATTATTTGACATCCTACATGAGCAAAAACTCCATTTAGGACAATTCATGGTAAGCAAGACACTAGATTTAGTATTAGTATAGAACTTAGTTTGTATGTTCAATAAGATATAGTGACTTTAGCTTTTAGAAAATGATGTGCATAAGATAGAAGTAATACTTTTATAATTTAAAATATCTAACATGCAACCTTGCATAAAACCTTCCCAGAGAGCAAGTCAATCCACACAATCTTATAAAAAAAGGCTTAGCAGCTAACAAAATCTAGTGGGCGTAAATAACCTGACACGAACCCACTAAAATATATGTATGTCTGAACAAGAGTAAAATAACACACTACCTCACAATCAGTGAGGAAAAGAAACAACTGTAGCCACCAGTCAAAACCAACACTAGTCGCTCAACTGGCTACTTCTCCAAACCTGAGGCATTTAAAGAAAGAATACCTCAACAAGAATAAAAATACAAGTGGTGAACAAGAGTAAAGAGGTTAGCAATAAACCAACAAGAATTAAAGGGTTACCAACCAACCATGAGGAAACTGACAATACCCAACAAATTAATCATATGACTAAGGTAAAAGATTACTTATTGAGTTCAAAGGTAAGAAAGTTGCACAAAGTGTGAAACGAAGTCATGCTTCGAGAATATCTGCAAAAGTAAGAAGAAAGACATATACCTGTACAATACGAGGAAAGAGACTTAGGGTCTGTTTGGCGCAGCTCTGGCGGCTGGAAAATCTCTATTCCAGCCGCCAGAGCTGCTTTCAGTCTGTTTGGGACAGCTCTCTGTGAAGAGATTTTCAAAAATCTGGAGCTGTTTTGCAGCTTTTCAGAAATCTCTCCCCCCCCCAGCTTCTGCTCTCGCAAAATAGCTTTCTCTCTCACATGTTTTGGAAATCTAATGGTTTCTTCAGTTGGAACATGCTCAGAGGCCGGACGGCCTTCCTCCGGCAATTTCGAGCCCCAGACGGCTTTCCTCCGGCGATTACGAGCCCCCGACGTCCTTCCTCCGGCGATTCCGAGCGCACTTCTGCACAGAACATCCAAACAGTCTGCAGCTTTTCAAAACTGCTCCCCAGAGATCTATTTTAAAACAGCTCTATCCGGACAGCAGCTTTTTAATCCGCCAGAGCTGTCCCAAACAGACCCTTAATAAATTCTACTCATGTGAAACATTAACACTAGTAAGAAATGGTCTTGAGTCGGTGGCCACTTTGTCTAACCCGAACTTGTAGACCCAAAATATTTAAAGAAGGTACTGTGGTGGTGGCAACATTATCCAAAACAACCAGGCGGTCCAATTGTCTCAACAAGATACTAGGGTGTTGGCCTCAATATCCAACTCAACCCATCAGTCCAAACATATAAACAAGGTACAGTGGTTATGGCCACTTTGTCCAACTTATCCCCACAGTCCAAAAATAACTCTAGCAGTGTATTGATTCACATTTTGGCACAAGGTTGGTGGTCCTTTATCCACTGCCAACCCAAAGAACACAACTAAACATCCATAAAAACCAATAAAACTCTAACCAAAACACTAAATCATTCCTCATAACTAACGGGAAGAAAAATCCCAAAAGAAAATCATCCTAAGCCATACTTGACGAATTAGGCCCAATTCGGTGAAATTTTTTTAAGTACACACTGATTCGTCGAGTATACTCAACGAATATAGTAGATACACGACGAATTTCACTTAGAAACATTAATTACCTTAATATGCAATGAATCGGCCAAACAAGCTAAGTCTAGGGAAAAGCGGCGAGTCAACTCGACGCTGCATTGAGTGCATTTAACGCACTCGATGCCAAATAGCTAAACTCAAAGATTCTGCCTTCACTCAACGCCGCGTTGAGTACACTCAACGGTTTTGCCTTAGCACCAAAACATCACTCGATTCACTCAACACCAAACTAGCATTACTCAATAAATTCGTCAAGATTACTTGACAAATTTGACTTAGACTCAAATCTCACTCAATGCTCTCAGCACAAAGCCTAATCCACTCAACGCCAAGTCTTATACTCGACGATCTCATTGCCTAATACTCAACGAATTAGACTTAACTAAACGCCAAACTGATATTCTTCGACTCAACACCTAATAATCGATGAATTTGACTTAACTCAACGCCAAATTGATATTCACCAACTTAACGCCTAATACTCGACGTATTCAGTAACACTCAACGCCAAGCATTACCTGCCAAAATTTCAACAGATACTCGACGAATTTGACTATGCTCATACTAATTCTCGCCGAAATTTACTTAGACAATTCTCAGCCTATAACTTACGACTCTAATCACTCATAATTGACGAAATTTAGATTTACAACCACTAATTTGACAGATTAATCTTACTAAGAGCTACATTAGATGAATTCAAGCTAATAACATAGACTTAGTAAAAGTCAACCTTTCGACGGATTAACTTAGACCAATAGTTATACACTCGATGAAATTAGACTAATTGGGCTGACATATTCGGGGAATCTTAACTCTAACCTAAAAGGAAAACACTCTGCAGGATAAACTTAGGCTAACAACCCGCAAATTGTCGGATCCAACTTAGCCAAACAGTCAAGTATAACAAATCTGCTAAGACAGTCAATCCAATTACGACGAACAACCCTTTCTCGAGAGTTTCACTCTAAACAGCAAATCGATAATTGCCATACTCAACCCTAATCCTAATTTCTCTACAGGGAAATAATCAAGACAAAAGGAAACAAAGAACAAGAAAGGGGGAAAACTGCCACTTGCCTCAAACCTTTCCGAACTCTTGCAACACCAGCAGTCCTCCTCACGAATCTGTCCGCAAGAACACCTAAACTACAAATCCTGAAACTTTTCAGGACGAATCAGGGTCAAAACGAAATTCCTAACACCAAAAATTTCACGAAACGGGAAAAACTCACCGTACAAATTTAGATCTCGGTGAGAGTAGTCTGAATCTACTCTCCGATGATGATTTCGAGCACCAAAGCTCCTGTAATCGGCGGTCGAAAGCCGAGAAATGTCCGCCGTTCTCGCTCACTCACAAAACAAGTCCACAATGTTGGAAAGAATATGATAAATAATGTTTTGTCTAATCGCAAGGCTATTTATAGGGACTAAACATTATAATATATTATTTTAATAGTTAAAACGTCTGATTGACCAAAACTAGCACTAATTCAGATTTCTACGAAAATCGCAACGTAGCTAAATACTGACACTACGAATCCAACGGCAAAGTTAAAATCAAAATTCGACAAAACAAACTCTAGTAAACACTCCCAGTAGTTAAACACAACATTTTCAAAAAGGCTCCGTCGTGTTCAAAAATGAACCCCGACTCTCAAGGTAATATCAAAACTCACTAGAAATTAGCAATGCTAACATTCTAAGTCAAAACCCCAAGTAATAATGAGCAAAAAGCCACGCTCCGACAACGAAACCCGTTAATCAAGCATCAAAGTAACTCCCTGATATTAAAATACATCACTAAAGAATTTAAATAAATCTTGAAAAAATTAGGGGCGTTACACTCAGCTAACTCTCTTAGTCTACCCTGCTTGGGAATTCTTCTTTCCCATTTGGAGAAAATTGAAGATTCAATCCTCCTCAAGTGATGGATTAATACACCTGCCGTCATGTTGAAACTGTTTCTGCCTAACTGGTTTAGATAGAGACTGAGAATCCGTCCAAAATTTGGAGCACGCAAATTGTCTTTGATTCTTCCAAATAGAATTGCTCCCCAATCTATTCTTTTCCTATAGATGATTGTGGCTAGAAGCTTAAACATGTCATTGGATAGATAGTCATGAGAGCCAACTTTGCACAATATGACTTTCCCGATAACATCAAATAGAAGCATTCCTTCATAGTTCATGACTTTCTTTTTGATGGCAGAAGTTCCTTTAGGGAGACCGCAGAATAATAGTGCTCTAGAGAAATCTCTGTCTTCAATGAGGTCGACCTCTTCAACTTCTAGAATTAGTAGGAATCAGGTAAGGAGGGAGACCTTCAATTTTATGGATAAATTTATGACCTTGCTCTTAATGGCAGTATCTTCATGGCGGAGTTTAGCATGTTGAAAGAATACCAATACATCTCTATCCAAAACCTTGTATGGATGTTCTAGGACTAACGATAATACGGCGGCCTCGAGCATCACGATTACATTCCGAAATTTGTCAGTGACAACGACAAACCCTGTGCAAACAAGCTCTCCCCCAGATTGAAGGTTTCTTGTACCTCTTGGAGACTTGGAGAATGATCGAGAAAACAAGAAGTTGAATCGATGAGACAGACAGTTCGTGGATGATTAACAGTGCGTCAAACAGCTCTCGATGGATTTCTGAAAAGTTCTCGACGATTGTGAAATCTATTTGCCGAACTCGTATCTATTTAAATATAAAATTAATATTTTGAATAGAGAGGTGCGCACGTACCTTTACCGGAAGTGACTCTTCAAAAAAAATAAAGAGAAATAAAAATAGACCAAGAGTCAAGTCATATTCGTCCAAATTCCTTTATTAAGCCCGGTAAATTCTTCAAAATAACACGGGTGAAAAGTTCCATTCGTCGAAAATCACTGAGATTACTTAGCTAATTTCGACGAATTTATCGAGTTTCCATGAGTAATACACAACGAATTTTCCTTGGAGATTTCTGAACTTTCTGAGACAAAGAATTCCTTCGTTCTAAGAGAATTACTTAAAAAATCTGACTTTAGTCTGAGTCCTTGACCATCTTTATGAGTCCTTATTGAGCATACTAAGTTCCATTTTGAAGAAAGAGAACATGGCCTCATCCAGCGGCTTCGTGAAAATATTTGCGACTTACTTATATATCGGGACATAACTGAGATTTATGTCCCCATTCTCCACATGCTCCCAGATGAAATTGTACCTTATCTTGACGTGCTTTGTCCGGCTATAAGAGACTAGATTATTAGCAATAGCAATCGCACTAGAGGATTCGCAAAACATTGTAATCTCCTTTAGCTTCATGTTATAATCTTCGAGCTGATTGCTTATCAAGATAAGTTGTGCGCAACAACTACCTACAGAGATGTACACTGACTCAGTAGTTGATATTGCCACACAATTCTATTTCTTGCTGATCCAAGAAATTGACCTTCTTCATATGAACTGACAGGTTTCATAAGTGCTTTTCCTGTCATCCCTGCAACCTGCAAAATTAGCATCTGAAAAGCCAATTAGCTCACAATCATTACTTTTTGGATACCATAAGCCAAGATTTTGTGTACCCTTAAGGTATCTCAGAATCTTATTTATAGCGGCATAATGAGATTCTTTAGTGTTCACCTGAAATCTAACACATACACATCTTGAAAACATTATGTGTGGCATACTAGAAGTAAGGTAGAGCGAGGATCTAATTATGCTTCTGTACTTAGTTTCATCAAAAGATTTTCCTTTCTCATCCTTGTCCAGAGACATAGCTGAACCCATTGGAGTCCTCATAGTGGTTGCATTCTCCTTTCTGAATTTATTAATTAACTCGTTGGTGAACTTTGTCTAACATATGAAAATTATATCATCAGATTGTTTCACTTGAAGTTCTAAGAAATACTTGAGCTCACCCATACTGCTCATTTAAAACTTCCATTGCATAAGTTTAGAAAACTTTTTGCAAAGATGATCATTCATAGATCCAATGATAATAACATTGACATAGATTTGCACTAACAAAATCTTGTCGTTAGCATCCCTAAGAAATAATGTCTTATCTATCTTTCCCCTTGCGAACTTTTTCTCAAGAAAAAGTTAGATAGCGTCTCATACAAAGCTCGGGGACCTTGTTTTAAACCATTTAATGCCTTATTTAGAAAATAAACATGTTAAGGGAGAGTTGAATGGACAAAACCTGGGGGTTGAGCTACCTATACTTGCTCTTTTAGATTACCGTTGAAAAATGCTGTCTTCACATCCATTTGATAGACTTTGAAGCCTTTGTGAGCAGCATACACTAGAAAAAACCTAATCGCTTCAAGTCTATCCACTGGAGAAAAAGTTTGATCGAAGTTGATTCCTTCTTCTTATTTGTATCCTTGTGCTATAAGCTAGGCTTTATTCTTTATAATCACTCCATTTTTGTCCAGCTTGTTTCTAAATATCCATTTCGTTCAAATCACATCATGTCCTTTGGGCCTTGGCACAAGCTCCAAAACATTACACCTTTCAAACTTGTTGAGCTTCTCTTGCATAGCAATTATCCAGGAAGCATCCTTGTTTGCTTCTTCAAATTTCTTCGGCTCAACCTGAGAAATAAAGAAAAGATATAAAACTTCGTTAGCTATACCTCTTTTGGTTCTTATTCCGTCCCTTAGATCTCTAATGATCAGATCTACAGGGTGATCTCTTAAGTGTTTGATCACTAGATTCCTTCCCATCCAACCAGAAGGTTCTGCCACACATGATGCACCTTCAGCAGGTGGATGGAGATCTTCATCTTGAATTTCCTCTTCAACCATGCTGGGATTAATGACTTTGATTGAGTTTAAAGCATTTTCCTTGACCGCTTCTTTCAAGTTTAGCTCTTTTATCCTAAAACATGCATCTTAACCAACAACACTAGACAAGCTACTATGAAGCATACTAGTTTAATCAAATGCAATATTAATAAGCTCTTCTACATTAAAAATCCTATATGCCTTACTATGGCTACTATAACCTACAAAAATACCTTCAAAACATTTTTCACTAAACTTTGTACGATAATACTTCTCATTGTTAAGAACGAAACATTTGTTGCCAAAGATCCTGAAGTAAGACACAATCAGTTTTCTTCCCTTCAATAGTTCATAAGGTGTCTTACGATGGCTTTTGTTGATTAATGCTATGTTTTATATGCGGCAAGTTGTGTTGACTTCTGTAGCCTAGAAGTACTATGGTAATGAAGAATCATTTAACATAGTCATACATGCTTCAATGAGAGTTCTGTTCTTTCTTTCAGCAACTCCATTTTGTTGTGGAGTATGCAGGGAGGAAAACTCATCAAAGATAACTTGACTTGCACAAAAATTTGTCATGGCCCTAGACTAAAATTCTTTTCCGTTGTCACTTGTGATTTTGATAACTGAGCAGTTCAATTTGTTATGAATTTTCCTGACAAAATTCATAAAAGCTTTGAAGGTGTCTGACTTATGTTTCAAAAAGAACACCCAAGTAAAACGAGAGTAGTCATCAATAATAATTAACATATAGACTTTACCTCCTAAACAATGAATTGACATAGGAACCAACAAGTCATTATGAAGTTGATATAAACATCTAGAAGAATCTTTTTCAATAATACCTTTAAAGGTAGCCCTTGTCTGCTTACCCATTTGGCATGCGTGGCATGGACTCTCTTTAAGGAACTTAATGCTTGGAGCATCACGTACTAAGTTATGAGAAAATATCATACTTATAGTTTTAAAATAAATATCTGAAGGATCAAGCGCATACCCAACTGCACCAAAAGCCCGGACTGTTGAAGAGGGCGCTACTTAATTTCTTAAATAAGTAGCAAAGTGCCATGGGTCAAGTGAAGGAATGCCGGACCCAACAATCCCCCCCCCCCCGCCCCGACGTCCAGCACAACCCGTCGACTCAAAGGTGGGGTTACCACATGGCCCATATGGCTCAGAGGTGGTGTTACCACATGTCCACGGTTTGCCTGACCCGCCGGACCCACACAGGTAGAAGGGAAAAACCAGGATTTAATTGCGCCCCCCCCGGTCATGAACCCATGACCTCCTCTGATACAAATTGAAGGATCAAGCGCATACCCAACTGTACCAAAAGCCCGGACTGTTGGAGAGGGCGCTACTTAATTTCTTAAATAAGTAGCAAAGCGCCACGGGTCAGGTGAAGGAATGCCCGACCCAACAATATGTGCTAATCTCTTGTGTCATTGGTCACAGAGAGACACACTATCTTTTACTAAAAAGCACATTTGTGTAGAAGTGTCTAAACAAAGAAAATTTAAACAAAAAACATTTCTACTCCGAGTGCCTGTTAAGACTGTCTCAAAATTGGCAGATTATTTTATCAGACACTTGTCCTTGTATAACTCAATGATATAACCCTTATAACATAATTGTCTTATGCTTATGAGATTGTGTTGTAATCCTTTAACGTAAGCCATATCTATGAAGTAGACTATGTCGTTAGAAATCATATAGTAGCCATTAGTTAATCCCCTATTTAAAATGTCAAAAATGACTTTTGGGCAATCCTCAACTTGGGTATATTCTAGGAGTTGGCTTCTTGTCCCGGTCTTATGCCGAGAGCATCCACTGTCTAAACACCAAATAGGATTATTGTTGGCCTTTGGAAATACCTGCATTCATAAATCAATTATCCTTAGGAACTAAAATAGATTTGGGTCCTTGGTTCCTAGTTAGTTGAACACCGTTAGGAATATTAAAATTTTTAGTGGTCAGTATCACAACGTTAACTCATGGAGTTTCATATTTAACTAGATAAAACCAACAATCTTTGGCAAAGTGACCAATTTTTCCATAACACCAACAATCAATCCTATTATAAATTATTTTATATTTCTACTTTACCTTCTGAATGGGAGTTCTATAAAGGGAAACAGACTTAGAGGTGGAGGCCTCATGATTACAACAAACACAAGGCTTCATTGACTCCTTAGCCTTAGGAATAACAAGTTTGGCTTTGCGTGCTTTATTGATACTTGGTCCATGAATGTAGGGACCATACTCTATTAGAAGTATCTCTTCATAAGGTGCCTTAAAAGCACTTGCACCAAAGTCTTAGGGATGGGTCCATCCTTGGTAGTTCTTTTTAGGCTCCATATAAGTTGGCCTTGCAAAATGACCATAAGACATCTGAAAGTCATATTGATTTATGGAAATATTACCTTCTTAAAAGATGGCTGACTTTATGGTGCCTTCTCTTTACCTTTAGTAGCGACTCTCCTAGCAGCCTTACCTTTCTCAGCTACATGGAATAGACCACTACCCTTCTTAGGGGCCGAAAATTCATCAATGAGCGGAAGAACAGTCTTCAATTTTGAGTAGCTTTCAACAAATTTTCTCTCAACCAAAAGCTTTTCTTCTAGTTCATCTAAGTACTTCTCCTTCTAACTTAGTAGCTCAATCGAGCATTTTAATTCCTCTTTCAAGAAGTGAACTTCATCTCCGAGAGAAGTCAATTCTACAATTTCCTCCCTCAGACTTGATTCCACTGCCAAGAGAGAAGTAATTTCTTTAGATTTGTTTTTGACCACCTTACGACATTTGTCAAATCCTTTCAAAAATAATTGATGTTGAGCCATCAAGTTAGAATCATCTTCCCCAGAAGAATATTCTTCATGACCATTAGATGATGTTTCTGATTCTGATAGTATGGTGTGAGAGTTTACCTTCCCGTTGTATTGGGAGTTGCCTACTTCCTCATCTGAGTGAGCCATGAGCCCGAAGTAGGCTTCTCTATCATCTAAGCTTGACTCACTTGTGTTACTGTCGATAAGAGTCTTTGAATTATTCGCGACAAAGCTTTTTTCATCCTTATTGTTACCCTTGAAGGATCTCTTCTCTTCTTTCTTGGATCTTTCCTTCATTTTGTAAGGACACTCCGCGATTACCAGAAGCTGAAGACTTTCCGAGAAGCATGCTAATAGTTTTAAAAATAATTTTAAAACTATAAGTATGATATTTTGTAAGTCAACCTTGCCGTGTCAACATGGCGTGTTACTAGAAGCCAAAGATCATCCCGAGAAAGACACGGCCACCAACACAGCAGTGTTAACATGGCGTATCACCAGAAGCTGAAGACTTTCCAGAGAAGGACACAGCCACTAACACGGCCGTGTTGTCGGGCATGTTGCCACCTCCTCCACGCCAGCTGCCCGCCAAAAATGCAACCTACGTCGTAGCCCATTTACTGCAGTGGACACGACCACTAATACGGACGTGTTGTTTGCTGTGTCAGCATGGCCGAGCCCATTATTCCAACGACGCTATGATCATTCCCGCCAGAAATAGAGCCAAAAGTCAACCAGCACAGGACACGGCCACGAAGACGGCCGTGTCGCCGGCCGTGTCAACCCCTCATGATTTTCTATAAATTCAGCCCTTCCCACTTGTTTTCCATATAGTTCATTGATTGTGTAGGGAGGGGCTGCCCTTTTATTTTCTGAAGTTTTTCATGTATTTTCATAAGTGCACTTTCCTTCTCTCTTAAGATTTACTTAACTCTAGCTTAGTGCTCTCGTTCTAAACTAATTCTTGTAATTTGTTTTAGTTGTTCAATGTTAATGCTAGCCTAGTTTTGCTTTTCATGCACTTGTAATCTCTTATTTTCAAGTTGTAAGCTCCTTGTGTTCATTAATAAAAAAAGTTTCATTTTCTCTCCTCTTTATACCTTATTTTCATTATGCTCTTCTTCTCATCTCCTTTCCTCCACTTCACCATGAGTAACGAATCCTCCTTGTACTCAATCATGATGATCCGAGGTTTCAGTTGATTAAGTTATGATGCGTTAGTTTTACTTTTTCTTTTTAGGGTCTAGACCTTGAATTACTCTTAATTAACCTTTAATTGGAGATATATCATCGATATATATTTTCCATCTTTTCTTTCATTATTAGCTAGCTGAGAGGCCGATAGTTTGAAGTGAGCGCTCAAGAGTAAAGAGAGTTGTATGCACCGATCGAGAGAGGCAGACGTTAAATCTCCCGGATTGAAGTGAAATCCAATAGTGGGGTTAACAACGTAAAGCAAGCTTTAGGCCTCCTATTTAGACAGGAGTTGGTCGGACATTCCTAAACTCAGGTGGGCACATCTTCGAGAGAAGCGTGTTCATGCTTTAGGAACCTCCTCGGTCAAGGTACTTTACCTTATTAAGCTAGATTTTTTTATTGCATTTGTTAATTAAATTCTTTCTGAGGTGATTCTCGATCGAGTACTTCTTTTTCTCATCATTCAACCCCTTATTTTAATCTATAGATGTGGTCTTTCTAGTTTAGTGCCAGTAGTGCTTTCATTTTATGCAAGTATTTTCCTTTACGCTAGTAGTCTTTCCTTTTTAGTTAGCAAACAACCCTAGTTTTCCTTCGATAAGATAATAGCGCTCGTGTGAGTAAGATTACTCAACAATTCTCGGATTTAAATACGACACTTGTGTCCCCTAGCTATAATTCGATAGGTATACTTGCCTAGATGGATTGCTAGTTCGGTTGCTTTTCTATTCTTAACGAATAGCAGGCCATGAAGTTTTTGGCGCCGTTGCCGGGGAAGCAACTTTTGTTGATAATTCGAAATCACGAACCTATTTCTTTTATCTCTTCTCTTTCTCACCCTCTTTCTTAAAACGTAAAAATCCCAAAAAAAATTTAACGCTCTTAATATAAACCCACCTCACAATTTTTCTATGCCACCTAACTCTCTCGAAAAGGGCAAAGTGCTTTAAGTACAACTATCTTGTCTAGTACCTTGCGAACACTTCATTTGGTAGCTCTTGGGAAGTTCGAGAGTTAAGCTATTACAAAAAAATCTATTTCAAAGAAATAAAAGGAGGTTTGCCCTTTCTCTTTCTCGTTTGTCTTTCTAGTTCTTCGTTTATTTCTTCTTTTATATCATACTTTCTTCTTCTAGTGCATGACCTGCGAAAATCCGTCAGTTATTTTGGACTTGCACCACGAAATTGAGCGTACTCTTCAGAGAAGATCGCGATTTCAAGGCCCTACTCTCCAAATACCGGTTGAGGATTCTGAGTCATTTTCTACCTTAAGAATGGATGAACTCAATGAGGAGGGAATCCAGCCCCAAGTAGACGAAGCCTTGCAAAGAACTATGTCATATTATGCAAGGCCGAATCTTGAGGGTACAGAATAAGGCATAGTTTGCCCTGCGATAGGTAATAACAATTTTGAACTTAAGCCTAGCATAATTCAAATGGTGCAGCAGTATGTGGAATATGACTGACTTCAAGATGAAGTTCCGAACGCACATATATCAAACTTTCTTGAGATTTGTGACACCGTCAAGATAAATGGTGTTACGAATGATGCTATTAGGCTAAGAGTTTTTTCCTTTTTCTCTTAGAACTATGGCTAAGAAGTGGCTGAACACTCTACCTAAAAACAACATCACAACCTGGAATCAATTAACTGAAAAATTTTTGCCGGAGTATTTTCCGCCAGCCAAAATCGCAAAACTTAGGAACGATATTTCTGCCTTTTTTCAAATCCATTCTGAAACTTTGTATGAAACCTGGGAAAGATTAAAAGAACTCTTAAGACAATGCCCCCATCACGCACTACCTGTTTGGTTACTAGTGCAGACGTTTTATAATGGCTAAATAAAAATATAAAGCAAATGATAGACGCAGCTTCTGGCGGTACTTTAAACCGCAATACCCCGAAAGAAACTCTTGAGCTTTTTGAGGACATGACCATGAACACATATCAGTGGAATGTGCCTAGACCTCGCCCAAACAAACCTGCAGGTACCTTTGAAGTGGACAACGTCTCCCAGCTAGCTCTACAAGTGGAAGTATTAAGTAAAAAGATAACGGAGATGACTGCTGCCTCCACCCCTCAGGTATGGGAATCTGCAACTCCTGCTCCAGAACAAATATATTATGTTAATAATATGCCTAGAAATGATTTTCATAATTTTTCTGCTACAAATTTTCCTGTACCCGGTTTTGCTTTTCCAAATAGTTATAATGCTGCTTTAAGAAATTACCCGAATTTTTCGTAGAGTAATCCCTCGAACGCAATGCGCCGACCACTAAAAAACGATTTTTCTGCACCACCACCACCTCCTAAAAATTTTCCAAAACCTCCAAGTTTTGAGGAAATGTTTTCAAAATATATGAATGTTAATGACGCTACTATAAGAACCCTAGGCGGGACAATAAAAATTTAGAAAATCAAGTAGGACAACTCGCAAAACTTATTTTTGAGCGACCCACCATGTCTCTTCTTACCAACACCGAGCCCAACCTGAGAGAGAAATAGAAAGCTATAACTCTTCGGAGTGGGAAACAAGTTTCTGATAGGGTTAGCGAAGAGCCCGAGGCAAGCTTTGCCACCGTTTTAAAAACTCCACCCACTGTTTAAAAAGAAGTTAACACTCCTCTCCCTATTTTAGAAAAAGATCTCACTCCACCACCCATCTTTAAAAATAATCAAACCCCGTCATACCCTTCTGAACTTAGTAAGCAACATCAGGACGATAAATACTCCCGCTTCCTAGAAATGTTCAAGCAAATCCACATTAATCTCCCATTCCATGAAGCAATCTCCCAAATGCCAAAATACGCTAAGTACCTTAAGGACCTCCCTACCAATAAAAGGAAGTTAGAAAACCTTTCACATGTCACGTTAAATGCTGAGTGCTCTGCGGTCTTGACAAACGGTTTGCGGAAGAAGATCAGTGATCCGGGTAGTTTTTCTATTCCGTGTGTCTTCAGTCATATTTTTGTCAAGCACGCATTAGCCGACTTAGGTGTGAGTATAAACCTGATGCCCTTCTCATTGTTTAAGAAGTTAGGAATTGGTAGCCTCAACCCCACACGCGTGAGTATCTAGCTCGCCGATAGATTAGTCAAATACCCGTTAGGAATCGTGGAGGATGTCTTAGTTAAAGTCGACAAGTTCATCTTCCCAGTGGACTTCATCATATTGGACATCGAAGAAGACGTCGAGGTTCCATTGATCCTTGGCTGACCCTTCCTTGCCACTTCACGAGCTATCATTGACGTAAGCAATGGTAAGCTCTTCCTTTGAGTAAGCGACGATGAAGTGACTTTCTCTATCACCCACTCGATTAAGAACACTCTAGCAAATGACGACTCCTGTTTTTTCGTAGATTCCCTAAGTGAAGAATCTTCATATTGCCTCTCTTAATTTGAAAAAGAATATTCTGATTTTTGTTCCTCCTGTACTCTTCCAACCGAATCGCTGCACTTAAGTGAAGAATCCTACTTTCACCTTTATGAATTTGAAAAAGAATTTTCTGATTTTTGTTCCTCCTTTACTCTTCCAACTAAATCGCTGCAAGATGCCGCCATGGCCTCCAGCTCCACCCCTTTTAATTTTCCGTATAAAGAAAAAGTCTACGAAAACATTGTTTTTGAAAAAGAAAGAATTTCTAAAACATCATATGAAGAACCCCCTACCCTGGAATTAAAGGAACTACCCGAACATCTTAGATTTTCTTTCTTAGAAAAGGACTCCAAGCTACCAATAATAGTTTCAGCCTACCTAATGGATGCGCAAAATGATAAACTTCTTTTAGTTTTACTTAAACATCGCCGAGCTATTACCTGGGAAATTTCTGATATCAAGGGCATAAGCCCATCTTTTTGCACTCACAAATTCCTAATGGAAGATAATTCGCGTAATTCAATCCAACCTCAGCACCACAAAAATCCCAACATGAAAGAAGTCGTTAAGGGCAAGGTTATGAAATTATTAGACGCAGGAATTATCTATCCTATATCTGATAGTAAGTGGGTTAGCCAAGTTTTGGTAGTGCCGAAGAAGGGTGGGATAACGGTAGTTAGTATTGAGAAAAATGAATTAATCCCGACATGGACGGTGACCGAGTGGCGAATGTGTATAGATTATCGTAAGTTAAATGATGCCACTAACAAGGATCACTTTCCCTTACCGTTCATCGATCAAATTTTAGAATGATTATTCGGCCATAGCTTTTTTTGTTTTCTCAATGGCCTCTCAGGGTACTTTCAAATCCCCATCTCCCTCGAGGAACAAGAGAAAACTATGTTTACTTTTCCCTTCGGAGCCTTCGCTTACCGAAGAATGTCGTTTGGATTGTGCAATGTGCCAGCTACATTCCAATGATGTATGCTCGCTATCTTTGACAAGTATATAGGAAGAATTATGGAGGTATTTATGGATGATTTCTCTGTGTTCGACGACGCTTTTTATAGTTGTTTAGAAAACCTCACAAAAAACTTAGAAAAATGCGAAGAAACTAATCATGCCCTAAACTGGCAAAAATGCCATTTTATGATAAGGGAAGGGTTAGTTTTGGGTAATAAAATTTCTGCGAGAGGAATTGAAGTAGACATAGCCAAGATAGAAGTTATCGAGAAGCTGCCGCCGCCTACGAACGTCAAAGCTATAAGAAGTTTCCTAGGACACGCGGGCTTCTACCGCCGCTTCATAAAAGATTTCTCCAAAATAACAAAACCCCTTACTCATCTGTTAGAAAAAGACGCCCCATTTTCTTTTGTTGACCTTTGCCTAGATGCTTTTAATTTAATAAAAGAAAAAAATAATTAATGCCCCAATTATGATAGCTCTGGTGTGGCACCTCCCCTTTGAAATCATGTGCGACGCAAGTAGTTACACGGTGAGAGCCATATTAGGTCAACGAATTTCTAAGAACTTCCACCCCATCTATTACGTAAGTAAAACACTCACATCTGCACAAGAAAACTATACCACAACCGAGTAAGATCTTCTTTCTATTGTTTTCTCCTTTAATAAATTCTGTTCATATATTACGCTTTCAAAAATCATTATTTTTACGGACCACTCGGCCCTCAAAAATCTTCTTGCTAAAACGGATGCCAAACCGCGCCTGATTCACTAGGTCTTACTCCTCCATGTGTTTTATTTAGAAATCCGTGATAAGCGAGGAGCTGAGAATTTGGCCTCCGACCATCTCTCGCGATTAGATAACCCACACATAAAAAAGTTAGACTAAAGATATTTTTATGGTTATTTTCCCGATAAGAAGCTGTTGTTAATTAACACATCGTCTTCTTCTTGGTTTGCAGAAATAGCCAACAATTTAGTGGCCCGGGTGCTTTCAAAAGAGTTCTCCTCTCAGTTAAAGAAGAAATTCTTTTCTGAGGTTAAGAACTACTTTTTGGAGGACCCGCATCTTTTCTGAGTCTTTGCGGACCAGGTGATAAGGAGATGTGTCTCATTTGAAAAAGGATCATATATTTTAAAGCATTTGCATGAAGGACCGACAGTTGGGCACTATCAAGCTGCTCGCACCGCTCACAAAGTTCTAAGCGCGGGTTTTTACTAGCCTAGCCTGTTTAAAGATGCGCAGGCCTTTGTGAGTAGGTGTGATAGTTGCCAACAGTCGGGTAATATTTCTAATAAAAATGAAATGCTGCAAAATTATTTCCTTGAGTGCAAAGTTTTCGACCTCTGGGCAATTGATTTTGTTGGCCCTCTTCCTTCTAGCTTCGGGAACAAGTACATCATAGTCGCTATAAATTATGTTTTGCGATGGGCAGAAGCCCAAGCTCTTCCTACGAACGACGCCCGAGTCGTAGTAATGTTTTTAAAAAAAATTATTTTCTCGATTCGGTATGCCGCGAGCCATCGTTAGTGACAGGGGTTACCATTTCTATAACGCAGAGTTTTCTAAAATCCTTACAAAATATGGCGTTACGCATAAACTTTCAACTGCCTACCACCCCCAAACTAACGGACAAGTCGAAGTAGTGAACAGAGAGATAAAAAGAATTTTAGAAAATACTGTTTCCACCTCTAGAAAAGACTTGTCAACCAATTTATACGATGCTCTATGGGCCTACCAAATAGCGTACAAAACCTCCATTGGATGTACGCCGTATCGGTTAGTCTATGGAAAATCGTGTCATTTACTCGTAGAACTAGAACAACGTGCTTTTTGGGCCTTAAGATTCTTAAATTTCGATCCCCACTCTGTCGGCGACTTTAGAAAATTTTAACTCAATGAACTCGACGAGTGGCGCTCTTATGCGTACGAAAATAATAAACTCTATAAAGAGAGGACAAAATGTTTGCACGATAAACACCTTAGGCACCCAAAAACCTTTAAGACGGGAGACCAAGTTCTTTTATACAACTCTCATTTATGTTTATTTCCGGGCAAACTAAAATCACATTGGTCTGGGTCGTTTAATGTTTTAGAAGTTTTCCCGTACGAAACTGTTTTAATTTCACACCCTGATAAGGGTAATTTCAAAGTGAATGGTCAGCGTCTTAAACTGTATTTCTGTGGTGATGACAGTCCTAACTGTATAAACTCTATCTTGCATTATTTGACAAAGGGCGCTCATGGGAGGCAACCCAATTCATCTTTTTCCGTTTTCTTTATTTTACACTCCTTTTTGCCCCGAACGGTTCCGATAAGTTGAAGCTTCTGCGACCGCCTGCTCCAACGCTGCTGAATCCATCCCAAAGTCCAAAGAATACATTTCATGATGATCAAAAGCAAAAGCATGGGGGAGCAGCATCAATTAACATTTGCGAGGCATAAATCCGGGGAAGTACCTGTTTTTCAATTATGTACTTTTATTTATGTTTTAATCTCTCTCTCTCTAAATCCCCTTCTTTTGCCATTGAGAACAATGTCCATTTTAAGCTTGGGGGAGGATTTCCTCCTTCTCTTTTTCGTCTTTTTTGTTGTTTCCCTAAAATAATCCAAAAAAGAGAATATTTAAAAATCAAAATCAAAAAAATTTTTAGGGTTTAGAATATTAATAGTTTAAATGAATTTTGTTTTTTCAATAGTACTCCTTACTTTTATTTAGTTTTTCTCAAAATCCAATATAACAACTTAGCTAATTTTAATTTTTCTAATCAATCTTTTTATTTATATTTCACAAGTAAAATGTTGGCTTTGCTATGTTTCTAATTCACAGTAGCATGTTAAGGTGAAATATTTTTCTAAAAATCGCATTTCTATTATGGTTTATCGTTACTTATTTTCTTTAAATTCTTAAAAATCTCTCATCCACTATTTTTCTTTTTGTTTTTGGATAATTTTTGTAATGTCAGCTTTTGATTAGTGTAGTAGATGTGAATGATTCTAGACTCATATTATCCTAATTTCTAAAATGAGTCCATTAGTCTCTATTTAATTTCTAAGACCTAATTTTTGAAATTTTTCAAAACTAATGGTTTAGGAAAACTTTAGGAGCATGAAAATGACGTAGGACATTTTTGTTTTTGTTCGAGCCTTCTCGTCAACCCTAAAATTATCCCCCTGGTTAGCTGCTTTTGAGCCTTTTTTCGATTTCAATTGATAGCTCCACATTTCATTTCATTTTCACCAAAGCCAAATTTTCTCCAACCCTTCTTATCACACTAAATCTTTTTTAGCTTCATAAATTTAATGTTGTGATAGGATTGCTTTGTGATTTTTGGAAAACTTTTTGAAAAAGTATGCTCAAAAAAGAAAGGTTTCATTTTGTGGCCAATTTCAAAATGAAAAGACAAATATTTTATGGCCTTTTGTTTAAAGAAAAAAATATGGAAAAGAAAAAGAAAAAGAAAAAGAAAAAAAAGAAGAAAATATTTATGTTATTTATGAAAATTTTGAAGCTCTTTATTTTGGTTTAGCGTGATTTTAAGCCTTAATGTTTATCTTCGAATTCTATTCCTAATTATATGCCTAAACCAAACATTTCAGTCCTATTAAGTCTTATTGATTCATGCTCATAGATTTTCTTTTAAGCTAAGTATAGAAAAATAGTAGATTAGTTAAGTCTTGGATTTAAATTTAGACTTTTGTTCTTTGTTTAATTTGGGTATAAAATGCCTCTTAGAATCTAGTAACATTTTAATGCATTTTTTAACAGGACTGCTTTGCTTAAGTTTATTTAATGAATTTTGTTAAAAATTTTGGATTAATTATTTTTGTTTGTAAAGTTTATAAAAATTGAAACCATGTTTAAGTAATTATTTTAGGTTCACATTTCACCTTCTCCCTACTTATAATTTCGCATAGTACTTGTGTAAGCATAATTAGAATTTTTTTATTAGTCACTTTTTATGATAGCTAGTTTGTATATCTTTGCTTGGGGACAAGCAAAGTTTAAGTTTGGGGGAATTTGATAGGTTCTTTTGTAATTAAACTATTATGGTGTTTTTAGGTCTTTATTATGCAAATCTTGTCTTATAAACTTATTTGTTGACCCCCTTTTGTATTTATTAATCCCACTAATGTTATCTGTTTTTATTTTCATGTTTTCTCAATTTTTAGCTCAAAGTACCTGACACAGCCACCTACACGGCCGTGTCATGGGGCATGTTACATGTTCCCAAGGAAGCCGGCCACTAGAGGCAAAATTCTGAAGATCAACCCAAGAAGGACACAACCATAACCATGGCCGTGTCACTATCATGTTGACGGCAGTGTAAACCTTGCCATGTCAACATGGCGTGTTACCAGAAGCTGAAGATCATCCCGAGAAGGAAACAGCCACCAATACGACCGTGTTATCATGGCGTATCACCAGAAGCCGAAGACTTTCCAGAGAAGGACACGGCCACAACACGGCCGTGTTGCCGGGCATGTTGCCACCTTCTCCACGCTTGCTGCCCACCATAAATATAACCTATGTCATAGCCCATTAACTACAGTGGAATCGGCCACCAACACGGCCGTGTTGCTGGCCGTGTCAGCATGCCTGGGCCCATTCTTCCCACAGTGCCATGATCATTCCTGCCAGAACCAAAGCCCAAGGTCAACCAGCACAGGACATGGCCACGAACACGGCCGTGTCAGCCCCTCAATATTTTCTATAAATTCAGCCCTTCCCCCATGTTTTCCATATAGTTCTTCGATGGTGTAGGAAGGTGTTGCCCTTTTGTTTCCTGAAGTTTTGCTTGCATTTTCTTAAGTGTACTTTATTTATCTTTTAAGATTTACTTAACTCTAGATTAGTTCTCTCCTTCTAGACTAGTTCTTGTAATTTTTTTAGTAGTTCAATGTTAATGCTAGCCTAGTTTTTCTTTTCATGCACTTGTAATCTTTTATTTTCAAGTTGTAAGCTCCTTGTGTTCATTAATAAAAAATTGTTGTTTTATCTCCTCTTTATACCTTGTTTTCATTATGCTCTTTTTCTCATCTCCTTTCCTCCACTTCACCATGAGTAACTAATCCTCCTTGTTCTCGATCTTGATGATCTGAGGTTTTAGTTGATTAAGTTAAGATGAGTTAATTTTTCTTTTTCTTTTTTAGGGTTTAGACCTTGAATTACTCTTGATTAACCTTTCATTGAAGATATATCATCGATATATATTTTCCATATTTGCTTTCATTCTTGGCTAGCTGAGAGGACGATAGTTTGAAGTTAGAGCTCAAGAGTAAAGAGAGTTGCATGCACCCCTCGAGAGAGGTAGACATTAAATCTCCCGAATTGGAGTGAAATCCAATAGCGAGGTTCACAGCGTAAGACGAGATTTAGTCCTCCGATTTAGACAAGAGTCCGTCGGACCTTCCTAAACTCAGGTGGGCACGTCTTCAAGAGAAGCGTGTTCATGCTTTAAGAACCTCCATGGTCAAGGTACATTACCTTATTAAGCTAGAGTCTTTTTATCGCATTTGTTTATTCAATTCTTGCCGAGGTGATTCTCGATTGAGTACTTCTTTTTCTCATCGTTAAACCCCTTGTTTTAATCGATAGTTGTGGTCTATCTAGTTTAGTGCCAGTAGTGCTTTCATTTTAAGCATGTGTTTACCTTTATACTAGTAGTCTTTCCTTTTTAATTAGTAAACAACCATAATTTTCCTTCGATAAGATAATATCATTCGTGTGAGTAAGATTACTCAACGATTCCCAGATTTAAATACGACACTTATGTCCCCTAGCTAGAATTCGATAGGTATACTTGCTTAGATGGATTGCTAGTTCGGTTGCTTTTCTTTTCTTAACGAATAGCAGGCCATCACACATCTCCTTGGCAGATTTGTAGTGGAAATGGTTTTGCAACATTGAGTCATCTATTGCAATTGCAATTATATTTTAAGCCTTCTTGTCCAAGGAGACGAGAGCAATCTCATCTTTGTTCAAGTCCATCATCTTTTTAGGAATCAGCACGTTTTGATATAAAATAGATGGCTAAGTAGGCACGTGAGGTCCTTCTTCTAAAATCTTAAAGAATCTGGGATCAGCTGCTTCCATAAAGAATCTGAATCTTTCCTTCCACATAGGAAAGTTCTCCTTTATGCACACTAGAAGCTTCATTGAGGACATGCCCTTGTTTATGTCCATTAAAGAAATCTTGTGCCCTGAAAACTAGATTGAGATCTTATTCAAGGTGTTAACTTATATCGAACAACAACCTTGCTCTTATAACAATTAAATGTATCTAATTGCCTTCCTAATTCACCTAAAGGGGGTGAATATGTGAGATCTGTGTCATTTAGCAGATTAAAAATTACTACAATTAAGAACACAATACAAACACAGAACAAACAGATCACAACACAATAAATTTATATTTATTCCCCGATTTGTGTACGTCCACTGTCCCACCGCACCTATCTACTGTGAATGGATAGATTTGGATACTTCACATTTCTCAGATTTAAAGAAATCTCACAACTCGGAGTCAATAATCATACTTCTCAGAGAACAACCTCTCCTATATCATGTTCTGCCTACTCACGGCGCCAGAGCTTTCTCCCAAGTCACTCAAGGTGTGACTCAGCAGATTATGTATGTAATGGAGAGCAAGAGAACACAATTTTGAGGCCTTAGACCTCTTGGCCTCATATGGAGATAGATCGAAACTGAGCCGAGCCTAAATATTGGCAGCGTGATCACTAGAAGGGAGGTCAAAGTGAAGGTCGGAGTAGGCGGTACTCAAAATAAAATGACCCCCTCTTGCGTGTTAGTCTGCTCAGTGAAAGTCGGCCTAAGATTTAGGTAGATGGAGGACATGAACTCTAACGTGAGCTCCTTAAACCCCAACTCCTCAATACTAAAAAATTGCTCCCACCCCATTATAGAAATTAATTCGCAAACTTCCGCGACATAATTAATCTTCTCTAACACACTCCAGTCGATAGTTCGAATGTCTTGAAATTTTTTGGACTGGAGGCGAATATAATGGTTAATGGCGCTGGATCTGTAAAATCCTGTGGGGCAGCAACGTCATGCCTTTCTATAGATAATGCTGTGATATTTGGACGATGACAGCGTCCCCCATGTGCTCGTCTTGTTGACATGATTTGCAGCCAAGCGGAATGATTTTTAAGAAATAAAAAGGATAAAAGAGGAAGAAGAATGAGGAAAGAAAAAAATAAAATGAGGAAAAGAAAAAGGAGAAGAGAGTGGAGAAGAAGAAGTTGAAAAATAAGAACATAATCTGAAAATTTTTACCTAGGAAAATAGATTGTGAATAGAGGAGGTGAATCCATGAAATTTGAAAGAAAAGCTCAAAGCCTGAGTGGAGAAGAGAGTCCTGGAAGGTAGGGCTAAAACCAGGAAATGAAGAGGAAGAATATGACATGGCCTTATATAATATGTCGAATACAGGTTGCCACACGGGCGTGTGTTGACCCATGTTGAGGAATCTTTAGCTGCGTGGAACACGGGCTTCAAAAAGACGTGTGGTCAAACTGACGGGAAAACAACGCGCTTGACGGACACGGTCCACAACATGGGTTTGTGTGTACCTATGTCCTTCTTGGGCACAGTGTATTGTTGAATGTAGAATCTGCACACGACTCAACACATGGCTGGGTAGGTAGGCATGTCCTACTCGAGAAGAGTGAAATGTCGATCTCATAATATGACACACGGTTACCAACACGGGTATGTGTTAACCTGTGTCTTGCTTGGGATGATTATGGGAAAAGTGGAGCTATTTCGGTACGACAACGCACACGGGTGGGTGTCCACCTGTGTGGTGCTCGGGATGGATCTTTCCTACTTCAGGTTTCATATTGAACATGGCTGGGTGAGAAAATGTTTTATGAACACGGCCTGGCACACGAGCGTGTGACCATCCATTTGGTGCTCTAGAAAAATTACTCCTCATTTTAAATCAAACACAGTTGGGCTAAAGAAAACGTGTATGAACACGGCATGACACACAGGCGTGTGGTAACCCGTGTTCTCCTCTGAAATGGAATTACTTCCTAAGTGATTTTTTTATAATATTTCTATATGAACATTTTACTAGAATTTTTACCAAAAATTTTATAAACTAGAAAAATTACTACATCACACTAAATCCTAGTCTAGCCGGAGGCATGATTCTTGGTGAGCGAAGTCTAAAGGAAACACACCATAATAAAGTTTTAAATGGTGCCCGTTAACTTTAAAATCTCCCTTAAAGGGTGTGTTAGTTCGATTGTGCCATAGGGATAAACTTCTTTGACTTGGAAGGGTCCGAACAACTTAGGCCTTAACTTATCTGGGAATAAATGAAGTCGGAAATTGAAAAGGAGGACTTGGTCACCTTTTAGGAATATCTTGGGTTTGCGAAGGTGACAGTCATGGAATAATTTAGTCTTCTCCTTATATATTCGGGAGTTTTCAAAAGTCATGGTTCTCCACTAATCTAATTCGTTAAGTTGAACTTTTCGTTTCTCCCCAATAGAATTGGTGTCAAAAGTTAAAGAGCGTATTGCCCAATATGATTTATGCTCTAATTCTATAGGCAGATGACATGATTTACCATAGACTAATCTAAAGGGGGTGGTCCCTATGGGTGTTTTGTAGGCGGTCCTATATGCCCACAAGCAATCGTTTAATTTCTTAAACCATTGTTTTTTATTCCCTTTTATAGATTTTTATATGATTCTCTTAAGTTCTCTATTCGAAACTTGAACCTGACTGCTAGTTTGTGGATAGTAAGGAGTGGTTATCCTATGTGTGACCCCGTATTTTTGTAAGATTTTATCTAACTATAGATTACAGAAATGTGTACCCCTATCGCTAATAAGAGCACGTGGTGTGCAAAATCGTGCAAAAAAGGATTTTAAAAACTGAATTACTACTCTACAATCATTATTAGGAAGAGCTTGTGCCTCTACCCACTTCGTTACATAATCTACAGCTACCAAAATAAATTTATTCCCATAAGAAATTGGAAATGGTCCCATAAAGTCAATCCCCCACATAGCAAACACTTTTCATTCAAGAATAAATTTTTGTTATATTTCATGTAATTTAGAGATATTACCTAATTTTTGACAAGAATGACATGAAAGCACATATCTTTGGGCATCCCTAAATAGAAGGGGCCAATAAAACCCGGAATCAAGAACCTTTTTAGCTGAGTGGTTTGATCCAAAGTGACCACCTGTAGGGCCTGAATGACACTGCTCTAGGATTTTCCAGCCCTCATCTGCTAATACACATCTACGTATAACGGAATCTGCACATATCCAAAAAAGACAGGGGTCCTCCCAGAAGTAATATTTCAAGTCAGAGAAAAATTTCTTTTTCTGCTGATATGAAATGTCTTTTGGAAGGACCTTAGCCATAAGATAGTTTGCGTAATCGGCAACCCATCGATAATCATCATTTATATTTGTAGATAATGCAAATAACAATTCCTCCAGAAACGTATCACTAATCTCAGACTCATCTAACATTGTTCGTAGTGGATTTTCTAAACGTGAGAGATAATTTGCCGCTAAGTTTTCTGCTGCTCGTTTATCCCTAATTTACAAATCAAATTCTTGCAATAAAAGAACCCAACGGATTAAACGAGGTTTTTCTTCCATCTTGGCTAATAAATATCTTAGGGCAGAGTGATCTGTGTATACTACCACCTTAGACAATGTTAAATAGGATCTAAATTTATCAAAAGAAAATACCACTGCTAGGAGTTCTTTTTCTGTAGCTGTATAATTCTCCTGAGCGTTATTAAGTGTTTTGCTAGAATAGTATATAGGGTGAAAGTGTTTGTTTTGGCGTTGACCTAACACAACCCCTACCGCAAAACTGCTAGCATCACACATGATCTCGAAAGGTTGAGTAAAATCAGGTGTGATCATAATAAGATAATTAATTAATCTTTCTTTTAAGAACTCAAAGGCTTGTAGACACTCTTGATTAAAAATAAATGGTGCGTCATTCTCTAAAAGCCTAGTAAGTTGTTTATTTATTTAAGAGAAGTCTTTAATGAACCGGCGATAGAATCCGGCATGACCAAAAAAGCTTCTCACTGCCTTAACAGAGGTTGGTGGTGGCAACTTTTCTATGGTTTCAATCTTCGCTCTATCTACTTTAATTCCTTAGCTTGAGATCTTATGGCCAAGTACTAACCCTTCTTTCATCATGAAATGACACTTCTCCCCACTAAGTACTAGGTTTGTTTCCCACACCTCCTCAGAACTTTTTCTAAATTCTTCAAACACAAATAAAAAGAATCACCAAACACAGAGAAATCATCCATAAACACTTCCATAATATCTTCAACATATTCATCAAATATAGCTAACATGCACCTTTGAAAAGTGGCGGGTGCATTACATAAACCAAATGGCATGCTTTTATAGGCAAAGGTACCAAATGGATAAGTGAATGTTATTTTCTCCTGATCTTCTGGTGCTATAGGGATTTGGAAATAATCAGAAAGTCCATCTAAAAAACAATAATAAGAATGGCCTGATAATCGTTCTAATATTTGTTCAATGAAAGGTAGAGGAAAATGGTCTTTCCTAGTGGCATCATTTAACTTCCTGTAATCAATACAGACATGCTAACTGTTACTGTTTGCATTGGAATTAATTCATTCATATCATTTGCTACTAGTGTTAGTCCACCCTTCTTAGGAGTGACTTGTACAGGACTAACCCATGAACTATCTGAAATAGGGTATATCATTCCAGTATCTAGCAGCTTAACAATCTCAGTTTTCATTACCTCTTTCATATTTGGATTTATCCTACGTTGCGGTTGAATAGAGGACTTATAGTTTCTTCTAGAAGGATTTTGTGGGTGCAAAAACTAGGGTTGATACCTTTTATATCAGATATTTACAATTCTATAGCACCTTTACATTTCTTCAACACAGTTATTAATTTAGCTTTTTTAGTTTTAGAAATATTAGAATAAATAATAATTGGGTAAGAAGAATTAGATCCTAAGAATACATACTCAAGATGATCCGGTATTTTTTTAGTTCTACTATCGATGGATCCTTAGTATTATTCTTAAGAACTTCAAGATCTCCTTGTGTAATAAAACTATACTCAGTATTCTTATTCATCAAAACAGAGTTATCTAGATAATATAAGTGTTCAATAATATCTTAACTTTTATCTTCTTCTAGATAACAGTTAGTGATGCACATTTCCAAAGGATCTCTATAATATAAATCTTAATTTATAAAAGTCATTAAATTATCAACACCATGACAAAAATAACAACAATCATCATTATCCAAGGATTGCTTCATTGTATTGTTGATTTGAAAAATAACTTCATCTTCTCCTACTCACAAAACTAATTTACCATCAAAAATGTCAATAAGAGCTCTAGATGTAGCTAAGAATGGACGACCTAGTATGAGTGGCACTTTGATATTTTTGTCCATATCTAGAATAACAAAATCAGTGGGGAATAAAAACTTATCTACCTTAACCAATACGTCTTCTACTATTCCTCTATGATACTTTATCGTCCGATCTGCTAGTTGAATACTCATTATAGTAGGGCTAAGTTCTCTTAGACCTAGTTTCAAATATAGTTTATAAGGCATTAAGTTTATACTAGCTCCTAAGTCCTCTAAAGCTTTATGCACTTTTAAATCACCGATTAAACACGGAATTGAAAATTAACCGGGATCCTTAAGTTTTTGTGGTAATTTTTCTGCAAAATAGCGGAACATTCTTCATCAAGTGTTACTAAAGATAATTCTTCTATTTTCTTTTTATTTGAAGTCAAATCCTTTAGAAATTTAGCAAACTTTGGCATTTGAATGACTTCAGAAAAAGGTAAATTATCATGTAATTATTTAAACATGGTTAAGAACTTACCATATTGCGCATCCATGCGCTCCTTGTTCAGCTTTGCTAGATATAGTATTGCTGGTTGATACTCCATTGGCTTTGAATGCATCTCATTCTGGCCTTCACCACTAGACTCCTCTTGGGGTGCTTCCTTTGAAATCCTTTAGTCTTGTAATTCCTTTCCACTCCTCAATTAGATTTCTTTTGCATGCTCCTTTGGGTTTGTTTCAGTATTGCCCAGAAGTGTTCCTTGTTGTCTTTTAGAAAGCATACTTGCGAGCTGACCTATCTGATTCTCCAAATTCCAAATCAAGCCCTCTTGATTCCTGAAAGCTACATCACTAGTTTTCATTAAATTGGTGAGTACATCTTCTAATGATGGCTTCCTATGCTCCGGTTGTTGTGGTTGTCCAAATACAGGTTGCTTGCCTTGATTTCCTTGTCTTCCCAAGGAGAAATTAGGGTGGTTCCTCCATCCAGGATTGTATGTAGAACTATATGGGTTGTTTTCTTGGTTGAAAGGAGGTCTGGAGTTATTGCCCATATAGTCAACATGTTATTGCACTTGAGGTTAACAACCAGGCATTCCACTAACTAAAGGGTCCCATTATTGAGGTACCATGGAGGGTGATGCTAAATATAGGTTATAAATTATCTGGTAAAGCTTCTCCACTTGAATAGCTAAAGCAGTGATGACATCCACTTCATACATTCCTGCACGCTTATTAGGCTTTTGTCTAACGGTAGTCCATTTATAGTTATTCATTGCCATGTCTTCTATAAAATTTTGAACCGCTTTAGTTGTCTAATTATTCAAGGTGCCCCCACTAGCTGCATCGATCATCTGTTTAGTGGCTGGATTGAGACCATTATAGAAGGTTTGAATCTAAAGCCAGGAAGGTAATGCATGATGGGGACACTTCCTTAACAGATCCTTGAATCATTCCCATATGTCATACAATGATTCAGATTCTAGTTGAACATATGTAGAAATGTCATTCCATAGCTTTGTAGTCTTTGCCGGTAGAAAATACTTCATTAAGAAATTCTCAACCATCATATCCCATGTAGTAATCAACCCTCTTTGTAATGAGTTTAACCACTGCTTTGTCGTGTGCCTTAGTGAGAACGGAAACAACCTCAATCGAATGGCATCATTGGTAATGACATTGATCTTGAATGTATCACATATCTCTAAGAATCCGGCTAAGTGTGTGTTGGGATCTTCATCTTGTAGACCATCATATTGGACATACTTTTGAACCATCTGAATAACGCTCGGCTTCAACTCAAAATTGTTTGCGACAATTGGTGGTCTAACGATGCTTGACCCAATACCCTGGAGATTAGGTCTAGCAAAGTCAGACATGGTTTGCTCGTCCTTATTTGCCACGATATCTCGATTATCTGAATGATAATCTCTTACGTTTTCTATTTCCTCTTCTGAAAGTCCGTTTGAATTAACTGTGTTATCAGTTCCCAAGTCCCTTTGGCTGGTGTTGTGAATAATCCATTCTAGTTAAGGATGAAATGGTACTAGCTCAGAATTTCACCCCTGGTCATAGACTAACAGACTACAAAACAAAGATTAAGCGATATAACTATGCAATAAACTAATTTACAGTTATATGTTAATAAATAAAAGTTGGTAGATTAATAAAGTTTAAGATTTCAAAATATTGAAAACGATTCCTCGGCAGCCGGCGCAAAAAACTTTATGTGATATGTTTGCTCTATGTAAAAACTATGTGGATAGGAATAAACTAGATTGATTTTAATCTCAGGTAAGTGCACCTATCAATCAAAGTATAAAAGAAATCTACATCTCGTGTCATATTCAACATGGTCTTTTCAAGTACTCGTACTCACTCCCACTCTATTATCGTACCTATAATTAAAATTAATTGTTACCCTAAATTAACCTAACTTGGACTACTTGTATAAAGATACATTGGAGGATTAAGGATAGTAAAAAGAAGAAAATCTAAGAATAATCACATGAGAATAATTACTCATTAATTCAATTCTATGTAATAACGTAATAACAAGATTATCAAATTCGTTATATTGTAAGGATTAAACATTTATCGAAATCTCTCTTGAGCAATTCAAAACCTAAACTTAAGTTGAGTAAATTTTCTCTCGAACAATTCACAATACTCAAATTTGCATTAACAATAAGAAACCCTATCTAATACATAAATTCATGAAATCCTATCTCTAAGATACCATGAGTCCAATTATCCGTATTACCATTATCCAAACAACATATCTCTCGATCATGCAATTTGAAATACAAAGAGAAAGAACATTAGAACATGAACATATAAACATCATTATAAACATCCAATTTCTATATCTAGAAGTTTGGGATTCAAATAAAACAAGTTCTAAGTTCAAATCTAACATCAATCTCCTTTTCAGAAAGCATACATATAAATACAATACCACAAATCTGATATGAAAACTAACATACATGATTACCAAATTGTTCAAAAAAATAGGTCTCATGCGAAATGTAAAAAATAAAGTTAGATCCACTAAGAGAATGGGAAGATTAAAAGAGATACATGAAGATTAAAACCATATGAATTATCTCCTTCGATCTCCCCTCCGCAGAATGCTCCACTTTCGTCCTCCAGAAGTTCTCCAAGTTCTTCAATCCAAAAGTCTTTATTCTATTTTTCATACAGGTTTTTATAGTCTCCTTGCAAACCGGGTCGAACACGGGTTCCAACACGGCCGTTTAACAGGCCGTGTGGACGGTTCAAAGGCAGTTTACTACGAAAAGATGTGTTTGGTCGTGCACCGTGTCATTAGACATAGCTGATAAAACGGTCGTGTTGTTCTTCGTGTACTTCACACATGGATTGGTTGGCAACATGTCTATAATTCTTCCCGAAAAGGACACGGGTAGTGACACGGGCGTATGCCTACCCGTATGGTTCTCTGTCTTTTCTTCCAAGCCTTGCGATTTTTCCTGATAAGGACACTGGTAGTGATACAGACCTGTTCCTACCCGTGTGTGCCCAACTCAATTCCTTTCATCAGTCTTGTTGGATCCGTGAACTCCTCTATTTTATCCAAGACTTTATGTTCCAAGGACTTGCAATACCTGCATTAAGAAGATGAATGAATAAATAAATAGCTTAATACAGGAAATAAAGGAAACTCCATACTGTGCTCTTCTATTTATGATAATTAAAATTCTTAACTATTTTCGCACAATTATAACGATTGGAGGTATACAATAGTAGAAAAGATTACAAATATGATATTAAAAAGACATATATAATTGTACTCATCAAGTGTCAATAAGTACACTCAACGAATTTGACGAGTATACTAAAGGATACTCGACGAATCCTACTTAACTGATTTCCAAGATCGTAGAAAATATTTTCTAAGTAAACACTATGAATTCGATGAGTATCAATTGGTATACACGATGAATTCAATGACAATTCTTAAGTATACTCGACGAATTTGACAAGTATCCACTACTATACTCGTCAAATTTTACTTAGGAAAAACTTTTGTTTCTTCTGAAAACAGTAACTAGTCCTCCCTGATCTTTTTAATGCACTTGTAATAGAAGTATAATCTAATAGATAGATTACACACGAGTCAACACTTTGGCCTACACAATGAGGGATTACATTGTATAATCCTGTGTTTCATGACGCACTGTATGCTGACATTTGTTTGTACTAAGCAATAAAACATTGCAAGCACATGACCAAAGAAATAATCATTAAATACAAACTCAATTCATCTTAGTTCAAGGGACACTTCTTCAAATAAAGGTTATTGTGGATAAAATACACAATATGGCTCCCTCGTCACCTCGATGTCACGACAACCTCGCCTCATCGCATGACACTGTTATAGGAAGAAACACCACTTAGGAGACTAGGAAAGGAGCGAGCAAGGGAGGAGCATGAGCGACCAATACATTCACGATACTATCTAGCGAGCAACTAAGGGATCAAGTTCCGAGATGCGGAACAACCAGTGAGATACCATGATACTCGCCAGGATATCGAGTATGAGAATAATACTCGAGAGTATTAAGCTCATTATCGCCAAGGAGGGAGGAGCCCCTTCTGTGATGAAATTTTAGCAAGGGAAGTTTGAGATGAGCAGTATGAGTGAACTTATGTTCTTCTTTTTTTTACAAGTAAGATAGACTGACAATGAATTATCCATATCTCAGTCTAAGTGTAAGACCCCCCTCCCGGAACACAAGACACGGCACGAGAGGGGTCTTATGCCCAGAACAGCCGCCTTGCGGTAACACTAGCACTCAGGCTAGCCTGTACCACAAGACGCCTATTCTGCCGGCTACTAACCAATATCAACATACAATTGCCAACCCAACCATAATAATATGAAAGTCAAATCCACACTAAGTTTAAGTCCATAAGATCATCAAAAGAGAAGCTGAAACAAGCTTCTACAAAATCAGAGTACGATAATAGAATTGACCCGAGGGACTACAATAACATCTCTCTCTCACTCACATCTGTAACCGACGGTAGTGACGGTACCGTCCCTTCAGGCCCTGTCGTCCTAGCCTGGCTATTCAACTGCATATCCTGCTGCTCCACCTGTGGGGTTTCCTCCTAAAAAGGAAGACTTAGCAACCGTTAGTCATAAAGACTAAGTGGCTTCACATCCCCTCCCCCGGCAACTCCTCGGCACCGGGCGGAGAAAGGAATAGGTACAATATATATATCTCAGGAGTACAAGCAGGTGAAGTAATATACAAGTATATAAGCATCAGTCATAACGATGAATAAGAAACCACAATGTTTCACAAATCTATCATCTACAGCAGCAAGTGAGTATCAAGTAATAACAGTAAGTAACTCAACTTATATGGATGCCCATACAAGCATATAAGTTGAGGGTCGTTCAGCAGAAAGTAACTCATCATATAGGAGTACCCATACAAACTTATACGATGAGGGTCTTGTGTATGTAATGAAGAGCAATGTTATGTATGCAATGCAATGACACACCCATGATCAAGCACATGCAATCGCTATGTCGACACAGACTTGTAGTTCCCACTATTCGAGCAGGTAGCTAACCTCTCAGGAGCCATCCGTCGTGGCCAGACGGTGACAGTAGAGCGGGCATCTCCACTACTAGGCTGGTCTCGACACTACCTGGCCTAGGCCTCCGTACGCCTCAACGCTAAGAACACAACAGTGGAGCTCACATGCATACTACGGCTCAGCGGGTTCTCCTGGGTAAGCATGCACCAAGATCCTAGCCCCAATTGGCCTATGGTGTGACACGGAAGGAGCCTCGGAAATAAGCACGAGGACCAAGCCCAACCGCTCACTTTGCACGGAAGGAGCCTCGGGACTTGAACACCGAGGACCAAGCCCAACCGCCCAAGGTCTATCTGTCAACTCCCATCGGTGTGACGATTGGCGAGCCCGTAGACCTGCCACAATATCCTTAACCCGGGATTACGACACCGCGTGTCGACTCACACAACATGCAATTCCACAAATCCGTGGCATGGAAGGAGCCTCGGAGAAAGCACGAGGACCAAGCCCAACCATCCATCAAATACGGAAGGAGCCTCGGGACGTGAACACCGAGGACCAAGCCCAACCGTTCTCTTGGCACGAAAGGAGCCTCGGGACGTGAACACCGAGGACCAAGCCCAACCGTACACTTTATTCCATCTCAACCTCATTACAACTAGTGACGGACAACACTGTACTTATTAGCTTCCACAATGCTACCCATAGAGAGACACACTCTAAGCATTGGACTATCCATTCCCATTCATCAATTAAATACACAACATGGCCATTGTTTAATCATTTGCAAATCCTTCCTAATGAGCTCAACATGTTATAGCTAATGCGCATAATGGTGATATACCAAATATATCAAAGCCTTTCATTCACATAGGCTTGCCTCACATCTCGGCATATAACTTCAAGTTATTAAACATCAATCTTCACATTACCTCGGTGGTTAACACCCAAGAGTTCACCCAACCTCGAGATGGATTGCAACTTCAATTTCATCGAATCCAAGATCATTTATAATCAATTAGAATTATATGTAATCTGGTCGGCAACTTTAGCTGAGGATTCCCGTGGCTACAGGTATCGCCCAAAAACGTGCCACCACTCATTGGAAAGGTAATCGCAAGGGCTACGACTTTCGTGTTTAGTCGAAAGCCCAGATCCGATCCTTTCTTGCTCTAAAATAGCCAAGAAGGTCGCTGCGTGCCGAATACAGATTCTGCACACATCTTGAAGCGAAGTGAACGGCATCCGTTCATCTTCCTCCTCAAGCGACTTTCCCCCAATCGCAACCAGAAGTTCCTCCACCCTTATTCTCCCTCTTGAGGCCATTTCCTCTTCACGAGACCACCCCCCCATCATCACTTTGAAGCGAGGAGAGGTTGAAGATGACTAAGCTTTAGAACAACTTCTAGCATGGCCTTCCTAGAAAGCTTCTTCTCGCATATCAAGACTCATTTGAGTCGATGTCTCACCTAAGAATAGCTACAGATCTAGCACCAAGGGAGATGGTAGGAAGCTCACCTCATTTTCGGCATCTCCTCCGTTGCCGGCCATGGATCGTGTTACCCTTCTCCGCGGCATCTTTGGTTCGGTGCGGTTGTTCTTCACGGAAAGGAAGGAGAGAGAGAGGTCTGCTTCCAAAGCTCGCACCAGCAAGTTCTCCTCCAGCGATCCGCGATATTCCCTTCTTCCGCTTCGTCGGTTTCGCACAGTGACGGCTCGCCAAAGGTAAAGTGACGGCTATGGTTTGATTTACTTCCTTTTTATATTACATATTAGGTTTAATCCCTTCCGCCACGTGTCAATCTCTAATTGGACCGCCCAAATTAGGTCTTAATTGAAAGTACCGGTCCAAAGAATCATCCGGCGTAAATCCCGAAGTCCGGTTCAGTCCGCTCAGAACAGCGGGTCCGCCTGGGTGAAAACGTACAAGTCAAATTCGGTGGGAATCAGTCGTCATTCACGACGATCGGCGAGAATCGTCAGGTCATTCTCGACGATCGGCGAGAATCGCCAGGTCATTCTCGACGATACTCGACGATCGGCGAGAATAAGCGGGTCATTCTCGACGAATTTCCCTTAGCAAACTTTTCAGAAATCCGGACGTGGAGTATCAGTCGACGATACTCGACGATCGGTGGGAATCGTCAGACATTCTCGACGATCGGTGAGAATTGTCAGGTCATTCTCGACGATTTTTCCTTAGTCTTGCATCTCTGAGTCACTCTCAACGATCAGCTCCAAATCATCGACCTACGGTCGACGATCGTTGATCTTTGGTCGACTATCGTCGACCCTCGGTCGACCATCTTGGTTTACTCCGCCCGACTATCTTTATTAATTCCACAGTCGACTATCGTCGAACTTTGGTCGACTATCGTCGACCCTCGTTCGACCATCTTCGTCAACCCGTGGTCGACGATCGTCGAACTTCGATCGACTATCGTCGACCCTCGTTCGACCATTCCCTACGATTTTCCTTAGCCAATTTCCTTCCAGTCCATTAGACATCACTCAACCCTACACCCATCCAATACACCCGACATCTCGCGTTAGTGCACCCCGAGCCCGAGTCGTGTCTCTTGACCCAAAACTCGTGCGAGGGGCCTAGCGTGAATTGGGACGTTACAAATCCTATAAACAAAATAAAAAGATTTCATCCCCGAAATCAGGCCGAGGTCATGGGGAGTAAAGCATACAGAAAATAAAATATGCTGTTAATAAGGTTACCTGAAGCAAACAGCTCCGGGTAGCGCCTTTGCATCAAATCCAATGGCTCCCATGTGAATTCCTCCTTCCCATGATTATACCATAGGACTTTTACCAAGGGGATGCTTTTGCGGCGCAAGGTTCTTATCTCATTATCAATGATCCGCACCGGCTCCAGTCGCATAGATCTGTCAGACGCCACAGTACCATCAGTTGTGGGGATGTATTGTTCGGGCCGCAACAGTGCCTTCCGAAGCGACGACACATGGAACACATCGGGGAGATTCTCTAGCTCGGGCGGTAGCTCCAGCCGGTAGGCCAAAGGGCCAACTCTTTCCAATATGACATAGGGCCCAACATACAGTGGACTGAGCTTCTTCACTCCTCGCACTCGTGACACTCCATGCATCGGCTGAATTTTTAGAAACACCTTATCACCCACTTGAAATTCCACCATACGGTGACATGCGTTGTAATACTTCGTCTACCGACTTTGAGCCTCCAACATGCGATCCCTTATCAGCCTAACCACCGCATCAGTGTCATCCATGTACTCAATTCCCAAAGTCTTCGGGTCTTCATCTTGCACCCAAGACAAGGGGGTCCTACACCTCCTTCCATAAAGGGCTTCATGGGGCGCCATGCCAATACTAGCTTGATGGCTATTGTTATAGGAGAATTCCACCAAGGGCAAGAGTCTTTCCCATGGCTCTCCCCTATCTATCACACACAACCTCAACAGATCTTCTAATGTTCGGATGGTCTGCTCAGACTGTCCGTCCGTCTGAGGATGAAATGCGGTACTGAAGGTAAGACGTGAGCCCAAATACGTCTGTACTGCCTTCCATTCCTTGGAGGTGAAACGACCATCACGATCCGAAACTATCGTCTTAGGTACGCCGTGATACCGTACAAATTGTTCCACAAACAGGGGTACCAAGACATCCACGTGAGCCTCCTTCTTCATAGGAATGAACCGGGCAACCTTCGTCAGACGATCAACGATCACCCACACTGAATCATTCCCTGAGCGGGAGCGAGGTAGCCCATGTACGAAGTCCATGGATATATCCTCGAACTTCCATTCGGGGATAGGCAACGACTGCAACAGGCCACCGGGGCTCCTACATTCCGCCTTCACTCTTTGGCAGGCTTCACAATGCGTGACAAAGTACCGGACATCTTTCTTCATCCCTGGCCAACACATCGTCTTTCGTAAGCCGGCGTACATCTTTGAAATTCCTGGGTGCACGGAATATTGAGAGCAATGTGCTTCTCTCATAATATCCTCCCGGATTCTGCCACCTTTGGGAATGTAGAGTAGGCCGCGAAAGTAAACGAGGCCATCCTTTTGTGTGTATTCATCGGTAGTCCCGTCTTCTATTAACTTTATTGCCGGGGCCAAAGCCGCATCTAATCCTTGCTCCACTCGGATCCGGTCCCGGATATCACAAACTATGCTCATGCTGGACAGGTACTCCGTATATTCCGAAGAAGCCTTAAATATTAAGGTGATGTCCATCTCCTCGATCATCCGTGCCAACTCCATGCTCATCAATCGTGATTCTGGGCTCGAGCCGGGTACTTTCCTACTCAACGCATCGGCTACCGAGTTTGCTTTTCCGGGGTGGTAGTTCAAGGTGAACTCATAGTCGCATAGAAACTCTAACCACCGCCGTTGTCTTAAGTTCAATTCCTTCTGGGTATGGACGTACTTCAAATTTTTATGATCCGAGAAGATTTCGCAGTGGACGCCGTATAGATAATGCCTCCATACCTTCAAGGCGAACACCACCGCTCCTAGCTCCAAATCATGCACCGGGTAATTGATTTCATGCTTCTTCAATTGTCTTGAAGCATAAGCAATTACGTGCCCGTGCTGCATCAACACCGCTCCCAACCCCTGATAAGACGCATCCGTATAAACTTGAAATCCTTCCTTCCCAGACGGAAGGACAAGGATGGGGGCGGAGGTAAGTCTATCCTTCAATTCCTGGAATGCCGCTTCACACTGGGGTGTCCACTCAAATAGCACTCCTTTCTTTGTCAAGGAAGTTAGCGGGAGGGCAATCTTGGAGAATCCTTTTACGAACTTGCGGTAGTATCCGGCAAGTCCGAGAAAACTCCTCACATCGGCCGCCGATTTCAAAGGTGACCACTCCTTCACAGCACGCGCCTTGGCTGGATCCACAGCTAGTCCTGCCCCACTGATTACATGTCCCAAGAAAGCAACCTCCTTAAGCCAGAATTCACACTTGCTAAACTTGGCGAACAGGGCGTGCTCCTTCAGCTTCTCTAGAACTAAGGCCAAATGCCCGACATGCTCTTCCTCCGTCTTCGAGTAGACTAGGATGTCATCAATGAACACAATGACGAAGACATCTAAATAGGCCTCAAACACTTTATTCATCAAGCTCATGAAAGCCGATGGGGCGTTTGTGAGTCCAAACGGCATCACTGTGAACTCATATAAGCCATACCTTGAGCTAAAAGCCGTTTTCTGTATATCATCCTCCTGTATTCTCAATTGGTAATACCCCGAGCGCAAGTCTAACTAGGAGAACCAATGCGCTCCCACCAGTTGGTCGAACAACTCATCGATCCGAGGTAACGGGTAGGTGTTCCGTACTGTCAGTCGGTTAAGTTCCCGATAGTCTATACATAAACGCAGGGTTCCATCCTTCTTCTTGACGAATAGAACAGGGGCTCCCCAAGGCGACGAGCTGGGGCGAACAAACCCTGATTCTACCAAATCCTGCAATTGCACTCTAAACTCCACAAGTTCTTTTGGGGCCATCCGATAAGGGGTCCTGGAGATCGGCTTAGCTCCTGGTACAAGCTAAATTTGAAAATCCACTTCTCTATGCGGGGGTAACCCTGGCAGTTTCTCGGGAAATACCTCAGGGAAATCCCGTGCTACCCGCACATCCTTCACATCTAACTTCATCTCCTTTAGTTCGAATCGTATCATGTAGACTTCATCCCCTCTCATATGAGCTTTCAAGGTCTGGATTGAGGATAACAAGATTCGTGGTGCGAAATTTATACCTTGGAAGACTACATCAGTATCCCCATGTCTCAAATAGATACGCTTCTCCGCACAGTCGATTCTCGCATGGTGCCAATCTAGCCACGCCATACCCAGGATGAGGTCGAACTCTGGTATTCTCAAAATTGTGGTAGGGGTATCAAAGGTCTTTCCCCCAATGGCTATCTCTAACTCACACTTTGCAGTTGTCGTCATCTCAGACTCGTCTGGGAGGCGTACTCTTCGATCAATACCAGTGAAATATTGCACTCCGTGTATATCTTTGATGAAGTCTTCAGACAAGAATGAATGTGAGGCACCCGTATCAAATAACGTATGAGCCGGTTTCCCGCCGACCATCACGGTGCCTAAGTGTCATTAATTATACTCAAGCTAGATGTCTAGAATATCTCAAGCAACTAGAGGATATTAATGAAAGCAAAATGACCAATTCGAATCGTACCTGCAATCATCTCTTGAGGGTTCCGCTCTTGAGTCATGTCCAGGGCATACATCTGATCTCGAGCAGGTCCGGGGTTTCTTCCTCGTGGTCCTCGTCCTCGACCACGCACATATCCCCGCCCCCGAGGGGCTGCTGGAGGGAAAGCAAGAGGCGCACCACCAAACAGTTGTGGGCAGTAGCGTCGAATGTGGCCCGGTTGGTTGCATTCGAAGCACACCCGTTCCTGCCTTCCGCCGTGTTGCTGAAACCGTGGAGGTGGAGGTAATGCTGGCGGTTGGGGGACCGGGCGCTCCTCTCCAAAGTTCTGGGGAAAACGCCCGCCACCCCTCCGATATCCTCTTCCTCTTTTGTTGTCAAACCTCCTTATGTTGCTGGGGCCGGCTTCCATCACGCCCTCTGCTGGCCTCTTACCACTTCCCAAGTGGTCCGCTTCCAATCTCTTCTCCATATCAATAATCTTCGCCAGACTAGAGTCCACTATAAACAAAAGGGCTTGCCTTAGGGGGTCTCGCAAGCCTTTGTAGAATCTTTTGGCGTACCCTCTATCATCCAGCTCATAGGAGTCAGCGAATCTAGCCAGGTGCTGAAACTCCCGTTGGTACTCCGTCACCGACATGGACCCTTGCTTAAGTTGCAAAAATCTCTCTTCCAGGCCATCCCGAGCGGCCGAGGGGATGAAATGCTCTAAGAAGGCTTCGGAGAATTCGCTCCAACTAATGTCCGTGTACACTCTTCCGCGAAAAGTGGAGCCCATGAGGGACTTCCACCACCTTTTGGCGTGCAGCTCTAAGAGTGTCACCACAAGGGTCACCGCCATGTTGTTTGGGCATCTTATTCCTGCCAACAACTCTTGTATAGTGTCGAGCCACTCTTCCGTACGCACTGCCGACTCTGTCCCAACATAAGCGGGAGGGGAGAGAGCTCGGAAAACGCTTAACCAACTAGATCCCAGACCGTGTTGTTGTACAGGTGTCTGCTGAGATTGGGACCTAAAGGCGTCCAGAATAGCTGTGAGCGTCTGCCCCAGCTCTGATTGTTGGAATTGTGTAGGTACGGACGGGGCGGGGGTGCCCCTTACAGGCTCAACAAGTGCTGGGATCTACACATAAGGTACAAACTTAGGGTTAGGTTGGCTAATCTAAGGTTAAAGATGGACAACTTAGTGTGAATTACATATGGGCACACCACTGCTTCCGCTAAGTCAGCTTGTCCCCAAACTGACCAATCAAACGGGAGTGGTACCAGTATTAAGTGACTTTCGCCTTGGAGGATCGTAGCAAGCTGATACCATTTGTAAGACCCCCCCTCCCGGAACACAAGACACGGCACGAGAGGGGTCTTATGCCCAGAACAGCCGCCTTGCGGTAACACTAGCACTCAGGCTAGCCTGTACCACAAGACGCCTATTCTGCCGGCTACTAACCAATATCAACATACAATTGCCAACCCAACCATAATAATATGAAAGTCAAATCCACACTAAGTATAAGTCCATAAGATCATCAAAAGAGAAGCCGAAACAAGCTTCTACAAAATCAGAGTACGATAGTAGAATTGCCCCGAGGGACTACAATAACATCTCTCTCTCACTCACATCTGTAACCGACGGTAGCGACGGTACCGTCCCTTCTGGCCCTGTCGTCCTGGCCTGGCTGTTCGGCTGCATATCCTGCTGCTCCACCTGCGGGGTTTCCTCCTAAAAAGGAAGACGTAGCAACCGTTAGTCATAAAGACTAAGTGGCTTCACATCCGCTCCCCCAGCGACTCCTCGGCACCGGGCAGAGAAAGGAATAGGTACAATATATATATCTCAGGAGTACAAGCAGGTGAAGTAATATACAAGTATATAAGCATCAGACATAGAGATGAATAAGCAACCACAATGTTTCACAAATCTATCATCTACAGCAGCAAGTGAGTATCAAGTAATAACAGTAAGTAACTCAACTTATATGGATGCCCATACAAGCATATAAGTTGAGGGTCGTTCAGCAGAAAGTAACTCATCATATAGGAGTGCCCATACAAACTTATACGATGAGGTTCTTGTGTATGTAATGAAGTGCAATGTTATGTATGCAATGCAATGACACACCCATGATCAAGCACATGCAATCGCTATGTCGACACAGACTTGTAATTCCCACTATTCGAGAAGGTAGCTAACCTCTCAGACGCCATCCGTCGTGGCCAGACGGTGATAGTAGAGCGGGCATCTCCACTACTAGGCTAGTCTCCACACTACCTGGCCTAGGCCTCCGTATGCCTCAACGCTAAGAACACAACAGTGGAGCTCACATGCGTACTACGGCTCAACGGGTTCTCCTGGGTAAGCATGCACCAAGATCCTAGCCCCAATTGGCCTATGGTGTGACACGGAAGGAGCCATGGAAATAAGCACGAGGACCAAGCCCAACCGCTCACTTTGCACGGAAGGAGCCTCAGGATGTGAACACCGAGGACCAAGCCCAACCGCCCAAGGTCTATCTGTCAACTCCCATCGGAGTGACGATTGGCGAGCCCGTAGACCTGCCACAATATCCTTAACCCGGGATTACGACACCGCGTGTCGACTCACACCACATGCAATTCCACAAATCTGTGGCATGGAAGGAGCCTCAGAGAAAGCACGAGGACCAAGCCCAACCATCCATCAAATACGGAAGGAGCCTCGGGACGTGAACACCGAGGACCAAGCCCAACCGTTCTCTTGGCACGAAAGGAGCCTCGGGACGTGAACACCGAGGACCAAGCCCAACCGTCCACTTTATTCCATCTCAACCTCATTACAACTAGTGACGGACAACACCGTACTTATTAGCTTCCACAATGCTACCCGTAGGGAGACACACTCTAAGCATTGGACTATCCATTCCCATTCATCAATTCAATACACAACATGGCCATTGTTTAATCATTTGCAAATCCTTCCTAATGAGCTCAACATGTTATAGCTAATGCGCATAATGGTGATATACCAAATATATCAAAGCCTTTCGTTCACATAGGCTTGCCTCACATCTCGGCATATAACTTCAAGTTATTAAACATCAATTTTCACATTACCTCGGTGGTTAACACCCAAGAGTTCACCCAACCTCGAGATGGATTGCAACTTCAATTTCATCGAATCCAAGTTCATTTATAATCAATTAGAATTATATGTAATCTGGTTGGCAACATTAGCTGAGGATTCCCGTGGCTACAGGTATCGCCCAAAAACGTGCCACCACTCGTTGGAAAGGTAATCGCAAGGGCTACGACTTTTGTGTTTAGTCGAAAGCCCAGATCCGATTCTTTCTTGTTCTAAAATAGCCAAGAAGGTCGCTGCGTGCCGAATACAGATTTTGCACGCATCTTGAAGCGAAGTAAACGACATCCGTTCATCTTCCTCCTCAAGCGACTTTCCCCCAATCGCAACCAGAAGTTCCTCCACCCTTATTCTCCCTCTTGAGGCCATTTCCTCTTCACGAGACCACCCCCCCATCATCACTTTGAAGCGAGGAGAGGTTGAAGATGACTAAACTTTAGAACAACTTCTAGCATGGCCTTCCTAGAAAGCTTCTTCTCGTATATCAAGACTCATTTGAGTCGATGTCTCACCTAAGAATAGCTACAGATCTAGCACCAAGGGAGAGGGTAGGAAGCTCACCTCATTTCCGGCATCTCCTCCGTTGCCGGCCGTGGATCGTGTTACCCTTCTCCGCGGCATCTTTGGTTCGGTGCAGTTGTTCTTCACGGAAAGGAAGGAGAGAGAGAGGTCTGCTTCCAAAGCTCGCACCAGCAAGTTCTCCTCCGGCTATCCGCGATATTCCCTTCTTCCGCTCCGTCGGTTTCGCACAGTGACGGCTCGGCAAAGGTAAAGTGACGGCTATGGTTTGGTTTACTTCCTTTTTATATTACATATTAGGTTTAATCCCTTCCGCCACGTGTCAATCTCTAATTGGACCGCCCAAATTAGGTCTTAATTAAAAGGACCGGTCCAAAGAATCATCCGGCATAAATCCCGAAGTCCGGTTCAGTCCGCTCAGAACAGCGGTCCGCCTGGGTGAAAACGTACAAGTCAAATTCGGTGGGAATCAGTCGTCATTCTCGACGATCGGCGAGAATCGTCAGGTCATTCTCGACGATCGGCGAGAATCGTCAGGTCATTCTCGACGATACTCGACGATCGGCGAGAATAAGCGGGTCATTCTCGATGAATTTCCCTTAGCAAACTTTTCAGAAATCCGGCCGTGGAGTATCAGTCGATGATACTCGACGATCGGTGGGAATCGTCAGACATTCTCGATGATCGGTGAGAATTGTCAGGTCATTCTCGACGATTTTTCCTTAGTCTTGCATCTCTGAGTCACTCTCAATGATCAGCTCCAAATCATCGACCTACGGTCAACGATCGTCGATCTTTGGTCGACTATTGTCGACCCTCGGTCGACCATCTTGGTTTACTCCGCCCGACTATCTTTATTAATTCCGCAGTCGACTATCTTTGTCAACCCGGTCGACTATCGTCAAACTTTGGTCGACTATCGTCGACCCTCGTTCGACCATCTTCGTCAACCCGTGGTCGACGATCGTCGAACTTCGATCGACTATCGTCGACCCTCGTTCGACCATTCCCTACGATTTTCCTTAGCCAATTTCCTTCCAGTCCATTAGACATCACTCAACCCTACACCCATCCAATACACCCGACATCTCGCGCCAGTGCACCCCGAGCCCGAGTCGAGTCTCTTGACCCAAAACTCGTGCGAGGGGCCTAGCGCGAATTGGGACGTTACACTAAGTTTACCAAGAAATTGATTAAGAAATTTGGGATGAAGAATGCCTCCACCATGAAAACTCCAATGAGGTCAAACATGTCTTTAGACAAGGATGAGATAGGGAAACCTGTTAATCAAACTTTGTATAGAAGATAATTGGCTCGCTTCTATACCTAACTTCTAGTAGGCCAGACATTATGTATGCAACATGTGTCTGTACTAGATATCAGGCATGTCCTAAATAATCTCATTACTCTATTGCTAAGAGAATTTTGAGATATCTAAAGGGCACACAAGATCTTGGCCTTTGGTACCCTAACAATAAGGATTTTGAACTAATAGGATTTTCAGATGCAGGTTGCAGAGAAGACAGGAAAAGCACATCAGGCTCCTGTTAGTTTCTGGGAAAAAGGCTAGTGTCATGGAGCAGTAAGAAGCAAACAAATGTTTCTATTTCTACTACAGAGTTAGAATACATAACCTTAGGGAGCTGCTACGCACAGTTGCTGTGGATCCAACATCAACTTCAGTATTATAACATTAAGCTAAGTAAAAGCTCTTTATTTTGTGATTTTGATGGCGACGTTGCTGATGCGGCCATTGATCCCTGATATAGAGAGTTTATTGATTGGGACGAACGTTGTCGCAAGCTCGAGGACGGGATTCTACCACGACGTTCTTTGCCAACGCCACAGCCCTACCTGTTTTGCTCGACGTCGGCCGTCACCATCAAATAAAAATATATAATTATAAATTAAATATTTATAATTATATATTGTTTAATAATTTTTATTTTTAAGCATTTTATTTTAAGTGTTTATTTCATTTCTATTTTAAGTGTTTATTTCATGTCATGTGTATGATGGGTGTATATAACCATCATGTGTTTATTTTATTTGAATGGAGCAGATTGAGTGGTGTAGGCTATAAAAGGCCATGCTTATGAAGAGTATTGTAATGTTGATGAAAATAAATTGAAACCCTAAGAAATTCTATTGAGAATTCTCCTCCCCCCAAGGAAAATTTCGGTCATTTCCTTCCTCCCCTCTTACTCCATATCTACTTAGCCACCGGCTCCATCCTCTCCCCTTAGCATTTAGTCCACCTCCTTTCCCCCTCTATCTCTCCTCCTTCTACCACAAGGTCTCTCGGCCACCCTCCTTCTCCTTCCTCAAACCGAGCCACATTTTTTACTCTTGGAATATTCGGCCAACCCTTGCCGCCCACCCTCAAGCCGGCAACTCTTCCCTCTCCTTTCATTCTCTCGGCCACCCACCTCCACCACCAACCCGAGCCCTCTCCTCCCTTCCAACACCAAATCGACCACCCTCCTTACTCCAAAAAACCGACCAAGCACTCTCACAATATTTTCTCTCCCTAGCCTTTAAGACCGACCACCACCTTTCCTCTCTCCTCTTTCCATATATATTGTCCTTCAAGGTTTCTCACCCTCCTAGGGTTATTACAAAGGAAAATGACACGCGCCTTCATCATCCGGTGCAGATCTGTGGATTTGCGTGAAAATAGAATCAACCACCACCGTGAGCACTTCCTCCACTCATTAATGTGGAAAGACTTCTTGGGATTTTGGTAATGATTGACTAAACTATCTCTTGTGTATCTCTTTAATATTGTTGTGAGAATTGGTGGAATTTAAGGCTAGTAATTAGTTCTGATATATATTGAAATAGTGTTTTAATAGAATCTAAATTTCAAGCGTTAAAATATCTGAATATTTTCGTACAATTTGGATCGGGTAGATCTCGTGAACGCTTGTAAAAATAAGATTCATTATCCTTGATTTCCCCTCGAGTTCAAGTGATTTGGTTAACCTCGATTTAAATTAATTTGGGATCGATTTGGACTTATTTTAAATCGCTATTTTAGTCCAGATCCTCTCTTGTTGGGTTTGTGAATGCTTGCGGAAAAATTTAATTTGAATTGTTAATTGTCCGGATCGGGTAGGTCTTATTCGCTTGAGCGAACATTTACATATAGCCCTTGTTCAATCTCAAAAAGGGGTAGCGACCGTTTGCATTGTAAAAGTTTTGTGCCATTAATTGCTTGAGATATCGATACTGATAAGTAGAGAAGCCGCACGCTGCGAATATAATTTAATTATTGAACCCAAGAGCGCGTAGTTTAATCTATCGGAACCATTGGCCTGCATCAATTTGGTATCAGAGGGAGGTTCGCGTCAATTTCCTAATTGGCACCCTTCCCCTTTTATTAGTATACCGACACGCACTTGCACGTTACATTGCTAAAAATAATAAAACAAAAATTTTTTTTTGTCTGCAAATAGCGGCCTATAACTTTTATTTTTCTACAAAAAAATCAAATTTTTTTTAATAATCTCCTATTTATTTCCAGCAAGAAAATACAAAAAAATATATTTATTTCCTTAATTGTTTAGCGGGAACAATTCCAACTGTTACAATTTTATAGGATCAGAGACTTCATTTCATTTCATGTGCACCTGATTCAAGTAGAATTTTCTGTCCCGTCACCACTAGAAAATGGCCTATGACGCGTATGCTTCTCGTTTAAACTATTTGTATGCTAAAGTCATGGATAATCACACCCCAGGCTTGCCTACATATCAGAGAAATACTAACCGTCCCCACACTTATCTTGACACTAGAAGATAGGCACCCACTTATGACGGTTATGGGAGTTCTAAAATTTTTAGAGACTGGATTAAGGGGATAGAAATTTATTTTTATTGCCACGTATGGGATGACCACCCAAAGGTTGTCATCGCCCGAGACCGGTTAGTAGGTCAAGCCTGTGTGTTTTGGTTAAACGAAGAGCGTCGTGTTGGTAGCTATCAATATGCTTGGCCACACATGTGTAGCTTACTCGCAGATCAATTTGATCCCGACTACGTTCGTACTAATAGCAACACAACTGTGAGGGCGAATAATTATGGCATTAGACCCGTAGTTTCTTATAGGAGTGACATATTCCCTCAGGATAGACCCTATCCCCAGGTTGGTAGAGCTACCCATAACAAACCCGCACCAACCTATGGAGGAAAGGAAAAGGTGAGGTCCCCTATCCCGAGTTCTGTACAAGTGATTGCTAGGACTGCCATGAGTTCGCAGGGTGAGAGTAGTCCTATCTGTAGGGGCAGACAGACGATTACAATACACGAGTCTAGTGGTGTATCTGATCTTATTTCTATTGTGTGTCCTATTTTGAATACGCTTGTAGTCTCTTTTTAGTCTCCCCCTGAGCAGCCTGATCGAGTCGTTGACTCTCTTGATGAGTCTGAGGCCGTGTATAGGACTAAGCCTGCCACAGATGGTGTGGCCAATTTCACTGACGATTTTAGTGACGTTGAGAAGCTTGGATATCCTAGTGAACTGGATGAGGATTTCTTCTCTGAGGTATCACCCCCTTGGATTCTCCCACTTCCCTTCGACTATATTTCTGAGCCGTCCTTCTTGATTGTCATGGAGTCTTCTGATGACCCTGAGTTGGAAGACATTTCGGCTGAGTTGGTAGAGTCACCTTGTGATGAAAGTTTACTTAAAAGTGATTTAGGTGATGACCTGTTAGGATACGAGTTAGTTCCTTCTAGTCCGAGATATTTGTAGGTGCCCATTTATTTAGCTTCCCTGTTGGACTTATCTAGTCGGATATGTTTGTGCGAGTTATTAGTTGATGTTCTCGGTATTTCCACCACAATTCGTAGATCTGACTATGCTTTTAGGGGGATAGACAGTTCATCTGATCGCATGACTTTGGGCAAAATCTCGCTTAGGACCGCTTATGATTCTTTGGTTATTCTACCTTTGGATGTGGTGTCTCCTAAACATACTTATATACCAAACCCAGTTGCACGCATTTACCCACCGCCTTTTGATGACCCTCATATCCATACGTTAGTGACTATAGTTGGGCCCCTTAAGTTATATCGCTCGCACATCCTTTCACTTCTGGGAGCGTCCAACTTTATTGTTTAGGATGAGCGGTTTTCCTTGGCATATCTTCATGCCAAGCATGAGTATATCAAAGTTAAAATTAAAACATTGGATTTGGAGCCCATCAAAATCATTTTTGATTATAAGGCTCCCGTTCTCCTTGACTAAACCACCTTATCCTCTGCATTTGGGTCAGGTCATGTAGCACATGCTTTCACTCCTCACAGTCGTAAGTTACTTAGGCGCACTTTTAAAAATTTAATCAATCAATTTGCGTCCTATTACTTATATGCTTTACATGTATCAAGGACGTTAGCATTCCATTTTAATTTATGTCACACTCACTTCTGCTCCCTTCCGAGACTGTCCTATGCTAGAGTTAGTGATTTGGCTTTAGTCTAGTCAATCCTCGCCTTCTGGCTCCGTTAATAATTTAATACGTAGGAACGCCGACCCATCCATGGATATGAAGAACTTCAGATTTCATGATTCTCTTTCAGATTTTTATAAAGCACATGATGTTTCACTTTATTTCATGTTTCCGGACTGTTTACTAAATGTCTCTTTTCCACCTGAGTGGCTTTCTCTATTGTTTCTATCTCCCACTAAATGTTTTCTTGGGTTGGGGAGTGTTAGTTCTATCGTGTCTATTTTCCACGTTGATTCCTTGGTTATTGAACCGGATGGTAAGATTCAAGGTATTTTTCTTTTTCTTGACACCCTTTTGAGCTCGAAAGTCTTATTGTTTCTATGTTTGATAGGTTCTACGTGCTGATGGATGTTCATGCTACTACGACATGGATAGTGGGGCCGGATTTTCCCCATGTTGCTGCTGCTTTTGACTATTCTCCCCTCACGGTCCACTCATCGGTGATGAGTAATTTTCAGTGGGGTAGTATTGATGGCGACGTTGCTGATGCGGCCGTTGATCCCCGATATAGAGTGTTCATTAATTGGGACGAATGTTGGCTCAAGCTCGAGGATGGGATTCTATCATGACGTTCTTCGCCAACGCCGGCACCGCTATATATTTTGCTCGACGTCCGTCGACACCATCAAATAAAAATATATAATTATAAAATAAATATTTATAATTATATAATGTTTATCAATTTTTATTTTTAAGCATTTTATTTTAAGTGTTTATTTCATTTCTATTTTTAGTGTTTATTTCATGTCATGTGCATGATGGGTGCATATAACCATCATGTGTTTATTTTATTTAAATGGAAGAGATTGAGTGGTGTAGGCTATAAAATGCAATGCTTATGAAGAGTATTGTAATGTTGATGAAAAGAAATTGAAACCCTAAGAAATTCTATTGAGAATTCTCCTCCCCCAAAGGCAAATTTCGGCCATCTCTTTCCTCCCCTCATTCTCCCTCTCTACCTAGTCGCCGACTCCCTCCTCTCCCCTTGGCATTTCGGCAACCTCCTCTCCCCCTCTACCTCTCATCCTTCTACTCCAAGGTCTCTCGTCCACCTTCCTTCTCCTTCCCCAACCGAGCCCCCCTTTTTTCCTCTTGGAAGATTCGACCAACCCTAGCCGCCCACCCTCAAGCCGGCAACCCTTCCCTCTCCTTTCATTCTCTCGGCCACCCACCTACACCACCAACCCGAGCCCTCTCCTCTCTTCCAACACTAAGCTGACCACCCTCCTTCCTCCAAAAATCCGACCTAGCACTCTAACAATATTTTCTCTCCCCTAGCCTTTAAAATCGGCCACCACCTTTACTCTCTCCTCTTTCCATATATATTATCCTTCAAAGTTTCTCCCCCTCCTAGGGTTATTGCAAAGGAAAACAGCTTGCGTCTTCATCGTCTGGTACGAATTAGTGGATTTGTATGGAAATAGAATCAACCACCGTCGTGAGCGCTTCCTCCACTCATTATTTCGGAAAAACTTCTTGGGATTTGTGTAACGATTTACTAAACTATCTCTTTTGTGTCTCTTCAATATTGTTATGAGAATTGGTGGAATTGAAGGCTAGTAATTATTTTTGATGTATTTTAAAATAGTGTTTTAATAGAATCTAAATTTCAAGCGTTAAATTATCTAAATATTTTCGTACAATTTGGATCGGGTAGATCTCGTTAATGCTTGTAGAAATAGGATTCATTATCCTTGATTTCCCCTCGAGTTCAAGTGATTTGGTTAACCTCAATTTAAATTAATTTGGGATCGATTTTGACTTCTTTTAAATCGCTATTTTAGTGCCGATCCTCTCTTGTTGGGTTTGTGGATGCTTTCGGTAATTTTGATTTGAATTGCTAATTGTCCGGATCGGGTAGGTCATATTCGCTTGAGCGAACATTGGCTTATAGCCCTTGTTCAATCTCTAAAAGGGGTAGCGACCCTTAGCGTTGTTAAAATTTTGTGCCATTAATTGCTTGAGATATCGAGAGTGATAAGTAGAGAAGCCGCACACTGTAAATCTAATTTAATTGTCGAACCCAATAACGCGTAGTTTAATATGTCGGAACCATTGGCCTGCATTAGATTCTACTAGTGCAATCTCTATAGCGAGGAATCATATCTCACATAGCAGGACTAAGCTAATAGAGATTAAATATCACTTTATATGAGAGCATGTTGAATGTGCGGATATTAGTCTTCAGTTTTTTCCAACAGGCAAGAAAGTGGCTGACATTTTCACCAAGACACTAGATTAAGCAAAGTTCAACATCTTAAAGTTTGAGTTGAGAATGTTGAACTCGGTATAGCTTCAGTTGCTCTTCATATTGTTTTGCTGCAGCAAATACTTCATCTTGCACAATGGAGTAGAATGAATATCAAAAAGGTTGATGGAAGTTTTTGTTTATGAGGGGGAGGAAGTCCAACATTAGTGGGTTATCTGTAATCAAAAAGGGGGAGAAGATAAACCGAGATGGCCAGCTTCTCCCTAACTATTCTACATAAGTAAAAAAGTGGGAGAAGAAGCAACAAAGCAGGGGGAGAAGTAGGGGAAACTGCCAAATGGTATGTAGGTGGTGTTCCCATATAAAGGGAAAAGGGGAACCATGCAGCAAAGCAGGGGGAGTAAGTGATGCTCACTATACTAGCAAAAAATGGGAAGTGTGGCAACCCTGGTAACCCTTAACTCTCTTAAGGTTAATATATTGTTGTATTTTGTTACTGCATATGTTAGTGTATATCATTGATAAAGGTTTTTCAAGTGGTGTTTTGACTTCTTCAATTAGGGGGAGATTGATGGGTTTGATCACAATTTCCCAGATTTGTAAGAAGTCAAACAAGTGAATGATATACACATATTTGCATTTGATGTATGTTTAAGTTCTTTCATGCAGGTTAGTCCTTATTACATTGATTGGACAAGTGGTCACAAGATAGGCATATGGAGAGGCCGAAATTTGGTCTAAGTCCATAGGCGTTGAGTGAAGCAAGATCACTCAACGCCAGATGCCTTAAGAAAGGAAGCTGGACAGAGAAATTCCACTAAGTCCACAGGCGTTGAGTAAAGCTAGTTCACTAAACACCATATAGCTAAAAAGCGCTGAGACAGGTGTGGACAGTCAAAGGCAAAGTTTTAGCAAGCAGGAAAATTGACTAAGGAAAAAAGCATTGAGTGATGTTAACTCACTCATCGCCATGCAGCATAATTCGTCGAGTCAAGCTGCCACATTCAAAGCCCTATAGTTTCTGGCAAATAAAAATATACTAAATCCAAAAGCGTTGAGTGAAGATTGGTCACTCAACGCCATGCAGAGTCTATCAAAGCAAAATAAAATCTGTCAAAGAAATTTGACTAAGTTCAAAAGCATTGAGTGAAGCCAGTTCACTCAACGCCATGTTGATTCAGTCAAAGCCTTGGGAGAAAGATAGAAAATTCTATCTAAGTACAAATAGCGTTGAGTGAAGTCAGCTCACTCAACGCCAAAGGAAGAAAGCGTTGAGTCGTGCTGCTGTTGTTGTCAATGCTAAAGAAGAAAACAGAATTTGGCTAAGGGAAAAAGTGTTGAGTAAAGCCAGTTCACTCAATGCCTAGTCAAATGTTGAGGCTGAAGGAGAAAGTATTGAGTGTAGTCAACACACTCAATGCCTTCATGAAGAGCAGAATTATTCCAAGTCTAGGATCCTTGAGTGAAGCCAGTTCACTCAACGCTCTCAACGCCATAGTTGGAGAAAGGGCTGATGATCAAGCGAAGGAAAAAAGCATTGAGTAAAGCTTATACACTCAATGCTATCAATGCCTAGAGTTGTAGAAGGATGCAGAATATTGAACAAGTTAAAAAGCATTGAGTGGAGCTTACTCACTCAATGCCTAGCAAAACATGAAATTTTCTAAGTCCAGATTTATTGAGTAAAGCTTGTTCACTCAACGCACTCAACACCTAGGTAGTTGTCTGAAATTTTCTAAGTCCAGAATGGTTGACGTCAGCAAAATCAACAATAGTAAACAAAATTCAAAATGAATAAGGTAGAGCTGTAATTCATTACTAACTTCGTCGTCAGTCTTAATCTATGTAATGAAGGTTGTAATATTCCGTTAATATAGTGACACGTGTCAATCAACTCCTTAGATGATGAGATTATAAATAAAAGATGAGATCTAGATCGAGACAAGTTTTTAAGGGATCAATTCATTACGAAAAAGTTGTGCGGGACTTCCTCTTCTTCCCCCGCCATTGTTGCAAAGACAAGAAGATTGTTTTGATGATTCTGAAGGTTTTCTGAGTTAGCTGCGACGATCAACATCTGCTGCAGCACAATCAAAGATATTCTCTGAGGAAGAAGAAATAGCCAAAGCCAACCCTAGATATAATGATTTCTCGATCCATACAGAGCCTAATATAAAGATCATATTCAGGATCGGTGTCGAAGAAATCTATTCATGGTTTCTCAAGACAGAAGGAGAGGCAGAGCAGTTCAATTTCTGCCAAAAATAGGTTAGCTGATAAAAGACCATCTTTCTTGATCTTCCATCTTCATCAACATGATCAAAATTTGTTTCTGAGTCGATTCTAGAACAAGCATCATATTCTGGAAGATCTTCATCCTTATTACCTAGAAGAAAAATGGGTTGATATTCTCTCTGTTCAAGAAACTGTAGACTCAGAGAACAAATCTTTTGAGTCTAATCTATATCAATATCAAATCCATCTCTGCATGAGATTTTCAAGATTTGAGTTGTATGCCTAGTTTATAAAGGCTGAGTGTTAGATCTGGTAATATCTGTATTGTAAGCCAAAGTTATAAAGGCTAAGGGTAGGATCAGGTATAGTTCTGAGTGGTAGGATCTAGTCTTTGATTTGTATGATAGGGCTATTTTCCCAGCCTGTGTTGTAGGGTATTTGTGACTGTGGTAAGTGATAAGGTGATTACTGAGTGGTTGGGCTGTGTGCCTGTGTTATAAGTCTCAGTGGAGACTAAGTGATCCTGTAGGATCGTGTTGTAATCTCTGAGGAGCCAAGATGTTGGAGAAGTGCCTTGTCTAACATTCTGTTAGAAAGGCGGGAGGGACAGTGGATGTACCCATACTTTGGGGAACCACTATAAAAATTTGGTATAGTGTGTGTGAATTTATTGAAAGCTAAACTAATCACTCACAACAAGGCCTAACTCAGTTAAAGGATTAAAGAACTTAAAGAGAATCAAAAAGACCTTAATAACCTATTCACCCCCTATAGGTGATTAGCTACCCTTGAATTCAAAGACTTTAAAGTGGTATCAGAGGGAGGTTGCTAAAGAAATGCTTAATAGTCTGAGTAGATCTCCAAGGGTAGCCGAGAAAAGATAAGTATGGGTTCAGGAGAGAACCATAAGGAACTAGGTTCTATGAAGATTTCTCTTTGTAGGAAAGAAAATCTTAGAATTCAGAAAGAAAGGGTCAGATTATTTATTTAAGCATCAGACACTAGGATTTATGTTACAGTACAAGAAGGACCATTCATTCCCTTTAAGGTGTTTGTTCTTTATGCAAATGCCAAGACTCTTAAGAGTTATGCAAAAGTGACTAAAGATGAAATCATCTTGGCTATAAATGATAAGAGGGCATAAAAAAATTAAAGTTAGTAACATAGATAACTCTACTTTTCAAAACCTGGTGCACTGCAAAACCTCAAAAGAAATATGGGACACTCTGATGATATATATGGAGGGTACTGAGGAAGTTGAAGATGATAGAACGTCTATGCTCAATCAAGAGTATGAGAGTTTCAGGCAGATCAAGGAGGAGGCCATAACTAGCTGCTATGAAAGTATTTTAGAACTGTAAATGTGCTAAGGACCTATGGTCGGGTCTTTAGTAACTATGAGCTAAACGATAAGTTCCTTAGATCTCTTACTAGAGAACGGGACACCAAGATATGTGCCATTAGAGAAGTGGAAAAGCTGGAAGATACTCCACCATCCACACTTTTTGGTAAGCTGTTGTCATATGAAATGCATCTGACTACAAGGAAGGAGGAAGAGAAGACTAACAAATCTCAGGCCAGGGAAACCACTGTGGCCTTCAAGGATGATGGCTCCAAAAGGACCAAAGAAAAGAATCCTTCTCCCCCAAGAAGGCCAACTGAGTCAAATAGTTTAGAACAAGGTACATCAAACTACAATATGTCTAATAAGGAATTTTCTACCTTTTCAAGACAGTTTATGAAGCTGATGAAGAAGAAGGGGTGGAGGAGCAGACCTTCTTCATCCTTTCAACATAAGGAGGACTACTACAAAACCAAGAGGAAACCTTCCAACTAAGGCAAGTATTGTAACGCCCCTGATTTCTTTTTTTCGATGATTTTATTGGATTTGGTATCGTCATATTTATGACTTCTTGGCGTTACATTTAATATCGAGTTTATAGCGCAACGCCGTTAAAGCATTTTCGTGTCTGTCCGGTCGAGTCAGCCAATTTCTTGAATTTCTGCTATAATCAACAATTTTTGCATTTGAGATTTAAGTTGAGTAATTTTGGACTTGCACATTAAGTTTCATCGCAATCCGAGCATTTTTGAAGTCTCGGCGCGCGATTGAAGTTTCGATTAATTTATGTTCATCGCATACTTGGAAAATTTATATCTCGGGAATGGCTGGTCGTATTTAGGTTTTGGCTTCGCCGTTGGAATCGAAGCGTCAGTGTTCACCTACGGCGTGAGTTTCGTTTAATTCGGCACGTGTTTGGGCCTCCGTTTTGAACTCGTATTCTTTGTTCAAAAATATATAAATATGTATAATTTAATATTAAAGTACTCTTGAAAAATGAAAGCTACTATTCATCTCTATAGTTCGATTTCTGGTATATTTATAAAATTCACTATTCAAGCACTGTTCTTTATTTGATGTTCTGCTTTGAAGTACTCGAGTGATTCTGTTCTCTCGAGTAAATTACTATTTACATCTCGAGTTATCCTGTTTAGTCTACGTTCGGAGCGTTTTTGGGGGTCAAGACAATGTCTAACAAAAAAATGGTCAACATGAAATTTGTTCGTCTCGACGAGATCTACAACTTTCATGATGACCACTTTTTTATATGAAGCAATATTGAGCCGATATTTTGGTTTTTTTCTTTTGGAACTTGAGTGATGAGCTGCTACTCGAGTATGTCGAGCTACCACTCAAGTAATTCATGTTGGAACTCGAGTAATGAGCTTTTACTCGAGTAAATGGAGCTACTACTCGAGTAATGCATGATGGAACTCGAGTAATATGTTGTTACTCGAGTAGGTCATGTTGGAACTCGAGTGGTTCATGCTGCCACTCGAGTAGTCCGTGCATGTCTGTGTTCGGGCACCGTTTTGAGGGTCAAAAAGTGTCGTACGAAAAAATAGTCAACATGAAATCTATTTGTCTCAACCAGATCTACAACTTTCATGTTGACCACTTTTTGATTAGAAGCCATATTAGACCCCTATTTGCGATTTTCCCGAAGCAGCTCATGTCCAACTCGAGGAGACTTGATCCACTCGAGTTCTAAGTCTTTTATCTCGAGTAGAAGTTATCCACTCGAGTTCTATACCTATCCTCTCGAGTTTTAGATGATTATCTCGAGTTCCCAAGTCTCCATCTCGAGTAGATACCTCCCTCTCGAGTCTCCATCTCGAGTAGACTTCTCCATCTTGAGTTGACCTATTTCACTCGAGTGGTTCTGTGCAGTTAGAGTTCGGGCACTGTTTTAAGGGTCAAAACGGTGTCGTAATAAAAAATGGTCAATAATAAATTTGTTTGTCTCGTCGAGATATACAACTTATATGTTGGACACTTTTCGATTTGGAGCAATCCTATACCTCTATTTTTCATTCCAGCGAAACTGCTCATAATAACCCGTTTTTGAAAAAACTTTATATATATATATATATATTCTTAGACTTAGGTTTTAAAACCGAACTTCATCTTCTCTGATATTAGTCTTCCAAACTAGAGCAGCGAGCGAGAGAGAGAGTTCTTGTTTTCGTGAAACTTCTGGTGGCCGTCGACGGTGCTCCGGTGCTCGAAATCTTCAACCGAGCATAAATCCGGAAAGCTCTCGCCGAGAGCTACGCTATCGTGGTAAAATTTTCCTCAATCCTTGAGTTTTCTCGTTAGTGTTTTTCGTCCCTAACTCCTTTTTCCTCCATGTTTGTCTATATCTCAACTTCTCCCGTGTTCTTTTACCCCGATATACGATGCGGAGCGATTCAGAGATCTTTTCCGGTACAACCAAGGCAAGTGGTGGTTTTCCTTCGTTGTTCTTTGTCCGGTTTGATGGTAACCATTATGCCTTTGTTCCTTTATTTTCTTGCCCTTTTTTGTGTTGTCTTTCAAAACTATGGTTATGTTTAATCCTTCTTGAAGATCACTCAAAATTATAAAATATGGTCATGATAATTTCGATCTTGACTAGGTGCGTATAATCGTCCTTAAAATCTTTTATCAGTGAATTAAATTGTTTCGTCTATCGTTGTTGGACGTGTTAGTGTTCTACATAGGATTGTAAATCATTTCTAAAGGTTGATCAATCGTGTATTTAATCTAGAAATGTCATGTAGAATCCGATGTGCCAAGTCCCGAGGGTGTTGTTGTTTCTTTGGCTTTTCCTTGATTTCGGGAGTTAGTGAGCGTAACCACCTCCGCAAGGTTGATTCCTTTATTAGTACCTTTTGGAACTCTACCGGTGTTTTGGGCATCTGCGGTGTGTGGTGGAGTGTATGAATCTCTCCCGCGGTTAAACGAATTTAATCTTCGTGAGGGGTGTGTCCAGCTAAGTGATCATCTCGCCTGTCAGTTTTGGTTTTGCACCTCGCCGTAGCGAGGTAGTTGTCGTTCAGTTTTATTTTCCTAGTTCAAACATACTGTTATATTGTGGGTTCGTATCAGATTGTTGACGCCCACAGAGTTGTCAATTTTGCCACTTGCCAACTGAAGTGGATTTCTTCTTCTTTGATTTAGATTACTTGCTCTCTGGGATGATTTATTGCTAGGACTGCAAGTTAAATATTTTTAAACTTATAAAAACTTATTATTAGTAAAGTATCCATTCAACCTCTTTTAAAACTAAGTCACTATTTTCCTGGTTTGCGTAAAGACTTTTTTATACTTATTATAAATCTAGAGTCTGCTTAGTATGAGTTGTTCCTCGGGGACATTTATACTCATGTAGGATGTTCGAGTCAATTTAAAACAAGTATCTTCTTCAAGCGTATAAATTATATTTTTTAATCGTGGACTAGATGATCCACTGAGACGAGGGATACAGCTATCTTCTTAATTTAAACTGGATTTCAGTCATAATAACTTATGTTTTCTTTTAAAATGTAGAGTTTGGAGTTTTGCCTGAGCGTCTGCAGTTTTCTCCTGCACGGCGTGGCATCACGACGCATATTTTCCCGTAATCTGATATAATTAAATTATTTGGAAAATACGGGTTGTGACAGTTGGTATCAGAGGGAGGTTTCTTGATAATTGGTCAGGCAACCTTCCCTTGTTAGTGTTAGTTGTTTAGTGTCATATCATACACACACCGATGTGTCATTAGCACGTCTTGGCTAAAGCATGAAAACTACACTAATAAGAAGTATTCGCATATTATGTAGTATGGGATGCATAATATGTGTTTGTATATGGATCCATCATAGCTGGCAACATGTGAGGGTTATGCAGTATGGGATGCATAACCTCACCAAATGAATACCCATTAGCACGTTTTCTTTTCGTAGCATGCAATATAATGTAGTATGGGATGCATAACATTACATGTGTACGCCACTCATAACATGCATTAAGGCCTTTTATAGAATTCATAGCACCACATGCATAACATAACATAACATAACCACAACAAGCCAAGCTAAAGATTTACACGACGACACATGTACACACATGATTTAAAGTATCCATACATTCATATCATAGGCACACGAGTCAATAGGATGATAGGATATCATCCTAAGTAGGACATATAATCGTTATAAAATCCCAGAGCAAGTGACAGCTTAAACAAGTGTCTTTCAAGTATTGTCTGAACTAGTTTTGTTTGCCCTAGTCATAATCGAGGATTTTAATTGAGTTGTTCGTTTGTTTTTGTTTAGAAATGCCTCCTAAGCATATTGCGACGAGGTCAACTCCCCAGTTAGAGTGTGAGTCATCGGGAGCGCAAAGTTATGCAATTATCGAGAGTCTGCATCAGAGCAATGAAGCTCTATCGAGAAAATTAGTCTTAATGCAATGGCAAATTAAGTCACTATGATCTGCCGCTCCAGCACAGCAACCTTTAGTGCAAGATCCTGCCTTGGGTCAAGCTGTGCCTGATACTCCTGTCCCTCTAGTTTCCCTAGTGTAAATACCACCAGAAATTAATTTCATATCTCACTTCCAATGATTGGGACCTCCCACCTACGACGGGAGTGCCGACTTTATGATTTTTGATGATTGGATCATCTCAATCAAAGAGATGTTTTCGTATTCCGGGATTCTAGAAGCCCAGAAGGTTATGATTACAACCTATCAGTTAAAAGGCCTAGCAAAGAGTTGGTGGGTTTGTGAGAAGTAGACTCTGATGGAAGGTTGTTCCTTGGACTCTTTTAAGAAGATGCTGCTGAAAAAGTTTCTACCCTCGGTCGAGCAGGACCGTCTCATGAATAATTTCCTACATCTGAAGCAGAGACAGCTCATGGGTAGCGAGTACAAGATTGAGTTTAGCAAGTTGAGTAAATTTGCTCCTGATTTTGTAGCTTCAGAGGAGGGAAGAGTGAGGCATTTTCTTGGTGGACTAAGAAGTTATGTCCAGCAATTGGCATGTGCTTATCGAGTAGAAGTTTATGCTGAGGCAGTGGAGGCTGCACTGAAGGTTGAGGCGATTGAAAACGCCAAGAATCGAGGTGCTGCGATGAGAAAAGATAAGATGAAAGGGGTTGAGGATGGAAGTTCTAGGGAATCTGGCCCTCCTTCGAAAATGAAGTTGGGGGAATTTTTAGCTTCTGTGGTTGACCTGGCCACTCTTACGAAAGGTGTTTCAAGAGGACCGCCGCCCTTAAGCATCAGTAGGTGCTCGGTATCCAAGGTGCACCAAAGGGAGAGCTGGTGTGCTCATTCTATTCAAAGAAGGGGCATGATGTGAATCGTTGCTGGATGAAAGAAAAGGCTTGCTTCTAGTGCAGGCAAAAGGGACACATGAAGTCTTCATGCCCTCAGGCTCATTCCCCACTACAGCCGACCCCACTTTGGGCTCTACCGCTGCCAGCATCCCAGGACAAGGGAAAAGGAAACCTCAATGTGGTGACTAGAGATGAAGCTCAGACATCTACCCAGGTGATATCAGGTCAGATTCTAGTTTTACTTTTACCCTATATTGTTTGCTTTAGATTCATTCATTTCGTTATGTGTGTTACATTTTAGGGGAGTTTAAGGTGGGGAATAGGTGCGCGCGCGTCCTTTTTGATTCGGGTGCCACCCATTCTTTCGTGGTGCGGAGTGTCGTAGATAGACATCGTTTGGAGGCGGTTCAGTTAGAGGACTCCTTCAACATAAAGCTTCCTTCTGGAGATCTGGTGATATCAAATCGAGGAATTCAGAGATGCCCTATTTTTCTAGGCGATTTCATAGCTTTTGCGGATCTGATGGTATTGCATCTGGCATACTTTGACGTGATTTTGGGCATGGACTGGTTGTCCAAGAATGATGCAGTCAACCAATCCAAGGCTAAGCTGTTGGATTTCATGATTGACAATGGTCAACCTATGAGTGTCTATAGTTTTCCAGCTAAGGGTTCCCTCCTTATTTCTGTAGTACGTGCTTGCCGAGCTTTAGAGACTGGTTGCGAGGCGTATCTTGTTTCTCTGTCAGCTTTGGAAATAGCTTTTGTTACACTATGTCTGGAGGATGTCTCGGTGGTGCGAGAGTTTCTAGATGTCTTTCCGGATAGTCTTCCAGGACTTCCTCCTGAAAGAGAGGTGGAGTTTTTGATAGACCTCGAGCCAGGTACTCGTCCAATTGCTAAGGCACCTTACCGTATGGCTCCGCATGAGTTATAAGAATTGCGCACTCAGCTGAATGAGTTACTGCAGTGTTGTTTTATTTGGCCAAGTTCTTCTCCGTGGGGTGCTCCTTCTTTATTCATTAATAAGAAAGATGGTTCTATGAGGCTCTGCATAGATTATCGAGAATTAAATAAGGTAACCATTAAGAACCGATATTTGTTACCTCGGATTGATGACCTATTTGATCAGTTGTGGGGATGCGCTGTGTTTTTGAAGATTGATCTTCGTTTAGGCTACCACCAGTTTAGAGTCCGTGAGGCTGATGTACCTCAGACGTCTTTTCGTTCCTGGCACGGGCATTTTGAGTTCTTAGTGATGTCCTTTGGACTGACTAATGCACCCTCTGCATTCATGGATTTAAAGAATAGAGTGTTCAAGGATTTCTTGGACCATTTTTTTATTGTGTTCATAGACGACATCCTAGTGTATTCCTATAGTGTTGAGGAGCATACTTAACACTTGCGTTTGGTTTTGGAAACCCTGAGGGAGCACAATTTCTATGCTAAGTTGAGTAAGTGTGAATTTTTGTTACCCGAGGTGTCCTTTTTGGGGCATGTTGTGAGTAAGGACGGTATTTTCGTAGACCCAACAAAGATTTTTACTGTGACGGAATGGAAGAGACCTTCTACTCCTATGGAGATTAGGAGCATTTTAGGTCTGGCCGGTTAATATAGAAGGTTCGTCAAAGTGTTCTCTGTATTGTCTGCCCCTCTAACTAGACTAACACAGAAGAACACCGCGTTTATTTGGAGCGATAAATGTGAAGAAGCCTTTCAAGAGCTGAAAAAGAGATTGTGTACTGCTCCAGTTTTAACTCTGCCTACTTAAGGACTTGAGTATGGTGTACATGTGGATGCATCACACATTGGACTTGGTTGTGTTCTGATGGAATAAGGAAAGGTGATTGCGTATGTACCAAGGCAATTAAAAGTTTATGAAAGAAACTGTCCTACACATGATTTAGAGTTTGTTGCAGTAATTTATGCATTAAAGCTTTGGAGACATTTATTGTATGGCGCGCTGTGCACGATCTACACAGATCATAAGAGTTTGAAGTACTTCTTCACTCAAAAGGAGTTAAATCTGCACTAACGTAGGTGGTTGGAGTATATAGCCAATTATAAAGTAGAGATCCTTTATCACCCGGGAAAGGCTAACGTAGTAGCTTATGCTTTGAGTAGAAAGATGGCTGAAATCTTCAATCTGTCTGTACAATCCCTGGTGGAATAATTCTTATTGATGGACATTGAGGTTGGGAGTAGTTCTGTTCCTTCTAGTTTGGAAGCAGAAGAGCCCTCTTGGATTTCCCTTACTAGAGTGCACCAGAAGGAGGATCCTAATTTGTTGCACCTCTGGAAAAGAATTGAGAAAGGAGAGTTACTTGATTTCTCTTTAGACGAGTTAGGTACTCTGAAATATCAGAGTAGATTATGTATTCCTGCCATTGGTGACATTCGGGCTAAGATTTGTAAAGAAGCTCATGGTTCTAGTGTTTCCTACCCTCCTGGTTCCACCAAGATGTATAAAGATCTAAAGCAAATTGTTTGGTGGTCAGGAATGAAGAATGATATAGCAAGGTTTGTGTTAGAGTGTTACACGTGTCAGCGTGTTAAATAGATCATAGAAGGCCTTGTGGTAAACTGACACCAATAGATATTCCACAGTGGAAGTGGGAGAGTATTTCAATGGATTTCATCACAGGTCTACCAAAATCTCCCCATGGGCACGACTCTGTTTGGGTAATAGTCGATAAATTGAAAAAGTGTGCTCACTTTGTGCCCTTTAAGATTGGGTATTCCATGAAGAAGATAGCTGAGCTGTATCTTGAAGAGGTCATTAGATTATATGGAGTACCTGTCAGCATCATATCAAATCGAGACTCCAGATTACGTCTCGTTTTTAGAAGAGTTTACAAGAGGGGTTGGGTATCGATTTAATGTATTCCACCGCCTATCATCCGCAGACGAATGGTCAAACAGTTCGAGTTAATCAGATCGTGGAAGATATGATCAGGTGTTGTATTTTGGATCATGGTGGTGCTTGGGATGAACGTCTCAGACTCATGAAATTTGCTTACAATAATAGTTATCAAGAGAGTCTGCAGATGGCCCCGTTTGAGGCCTTGTATGTGAGGCGTTGTAGGACTCCCTTATTTTGGGCTGAGGTTGGTGAGAGACCATTGCTAAATCTGGAAGCCCATTAGGAGATGAATTGTGTTGTGGCTCATATTCGAGAGAAGCTTCGTGTAGCACAAGAGCATTATGAGAAATATGCTAATCGACGAAGGGTTGATCTTGAGTTTGTCGTTGGGGACTTTGTTTTTCTAAAAGTTTCTCCGATGCAAGGTGTAAAAAGATTTGGAAGGAACCACAAGTTAGACCCCCGATTTGTGAGACCTTTTTAGATTCTAGAGCGCATCGGAGTGTCAGCTTATCGGCTGGAATTACCTGCTACCTTCCCTGGTGTCCACAATGTGTTCTATGTGAGCCAGTTTCGGAAGTGTGTTCGTAGTGATCGTCAAGTTCTTGACTCGGTGCCCAAGAATCAACCCAATCTTTTGTATGTGGATGAGCCTGTCCGCGTTTTGGAATCTCTAGATCGAGTGTTGCGGAGGAAGACCATTCCTATGGTCATGGTTCTTTGGAGAAACCAGGACGTCGAGAGCGTGACGTGGGAATTGGAATCAGCGACGAGAGAATCTCATCCGCACCTCTTCTCCTTGTTCTGGTATGTCTCTATGTTTTAGTTTGTGTTTGAATTTCGCGTTTTTAGTTTGGTTTTGGAGTTGTGATAATTTTCAGGACGAAACTTCATTTTAGGGGAGTGACTGTAACGCCCTTGATTTTTTTTTTCCAATGATTTTATTGGATTTGGTATCGTCATATTTATGATGTCTTGACGTTATTTTTAACGTCGAGTTGACGACGCAACGCCATTAAGGCATTTTTGCGTCTATCCGGTCGAGTCAGCCGATTTCTTGAATTTCTGCTGTAATCAGCAATTTTTTCATTTGAGATTTAAGTTGAGTAATTTTGGACTTGCACGTCAAGTATCATCGCAATCCGAGCATTTTTGGAGTCTCGGCGTGCGATTGAAGTTTTGATTAATTTATATTCATCGCATACTTGAAAAATTATATCTCGGGAATGGCTTATCTGATTTAGGTTTTGGCTTCGCCATTGATATCGTAGCGTCAGTGTTCGCCTACAGCGTGAGTTTCGTTTAATTTTTGGGCCTGTTTTGAACTCGTATTCTTTGTTCAAAAATATATAAATATGTATAATTTAATATTAAAGTACTATTCAAAAATGAAAGCTACAATTCATCTCTATAGTTCAATTTCTGGTATATTTGTAAAATTCACTATTCCAACACTGTTCTTTATTTGATGTTCTGTTTTGAAGTACTCGAGTGATTTCTGTTTTCTCGAGTAAATTATTGTTTACAACTCGAGTTGTCCTGTTCAGTATACGTTCGGGCGCCTTTTTGGGAGTCAAGACGGCGTCTAACGAACAAATGGTCAACATAAACTTTGTTCGACTCTACAATATCTACAACTTTCATGTTGACACTTTTTGATTTGAAGCCATATTGAGCCCCTATTTTCGTTTGTTTCTGCCTGAACTCGAGTGATGAGCTGCTACTCGAGTATGTGAGCTACCACTCGAGTAATTCATGTTGGAACTCGAGTAATGAGCTGCTACTCGGATAAATTGAGCTACTACTCGAGTAATGCATGATGGAACTCGAGTAATGCATGATGGAACTCGAGTAATGCATGATAGAACTCGAGTAATATGATGTTACTCGAGTAAGTCATGTTGGAACTCGAGTGGTTCATGCTGCCACTCGAGTAGTCCGTGCCTGTCTGCATTTGGGCACCATTTGGAAGGTCAAAACGGTGTCGTACGAAAATATGGTCAAAATGAAACTTGTTTGTCTCGAAGAGATCTACTCTTATGTTGACCACCTTTCGATTTGAAGCCATATTATACCCTTATTTGCGATTTTCCTGAAGCAGCTCATGTCCAACTCGAGTAGACTTGATCCACTCGAGTTCTAAGTCTTTTATCTCAAGTAGAAGTAATCCACTCGAGTTCTATACCTATCCTCTCAAGTTATAGATGATTATCTCGAGTTCCCAAGTCTCTATCTCGAGTAGATACCTCCCTCTCAAGTCTCCATCTCGAGTAGAATTCTCCATCTCGAGTAGACTTATTTCACTAGAGTGGTTCTGTGCAGTCAATGTTTGGGCACTGTTTTGAGGGTCAAAGTGGTGTCGTAAGAAAAAATGGTCAACAAGAAATTTATTCTTCTCGAGGAGATCTACAACTTTCATGTTTGGCTCCTTTCAATTTGGAGCCATCCTAGACCTCTATTTTTTGTTCCCGCGAAACTGCTCGTAATTACCCATTTTGACAAAACTTTATATAAACACACACACACACACACACACACACACACACACACACACATATATATATATATATATATATATATATTCTTAAACTTAGGTTTTAGAACCGAACTTCATCTTCTCCGATATTATTCTTCCGAACCAGAGCAGTAAGCGAGAGAGAGTTCTTTTTTTCGTGAAACTTCGGGTGGCCGCTGACGGTGCTCCGGTGCTCAAAATCTTCAACCGAACATAGATCCGGAAAGCTCTCGCCAAGAGCTACGATATCGTGGTATATTTTTCCCCATTCATTGCGTTTTCTCGTTAGTGTTTTTCGGCCCTAACCCATTTTTCCGCCATTTTTGTCTAGATCTCAACTTCTCCCGTGTTCTTTTTCCTCGATCTATGACGCGGAGCGATTCAGAGAACTTTTCCGGTACAACTAAGGCAAATGGTGGTTTTTCTTCGTTGTTCCTTGTCCGGTTTGATGGAAACCATTATGCCTTTGTTCCTTTATTTTCTTGCCCTTTTTTGTGTTGTCTTTCCAAACTATGGTTATATTTAATCTTTCTTGAAGATCACTCAAAATTATAAAATATGGTCATGGTAATTTCGATCTGGACTAGGTGCATATAATCGTCCTTAGAATGTTTTATCGGTGAATTAAATTGTTTCGTATGACATTGTTGGATGTGTTAGTGTCTATATAGGATTGTAAATCATTTCTAAAGGTTGATCAACTGTGTCTTTAATCTAGAAATGTCATGTAGAATCCGATGTGCCAAGTCCCGAGATGTTGGTGTTGTGGTTTCTTTAGTTTTTCCTTGGTTTCGGGAGTAAGTGGGCGTAACCACGTCCGCAAGGTTGTTTCCTTTATTAGTACCTTTTGGAACTCTACAAGTGTTTTGGGCATCTGCAGTGTATGGTGGAGTGTATGAATCCCTCCCACAGTTAAACAGATTTAATCTTCGTTAGGGGTGTGTCCAGCTAAGTGACCATCTCGCCCGTGTTTTTTGGTAGAGTGACCACAAGTGGCTAATAAAGTTGTGGATTTTCTTCCTTATGATTTACTCATGTTCATCACCTTATTGCCTTGTACATATGGTGTGTATGCGATGTACGTGAAAATTCATGTAAGTGTTCTTTTCCTGTTTGATGCTTACTTCGTACTTTATGTCAGTATTGTTTTGGTCTTGGGTTGGTACCCCTTATGATATTTGTTTACTTTTGCTTAATTTTCTACAACCATTTGTACCTACTTGCTGAGGCGTTCTTTTTTTTAGAATGCCTTAAGTTCAGAGCCGTAGAAGGTAGTGGAGCTTGTTTTGGACTCTCTTAGCGGCAATGTCAGTTGTGGTTTTGCACCTTGCCGTAGTGAGGTAGTTGCCATTCAGTTTTCTTTTCCTAATTCAGACATACTGTTATACTGTGGGTTCATGTAAGATTGTTGACACCCACAGAGTTATTGATTTTGCCACTTGCTAACTGATGTGGTTTTCTTCTTATTTGATTTGGATTACTTGCTCTCATGGATGATTTATTGCTAGGACTGCATGTTTGATATTTTTTAGCTTATAAAAACTTATTATTAGTAAAGCATCCATGCAACCTCTTTTAAAACTAAGTCACTATTTTCCTTGTTAGCGTAAATACTTTTTTTTATACTTATTATAAATCTAGAGTCTGCTTAGCATGAGTTATTCCTCGAGGACATTTATACTCATGTAGGATGTTAGATTCAATTTAGAACAAATATCTTCCGTAAGCGTATAAATTATATTTTTCATTCGTGGGCTAGATGATCCACTGAGCCGAGGGATACAACTACCTTCTTAATTTAAACTGGATTTCAGTCATAATAACTTATGTTTTTTGAAACTGTAGAGTTTGGAGTCTTTCCTAAGCGTATGCAGTTATCCCCTGCACGGCATGGCATCACGACGTGTATTTTGACGTACTCTGATATAATTAAATTGTTGAGAAAATGCGGGTTGTGAAAAGTATGACTCAAAATATAGTAAACAGATTTGAATAAAGTTATCTATTATTGTTGCAGCAAGCCAGGGCATATTATAGCTGATAGCCCATTGAAGAAGAAGGAGACTAATAAAAAGAAACATCATCATCAGAAGAGCAAGAAGGAGAAGAAATTCCTTACAAAGGAAGGGAAAAGCTAGAATGATTCATCCTCTTCCCTGTCAGATGAAGATGAGGAAGCCCATATTGGGCTGATGGCAAGATCTAATGAAGAAGTCTGCCAGGATCAGCCTTGTCCAGCTAAGGTATCCTCTCAATCCAGCTCATCATCTAAGTCAAGTTATAAGACTGGTCCTAGTTTAGAAGCATCTTAATCCATATAAGACTGGATCAAGTCTACTCGAGTCTGAGGAAGACATCAATCAAGTGATTGATAAGTATGGTGAACTTCTGGAAGCATTCAAAAGAAGTCAGCAACTGACTAAACAACAGACTCTGGAAATTACATCTCTAAAGCTTATTGTATCCCAGCACTCTGAGACATTAATCATGCTGCAATAGAAAATTAGAGAAGTCAGTCAGTTTAATAATATTACTATTATACAGATAGGCACCATAAAATATAAGAATGCCCTTATAAGAGATCTAGAAGAAAATCTCGAAAGGGAGAAGACGATTGTGGCTAGTTATTCTAAGCGTAATTATGTGTTGCCTATTATTGACTCCTTCTCCTATCTAAGAAACAAGAAAGGAGTAGGATTCAAGGGAAACACTAGAGCTGGACCTTTCAGAGGAAAGGGAAAAGCTCCAGCTCAACCACCATGGCCTTTAAAAGGGTAATACTCCCAACTAACTGGTATGATAAGGACTCCATGTATGGTTACTGGAAGAATGGAAATTCTTCTTGGAAGGATACTAATGTTTTTTCCAATGTAAGGAGAAGAGGAATGAGAATGAGTGCCTTCAAGGCTGCTCATGAGGAAATAGAAATGGCCCATTAAGGACCATTTGTATTTGGTGTTCCCGCCCATACTCTTAAGAAGGGGGCAGTGGCCAAACTTTAAACACAATTAACAAAAACTCAGACTAAAGGTCAGTCTTATAGCATGCCTTATTTGGGTGTTTCTTATGCAATCAGGAGCATGATTTATACAAAGAAAACTGCTACTAATAGCACTCAGAAAAAGTCAATTAAAGCTGCTGAAAGACTCTCCTTCAGTTAGATAATTGTTGAAATAAATCTGAAGAAGAGTACTACTGTTCCTTCTAAGAAGGTTGTTGTTGTTAACACAGTCCTTAGACCTGGTAAGAAAACAAGGTATAACCTTCATGAGTGGTGGAGCTGTGGCAAGATAGGGCATTTTGCCATTGATTGTTAGTATAATTATAGTGTGTCCAGAGCTAAAGTAAGTCTACCAGTCAGAAAAACTACTGGTAGACATGTTCATTTTGAGACTAACATGCACCTAGGACCCAATAAATATTATGTTCCTAAGGTAAAAAATATATATTTTGCAGGTTAGTACAAGTTTATATACCCCTATATGGTACTTGGACAGTAGTTGTTCTAGGCAGATGACTGGAATAAAGAGCAATCTGAGGGAGTTCTTTCCAGTGAAGGATGGACCAAAGGTGATTTTTGGTGGATCAGATAGAGGGAATACCAGAGGTTATGGTATGATCTCAAAAGGATTAGTCAATTTAACAAAAGTAGCTTATGTGGAAGGGTTGCAACACAACCTTATAAACATAAGCTAACATTGTGATATTGGCTATGACATTTCATTATACAAGGATGAGTTCCATATAAAGAAGTCAAGTTAACAAGAGGTCATCTTGACAGGCACTAGGAGTGGGAATGTGTACTGTTTAAATTTTTTTTCTGTAAATTCAGACTCTACTATATGCCTAGTTGCAAATGAGAAAGCCTCACACTGTGTCAAATAGCACACGAGGCTAGCTCATTTGAACTGTAAGACCATAAGCACGCTCTTTAGTAAAGAGCTAGTTAAAAATGGTCCTAAAACGGTATGCACTAAGGAAGGCATTTGCTCTACATGCCAAAAGGGCAAGCAGAATAAAGCTTCTTTAAAAAGCATTGGGACTAAAGACACTGTGAGGTGTTTATTCCTCCTGCATATGTACTTGTTTGGTCATATGTTATTTCATAGTCTTGGTAGAAAAGTCTACACCTTTGTGGTTGTTGATGATTTTTCCAGATTTACTTAGGTTTTCTTTTTAAGGGAAAAAGTTTGAAACCCATGATATCTTCAAGACATTTGTCAAACAAATACAAAATGAATTGAACAGTTCTGTGGTTAGAATCAGAAGTGATCATGGAACTGAGTTTCAATCTAAATGCATGACAAAGTTTTGTGAAGAACTTGGGATTCATCAAGAGTTTTCCTCTCCAAGAATACCCCAACAAAATGGGATTGCTGAGAGGAAGAATTGGACTCTCATAGAAACTGGTAGAACATTACTGAATGACAAAACTCTTCCAGAATATTTCTGAGTTAAGGCAGTAAGCACTGCTTGTCATGTCCTCAATAGGGATTCTATCACCATGAGCCATAAAAAATTCCTTATGAGATTTTGAAGGGCAGAAAACTAAACCTTGCATATCTAAAAATTTTTGGGAGCAAATGCTATGTGCTTTACAATAGGAAATCCTATATAACTAAGTTTGCTACGAAGTCCTATAAAGGGATCTTTTTTGGGTACAATAATCATAGCAAGGCCTATAGAATCTATAACTTGACAATTCATATTATAGTGGAGTCAATTAATATAGTGTTTTATGAATCGAACATGATTTACAATGAGCTGTCAAGCTCCTTTTCTAGTCCTGCAGGCAAAAAAGTGATCATGGACAAGCTGACTGTTAAGGAAGTTGAACATATAGTCCAACACAAAGATGAAAGTGTGTGGATTCCAAAGAAAGAACAATGCACACAGGAAGTGGATGATGTTCAACATGATGGAGACTTTGGAGCACATAATGTTAAAGGAAGACTGCCTACAACAGTCAGGCATTTTAAGGATCATCTAGGCCACCAGATCATTGGTGATGCAAGTCAAGGTGTAGTGATAAGGAGCAGATGTCTCAACACAACAATGTACTCAAGTTCCTTATCATAAGTAGAGCCCAAAAAGTTTGAAGAGGCAAACATGGATCAATTTTGGATTGTAGCTATGCTAGAAGAATTTAACCAATTTAAGAGTTGTATGGTCTAAAAGCTGGTTCCCAGACCACAAGGACATAATATCATTGGAACCAAGTGAATCTATAGGAATAAACTTGATGAAAATGGCATTATAAGCAAGAACAAAGCTAAACAGGTAGCTCAGGGGTACAAAAAAGAAAAAGTATTGACTTTGATCAAACCTTTGCCCCTTTAGCACGACTAGAAGACATTAGACTTTTCCTTGCATATTCTACATACCAAGGTTTCAGAGTCTACCAGATGGATTTTAAGTCAGCCTTCCTAGAAGGAGACTTGAAGGAGCAAGTTTATGTTTAACAACCTCCAGGTTTTGTTTTTCCTAACAAATGAAAATTTGTTTATAGACTTAGGAAAACTTTATATGGGTTGAAACAAGCTCCTAGAGCATTATATGAAACCCTGTATAGCTTCCTTATTGAGAACAAATTCTCAAGGGGGAAAATAGATAAGACCCTATTTCTAAGGGAATCCAAGGGAAAAATCATTCTAGTCCTGATATATGTTGATGACAATATCTTTGGATCTACTGATGATAACCTTTACAGAAAGTTTGCCAAACTTTTGCAAGGGAAATTTGAGATGAGCAGTATGGGTGAACTTAAGTTCTTTTTGGGTTTACAAGTAAGACAGACTGACAATGGATTATCCATATATTAGTCTAAGTTTACTAGGGAATTGATTAAGAAATTTGGGATGGAGAATGCCTCCACCAAGAAAACTCCCATGAGGTCAAACATGTCTTTAGATAAGGATGAGATAGGGAAACTCGTTAATCAAACTTTGTATAGAGGGGTAATTGGCTCCCTTCTATACCTAACTGCTAGTAGGACAAACATTAAGTATGCTACATGTGTGTGTGCTAGATACCAGGCATGCCCTAAATAATCCCATTACTCTGCTGCTAAGAGAATCTTGAGATATCTAAAGGGCACACCAGATCTTAGCCTATAGTACCCTAAAAATGGGGATTTTGAACTAATAGGCTTTTCAGATGCAGACTTTGCAGGCTACAGAGAAGACAGGAAAAGCACATTAGGCTTTTATCAGTTTCTGGGAAAAAGGCTAGTGTCATGGAGCAGCAAGAAGCAAACAAGTATTTCTATTTCTACTATAAGGTCAGAATGCATAGCTGTAAGGAGCTTTTGTGTACAGTTGTTATGAATCTAACATCAACTTCAGGATAATAACATTCAGCTAAGTAAAAGCTCTTTATTTTGTGATTCTACTGGTGTAATCTCTATAGCTAGGAATCTTGTCTCACATAGTATGACTAAACACATAGAGATTAGATATCACTTTATAAGATAATATGTGGAATATGAGGATATTAGTCTTCAGTTTTTTCCAATAGACAAGCAAGTGGGTGAAATTTTAACCAAGCCACTAGATGAAGTAAAGTTCAACACCTTCAAGTTTGAGTTGGGATTGTTGAACTTGGTATAACTTTAGTTGCTCTTCATATTGTTTTGCTGCAGGAAATACTTCATCTTGCAGGATGGTGTAAAATGAGTATAAAAAAGGTTGATAGAAGTAGCTATTTGTAAGGGGGAGCAAGTCCAACATTAGTGGGTTATCTGTAATCAAAAAGGGGGAGAAGATAACCAGAGATAGCTAGCTTCTCCCTCACTATTCTATAGAAGTAAAAAAGGGGGCAGAAGAAGCAACAAAGTAGGGGGAGCAGCAGAGGAAACTACCAAATGGTATGCAGGTGGTGTTCCTATACAAAGGGAAAAGGTAAACCATGTAACAAAGTAGGGGGAGTAAGTGATGCTCACTATACTAGTAAAAGAATGGGAAATGAGGTAACCCTGGTAACCCTTAAATCTCTTAGGGTTAATATGTTGTTGTATTTTATTGCTGCATATGTTAGTGTACATTATTGACAAAGGTTTTTCAAGTGGTATTTTGACTTCTTCAAATAGGGGGAGATTGTTGGGTCCATTGAACCTAATGTCCTAGATTTATAAGAAGTCAAACAAGTCAATAATATACACATAATTGTATTTGATGTATGTTTAAGTTCTTGCAAGCAGGTTAGTCCTTATTATACTTATTGGACAAGTGGTCACAAGATAGGCATGTGGAGAGGCTGAAATTTTTTCTAAGTCCATAGGCGTTGAGTGAAGCAAGCTCACTCAATGCCAAATACCTTAAGAAAGGAAGTTGGACAGAGAAACTCCACTAAGTTCACAGGCATTGAGTGAATCCAGTTCACTCAACACCATACAGCTAAAAAGCATTGAGACAGACGTGGATAGTAAAAGGCAAAGTTTCAACAAGCAGGAAAATTGACAAAGGCAAAAAGTATTGAGTGATGTCAACTCACTAAATGCCATGCAACATAATTCGTCGAGTAAAGCTGCCACAGTCAAAGCCCAAGAGTTTCTGGCAAAGAAAAATATACTTTGTCAAAAAGCTTTGAGTGAAGCTTGGTCACTCAACGCCATGTAGAGTCTTACAAAGCCAAAGCAAATCAGTCAAAGAAATTCGACTAAGTTCAAAAGCGTTGAGTGAATCCAGTTCACTCAACGCCATGCTGATTTAGTCAAAGCCTTCAAAGAAAGACAAAAAATTCTATCTATGTATAAATACCGTTGAGTGAAGTCAGCTCACTCAACGTCAAAGGAAGAAAGCGTTGAGTCATGCTGCTACTGTCAACGCCAAAGAAGAAAATGGAATTTGGCTAAGGCAAAAAACGTTGAGTAAAACTAGTTCACTCAACACCTAGTCAAATGTTGAGGCTGAAGAAGAAAGCGTTGAGTGTAGTCAACACACTCAATGCCTTCATGCAGAGCAGAATTATTATAAGTCCATAATCGTTGAGTGAAGCCAGTTCACTTAACGCTCTCAACGCCATAGTTGTAGAAAGGGATGAAGATCAAGCTAAGGAACAAAAGCGTTGAGTGAAGCTTATACACTCAACGCTAGAGTTGTAGAAGGATGCATAATGTTGACTAAGTTAAAAAGCGTTGAGTGGAGCTTACTCACTAATCGCCTAGAAGAGCTGGAAATTTTTTAAACCAAATTAATTGAGTAAAGCTTGTTCACTCAACACACTCAATGCCTTGGTAGTTGTCTGAAATTTTCTAAGTCCAGAATGGCTAACGTAAGTAAAGTCAACAAAAGTCAACAAAATTCAAAATGATTAAGGAAGAGCTGTAATTCATTACTAACTTCGTCGTCAGTCTTAATCTATGAAATGAAGGTTATAATCTGTCATTAATATAGTGACAAGTCTCAATCAACTCTCTAGATGACAGGATTATAAATAGAAGAAGAGATCTGGATCAAGATAAGTTTCTGAGGGATCAATTCATTACAAAATAGTTGTGCGGGATTTCATCTTCTTCCCCCACCATTGTTGCAGAGACAAGAAGATCGTTTCGATGATTCTGAAGGTTTTCTGAGTTATCTGCGGTGATCAACATGTACTGCAGCATGATCAAAGATATTCTCTAAAGAAGAAGAAACAACCAAGGCCATCCTTAGCTATAGTGACTTCTCGATCCAAATAGAGCCTAATCTTAAGATCAATTTTAGGATTAGTGAAGAAGAAATCTGTTTAGGGTTTCTCAGGACAGAAAGAGAGGCAGAGCAGTTCATTTTTTTTCCAAAATAGGTTAGCTGATTGAAAACCATCTTTCTTGATCTTCCATCTTCATCAGCACGATCATAAGTCATTTCTGAGTCGATTCCAACACAAGGATCAGATTCTGGAAGATCTTCATCCTTATTGCTGAAAAGAAAATTTTGATGAGATTCTCTCAGTTCAAGAAGCTGTAGACTCAAAGAATCAATCTCTGGAGTCTAATCTATATCAATATCAAATCCATCTCTACAGGAGCTTTTCAAGATTCGAGTTGTATGCCTAGATTTATAAAGGCTGAGTGTTATATCTGGTAATATCTGTTTTGTAAGACTAAGTTATAAAGGCTAAGTGTAGGATCTGGTATAGTTCTGAGTGGTAGGATCCAGTCTTGGATTTGTATGATAGGGCTATTTTTCCAACCTATATTGTAGGACATTTGTACCTGTGGTAAGTGATCAGGTGCTTACTGAGTTATTGGGTTGTGTGCCTGTGTTGTAAGTCTCAGTGGAGACTGAGAGATCCTATGGGATTTTGTTGTAATCTATGAGGAGCCAAGAAATTTGAGAAGTCCCTTGTCTAATATTCTGTTATAAAAGTGGGAGGGATAGTGGATGTACCCATACACTTGGGAACAGCTATAAAAATATGGTGTGCTGTGTGTGAATTTCTTGAAAGCTATACTAATCACTCACAACCAGGTCTAACTCAGTTAAAGGCTAAAGAACTTAAAGAGAATCAAAAAGACCTTAATAACCTATTCACCCCACTCTAAGTGATTAATTACCCTTGAATTCAAAGGCATTCAGTGCATAGGAACTCAAGGGTCACACCTCCGTTCTCTGCGATGGTTAGCAATGTTTGAGCATTCAAGTATTTCAGGGCCAAAGCTAAAAACAACACCCCTATTGCTACGACAAAGTCATGGTGGCTTAAAATCCATACTTTGACTCACTCCAAGTCGATCGACATAGGGTCTGGTGAAGTTCAGCTATTTCCCAATGCTCAAATCATCAGGCACAATAAGCTATGATGCATGTCAGCATCCCCTTTCCCATCCATATGATTCATAACACCGTTATGATCCTAGGCTAGCACTCACAGCCTCCAACGCAGGGCAAATTAAGCTCACGCCCACAAAATTTGGCCTCCAGGTCTTAGAGAGACATGCCTTACAATAATAGCCCTCAAGTCCCAATGAGACAGGCTTCTCAACAAACAACACAACGCTCACAGGGAGCTACCGCTGACGGTAGCGATACCGCCACGTGGTAGGGGTAAGACTATCGCTTTTTCCCCTTAAACAGTTGTTTTACTGTAGACTAACTCTAGTACTCTCAATGCAACCAAATGCACACCCCATGACTCTGAAATCTACACGATAACCACAGAGTCTTCTTCGGTATACAAAGCATACTAACATCACCAATACAGACCAACCCGTCTAGATAGGCTTCACACAACATGCCTATTCTTTACTTCGTTTACGGATCTAAGTGCAAAACTAACATAGATACATGGATACACCCATCGGGAGAACCAGATCCACGTGTTCGTGGAGTGTCTAAACTCTAATTCCAAAAGAAAGGACTTCATATGTCCAATGAAAAGGATCGTTACCCTTGAAGTCCTCTTTGGCGCTATGGGAGAAATCTTGACGGTTGGAATCGACCGCTCCGGCCTTGCCTTCATAGATCCATACTCGCTTTGTGAATCCGAACTCCGAATCTCAAACGACGACATAAACTCTCCTTTTCGGCGCTGCTGCTCCTCCTCCAGAAATCCAGGCCAAGTTCTCAACTCGAAAGGGAATGAAGTGAAATGGCAAAACCATAGCTTTAAACCAAGCTACCTCATCAAGGTACCTAACTACAGTCGTGCAGTATCGTTATTCAATGCCTCGTTTTGTGTGCAACAACCCAAGCCCTCCAATCACAGGCCGACATATGGCCATACGGTTATAAAATAACTAACTCCATGCGATAGGTAAATACCACCAAGCGGTACATGGTGCCAGTTATGAAACGATCACTCACGCTAACACCGCGTTCTAGCTGCAACTGTCATGCGGTAACCTCCCAAGAGCTCTACCAATTTAATTGGCCCTGCTACCACAAATGATAATATTATTGCCAGATGGTTGCTCAACTCAATGCTCTAAACGATCTCGACACCTACTATCACCACGCAATAACCCACTACCGTCGTGCGATATCACTCAATGCCAGTTGATTCCACTTAACGCTCTCGATGCCAGACACTACCGCCGCACGAGATCAGCATACCGTCATGCGGTATCAGCCTACTGCCGTGCAGTAACCCTTTTTCTCTCCTACAGAACTTTGGGGTGTTACAAATCTCCTCCACTTAAAGAATTTCGTCCCAAAATTATGCATTGAAGGAAAAATAATTTAAAGAAGTAGAAATATTTACAACATGTACCTCAGTCGAACAATTCAGGGAACGCCGACCTCATGGTTTGCTCCCTCTCCCATGATAGCTCCCCTCGGCCACAGTTGTCCCATCAGACCTTGACCATCCTAATTTCCTTATTACGAAGTCGCTTGACATCTACATTTTCAATGCGAATAGGTTTTACCTTCGTTGCCAACTCACCATTCACCGATACTTGATCTGCAGCAATCACTAGCATAGGCTCTTGCACTGCCTTCCACAACCCCGATATGTGGAATACGTCTTGTAGACAACCCAATTTCGTGGACAATTTCAACCGGTAGGCAGCTTTTCCAACACTCTCGATTATCTCAAATGGTCGAAGGTATCTTTGACTCAACTTTTTCAGCCATTGTATCCTTGAAACACCTTTGAACGTCTTGAACTTCAAATATACCAAATCGTCCACGGCGAACTTGACGTTCCTGTGCTTGGCATTATAGTATTTAGCCCGCTTATCTTGTGCAATCAGCAATTTCTCTCGGATTGTTCGCACAATCGAAGTCGCATCTTTGACATCCTTCAGCTTATACAACTTGGACTCGCCAGTCTCCAACCATGACAACGGAGTACGACACGTCCTGCCATATAGAGCCTCGAAGGGAGCCATTTGAATACTCGCCTGATAAATATTGTTATATGCAAACTCAATCATATATAGGTGATCCTTCCACCTTTTTCTGAAATCCAAGGCACACATGCAAAGCATGTCCTCAATCGTCCTGTTGAATCTCTCGGTCCGACCATCCGTCTATGGATGTAAGTCCATACTAAACTTCAGCTTGGTCCCAAATAGTTGATACACCAACCTCCAATCGTTAGATGTGAAGCGCCCATCTCAGTCACTTACAATGCTACGGGCCACACCGTGCAGTCATACAATATTCTCCACATACAACTTCACTAGCTTTTCTGCTGAATCGTCCTTCCTATTCGGGATGAAGTGCGATACTTTCGTCAAAGGATCTATGATCACCCAGATGGCATCGTTTCCCTTCTGCGATCTCGGCAAACCTTGCATGAAATCCATGGATATATCGTCGAACTTCCACTCTGATATAGGCAAAGACTTCAAGAATCCTCCGAGCTTCAGGCATTCAACCTTCACTAAAGTATAAGTTTGACACTTAGCCACATACAATGCTATGTCCTTTTTCAGTCCTTGCCACCAGAACAACTTTTTCACGTCTTTGTACATCTTTGTGCTCCCTGGGTGGATCGAGTACTTGGTGTAATGAGCCTCGTACATAAAGTCCTATCATATTTTACCCACTCTTAGGACGCACAAACGACTACCCTTCCCCAATAGTCCATTATCAATCTTAAATTGGGCATTTGACCCTTCTAAAGACTCAGCTATATAATTCTTCATGCTATCGTCCAAATCCAAAGCCTGCCGAATCCGATCGGCGAGGTCATACTGCACCTCAATCCAATTCAAACGTGCTTCAACAGTCGACCTCCTAGAAACACAAAAGATCTCTAAGGTCTCCGAATCTCGAACGAGATGCTCTTCATGCATCATTAACCAATTGTCATGCGCGGGAGCTCTGCTACTTAACGCATCCATAACCGTATTACCTTTGCCAGGAATATAATGTATCTTGAAGGTGTAGTCGCCAAGGAACTCGATCCACCTTATCTGACGCATGTTTAAGTCCTTCTGATCTAACATATACTTCAAGCTCTTATGATCTGTGTAAATGTCGACCTTCACGTCGTAAAAATAGTGCCTCCAGAGCTTCAATGTGAATATCACAGCCGCCAATTCCAAGTCATCGACCGAATAATTCTTCTCACGCACCTTCAACTAGCATGAACCATAAGCCATTACTCTCCCATGTTGTAATGAAATGAAGCCTAAGCCGCTGCCCGAAGCAGCACTGTAGATCTCAAAGCCTTTTGTCCTACATAGCAAGCATAGAATAGAAGTCGTGGTCAGATATCTTTTCAATTCTTCGAAAGCTTGCGTGCAGTCTGGCGACCAAACAAACTTCTGGTCCTTCCTTGTCAGGTCCGTGAGAGGTAACGCTATCTGCAAGAAGTTCTCCATGAAGCGCCTGTAGTAGCCGACAAGAACCAGAAAACTTCGGACTTCTTCCACAGAAGTCAACATGTGCCACTCCCGTATTGTAGCAACCTTTGTCGGATCTACCTTGATACCCTCACCACTGATCATATGACCAAGAAATTCCACAAGAGATTGACAAAACTCACATTTAGAGAACTTGGCGTACAATTGATTACTCCTCAAGGTCTCCAAAACAATATGCAAGTGCTTCATATGATCATCCTTGGTTTGGGAGTATACCAGGATATCATCGATGAACACCATCACGAACCGATCCAAATATTCCTTGAACGTCCTGTTCATTAGGTCCATAAACACTGATGGCATATTCGTCAGCCCAAAAGGCATGATAGTGAACTCATAATGCCCATATCGTTTACTTAATGCCGTCTTGGGAATATCACTTTACCCTGATTCTAAGTTGATAATAACAAAATTTCAAGTCTAGCTTAGAATACATAGTCGACCCAACTAGCTAGTCAAACAGATCATCAATCCTCAGAATCAGGTACTTGTTCTTCTCTAATAGTTTATTGAGTTCCCGATAATTGATACACAGTCGCATACTTCCATCCTTCTTCTCTGCGAAGAGGATCGGGGAGCTCCAAGGTGATGAACTTGGACACACAAACCCCTGCTCTATCAAATCTTGAAGCTGTGCCTTCAATTATGCCATCTCTCTCAATGCTAAGAGGTAAGGAGACCTTGAGACCGGCTTGGCACCAGGCACCAACTCAATGGTGAACTCAATCTCTCTTTGAGGTGGGGCTCTAGGGAGATTTTCGGGGAAAACGTCGGCAAACTCTGACACCACAGGAATACTGTCCAAGTTAGGCTTAGGCTTCTTAGCCTCAAGTATAGTGAAGAATAGCTCTAAATCCTTAAGAACTTCTTTAACAACTTGGAGAGAAGATACCATCGTCTTGCTCGGACCATTTATACAAGAGAAAGTAGTTTCTTGGCTGGTATTCATCCCCACTTTAACAGTCTTCGAACTACAATCAATGAACACATATTGCTCCGAGAGCCAATCCATGCTAAAGATCACGTCAAACTCTACTATCAGTAGCAACGATGCATCCAAGTCAAATGCTTGAATTCTTATCAACACTTTAATGCAACAAACTCTGTCTGTGCGCATCGAACAACTGTTAGGCAGCAACACATCTAACCTATCATTTTCCACCGAAGTAGGTACTTCGATTGTAACATCCCATTTCCAACTAGACCCTTAAGAGTGGTTTTGGCAAAGACTAGGTCATGACAAAACCCTAGGAAGCCCTAGAAGCCCAGGTGTGCCTAGGGATGTAAGAGGGGTCACCATGGGCCTCAAATAGTAAAAGCCCTAAACATAATTTAGGATGGGTCCAGGGCTTCACCATGCCCCGAAGACCCTACCACAACACAACAAACCCATTGCAGGGTCTATTAGAGCTCAAGGGCCCATTGGAGTCAACCCTATAGTGGCAAAATTTGCTTAAGACCACTATAGGCTTAAACTTGGCAAAGTGCCCTAATTAAGGCCAATGTGCCCCTCTAGATGGCCAACCAACCGTACCAAAGTCCTTTTAGACCTTAGGAGAGTCTAATGAGTCACTAAGGACCCATTGGGGTCAACCCAAACGGTCATGTTGACCAAGGTCAACTCTACCAAAGGGTTAGGTCAAATTAGCCCAAATGGGCTAACTCAAGTCCAAGCCCACCCTCCCCCACTTGGGCTGACCTAACCTTATCATTATCATGATTAGTGGGGTGCTAATAGGCTTAAGAGGGAGTAAATTTCAGTTAGGATGGGCAGGAGAGAGAAAACTCCATTAATGGAGGAGAGAGAAAGAAATGGGAGAAGGCCATTCATGGCTTAGGGCAGCCAAGAGCCCCCCATTATGGCTGGAATCAGTTACACAGAGGAAGGGGGAGAGTTTCCTAAAGTTTCCTGACCAAGGGGGGGGGGGGTGGCACAGCCGGTTCAAATGGTGAAACCGAAATTGGCCTTAATGGCCATTCATGGCAATGGGGGTTGCACCTCCTCCCATCCCGATCTGAGTGTCTTAAGAGCATCCCTGGACTCAAGGGAGGATTTTACACACCTCACCTGAAGAAATCGAGCCTCCCCACTATGTTGTTGCAGAGCACCCGACGGCGCCACCACCAGCCATGGCAACCCGCTGATCTACCCGCCTCCAACTCACCAAGAAGGTCCTCCTCCTCTTCTTACATCATGGGTAGATCTTAGAGCTAATTAGGTTCAAGGTTCAGGCTCAATTGAGCCTGATCCATGCTTCGATTTCCTGGTTTTTCCAAGAAATTTCTTCCTATCGGGATCGCCGGAAACGACCCCTCCGGCGGCTGTGCCGCCGCCTGGCGATAGCCACCACCTCGACAGAGGTGGTGGTGGCGGTGGCCGGCCGGGGCTAGGGGCCAGCGGCTGCGCTTGAAAATGGCTCCAGGAAGACTGGATCTGAGCTGTTGGTGCGCTGGAGAAGACGACGGGATGCCGTCCATTTCTGCGTCAAGATGCGTGCAGATCAATAATAATTTATGAATTTATTATATTATTCTACCTTGTATTTACAGTCACCTTATAAAAATTAGGAAAAATACTTAGGCCCCTCTGATGAAAAGTCATCAACATGAAAATTGTAGCCCTAAGAGTCTAGTTTGTGTCAAAATTGTTTTGGACCAATTTGGACCTCTGGTTGGGCCAGGGCAACCATTTTGGTGGGACCTATACCTAAGGCTGTTTTGAGATTCAAATGGATGCCCACCCTTAATCCCTTGTCCAAATGACATGAAATTTCTGCAGGTGCTCTAACTTAGCTATACCTAGGGTTTGTCCAAAAATGGAGTTTTTTTGGAGATACTTTGCCTAAAGTTTTTATTTTTATTTAATAATGCTAGAGTTTTATAATTAAGTGGTCTAATGACCTCCAAACCCTCCCAAATTTTGGTGAGTGGTCCCTGGCATCATGATATGGCTCTGTATAAAATTTCACCTCATTTAGAGGTGTTTTGAATAGGTAATGACCTAACCCTAGTTCTACCTTAATGAATGGTTTTTAAGTAAAAAGGTGCACTCTGGCTTTGGGTGGTCAAATCACCCCAACAGGGGTTGATACTTTTACCACTAACTTGGCATGTCCATTACCACCCTCATAGGGACTTTGGGGTGGCCTAGGGAAGTTTTGCCCTTGGATCCAAACTCCAACCCTATGGAGGGGCTTTTGAGGATTGTGAAGGGTATGGGGGAAATTGCCCTTGTGTGATTTTGTAACTTGGTGGAAATGATAATTGAGTAGTCTAAGCCCTCTAGTTTGATTCTTAGAGGATTTAGAGATGAGTTGGTACCTCAAAACCCTAACCCTAGTTTTAGGGTAGAATCACTTTTGTATAAAGTAAGCCACTATAACATCCTTGAAGAGTGTGAAACTTAGGTAGCATGAGTTTTAGGTTAGGTAGAACCCTTAGTAAATTTATTGGATTTTTAAGAGTAATATTTTCAACACTTCCTTTGTTAGGAATGATTTAGCCCTAGGTGATATTTTATTTATTTTGATCACTATGTTCAAAAAAATCCCATGAAACTCTGGCAGTAAAAAATTTAGGTCAAAATGGTTGCCCATGATTTTTATTATAAATTTTAGTTGATTTATTTAAGTACTTTATTCATAAATTTTAAAAGGGGCTATTATGGTCATTAAATTGTTTAGAGTTAATTATCAGTTGAAAAATTATGAAATTTGGTCAGTGGTGTTGGTAAGATAGTAGTTGCCCAATAAAATTAATTCACAATTTTTCGATAATTATTTACTGCACTTACTTCATTAACAAAGGAAAATAGGATATATTATCAAAATTATTTTATGGTCCATCAATTTTTTGAAAAATTGACATACTCTGGATTTATAGTTTTGGGATAGCCTAGAATTTATCATGATTTTCCTAAGCATCATGCATGACTCTATTGTATACTTCATGTTCATATTGGTAGCACTTGGAACTTTTAAGAAAATTAAATAAATGCCAGATTAATTAGGAAAATTGTAAATTACTGGGTTTAGTCTATTCAGGCTAGGAGAGACCCCCATTAATTATCTTGAGACATCTGGATGATTATCTGTAGTGCTACCTAATATATGCATCGTATTGCTAAGTATGTTCTGCGATAAGAAAAAGGACAGAAAATAGGTGATGTGGGTGTGTATGCCTAAGGTTTGGGATTCTATAGTCTGATGGTTTGGATAAGTAATTGGGGTCACCTTTGGAAGATAGGTTGATTAAGGTGAGGTGACGGCTAGTGTTCGGTGGTGTTCGGGATCGACGAACGATCGTCTTATCCCGTGGAGTGGGAAGGTCAAAATAACCCTAGGATAGATCTAACGTAATATGAAACGGGAATGGGTAAGGGAATCAACCAATAACAATAAGTGCCTTTTGAAAGGGAACGGTGGGCTTCAGCTATCATCATAGTTCCTAGTGCCCTTTGAGAACCCTTCACGGGGTATGCCGGGGGCAGTCTTGGGCTAACGTAAACTGTAGGAGTGATAAATCTTAAAGAGCTACTACAATAATTAGGGGTTCACTTTAAAACACCCCGGTTTCTCGGGAAGTTAGTTTGACTAGGATATTCGAGTGGTAGGCTCGGTGGTTGTGGAGATGGGTGGGATAGCCTGGCAGGCCGGAGGCCCGGTTGATAATTGGAACGGACGGGATAGTCCGGGGAGCTTTGGCTCGGTGGGAATCGTATTAATATTACATGTGCATAAGTTATAAGGTGGTGGGCCCTCGGTGTTAGTGGTCAATGCACCGACGCTAATACGTTGGCTCGGCAAGTGTGGTTAGCACTTCGACAACAGAAGTCTGGTGCGCAAGCCGGCAAGAGTACGCTGGAGTCCACTTAGTGCACCAAGTGTTAAGGCGCACGATAGTTCTGACCGGTAGTGCTTTACTTGTTTAGAGGTGGGCGAGGCCCAACCCACCGCTTCCGTCTGCCACTACGGAGGTATCCTGGGAGGTTCGGCTCCAGAAAGGGGGAACTAAAGGTCTGTGTACACAGAGTCGGGTGGGTGAGTTGTACTGCATGAACATAAACATGAACCCACACATAATAGTGCATGACATAGCATAATCATTTCATATAACCCCTGAAACCCATTGTATAAGTGGTTTGGGACACTTATAGAATAGGACTTGCAAGACGACCCCTTAGCCTATAAGATTGTGTGGGCAGGATTATAAGTTAATGGTTATTTTTATATATTACCTGATACTTTCTTATACTCGACACCATATCGTATAAATTGGTGTGATACTTTTTATACGATGGGAGCCCTGCAGAAGATCCCTTGACTTATGCATTTCCGCACATAAGTTTAGGTTACTTTTCAAACTTTACTTTACTGCCACATGTACTATTAAATGTCGGGTATAGGTCCGCTGTCATCTATTTAATGATTACTCTCCATCTTCATGTCCTTACGTTTCTTCCTCACCGCTCGGTTCCTAGGAGCCATAGGGGAAGGGGTGGGGGATGATAGGACTTAGTCTTTTAGACTAATTATTTTCGAACCACATCATTTTAGGCGACTGTGGACCCCAGCATGGAGGAGCAGCCCCGGAGGTCGGCATGCTTGAAGATGGGGAAGTCTAGCTCAGCAGTTCAGACATCTGGGACTGTGAGTCCATGACCTTAGTAGTGTTTTTATTTGCTTCCGCGATGAGTGACTATGTAGTGAGGATTTGATGTTTAGGGCATAAGCCCTTATTTTCAGTACATTTATTTTTGTGGACTCTCCCTTCGTGGAGATATTATTACTCTGATATGTGATTTTCTGTGGAATTGCGTTTACTTTATTATGCTACTTTTCTTTGATTGAATTTGCAGGCAGAATCAGCGCTTTGTGGTGATGACCCTTTAGGGCGTGAAGGTGTCACCGCAAAGCAGCGGTTCTAGGCCTAAGACCCCGGTGTTTACAAAACAAATGGGGTCTTACACCGATACGAGCTACAAAGTTCTTGGATAGAAAGGAATGTGAAGCCCCTATATCAAACATCGCTCGAGCCAGACAGTCCATAATTACGACAAATCCTAAAATATGACAGTAATATAGCTAAAGCATAACGCATAAGGTATAAAAAGTAGTAAAGTTAAAACCTAACACATACCTGTCACCACATCGCCTTGCCTGATGGCCTCTTGCTGGCCAAGGTTGTAGACTCTCGGTTGGGTTGGAGCCTGATGGGATGCGGTTGACTCTACCGCCTTCACCTTTTTAGCATAAGATGCTCCTTCTTTCTTGCCCAATTTGCCACTCCAACAGTCGCGGACAATATGCCCCGACTTCCCACAAGTTAAATAGTGTATTGGGCCTCCACTCCCAGACGATGCCTCAGAAGTAACCGACGATGAAGCTGGTATGGAAGGTTTGGCCTTCTTGTTCCACCTTCGGTACCCAGTTTTCTATGGTCTTGGTACCTTGAACTCCGGGCTGTTCACTGCCAAGTCTTTCTTACTATGGACCTTCTTCAGATCTTGTTCCATAGATCTGGCTGTATAGACCAGGGTTAGAAAGGCCCGCATCATCGGACATGAGAGCAGCAACCTCAGATGATCGCGCAGTCCTTCATAGAACTGGTTTGTCATGTGCTCTTCATCCAAAAAAGTGGAGCCAGCATAACATCCCAATCTTTTGAACTCATGTACATAGTCGTCCACACTACTCTCTCCTTGGGTTAACCTCTGGAACTAATTCTTTATTGCTATTTTATACACTGTCAGGACGAACCGTGCCAGAAATAGTCTCGAGAACTCCTCCATTGATATGTCAGTGAGTTATGTCCCAGTCAAATGATGCAACTCTAACTCGTCCCTCCACAGCCTTTCCTCGCCATCAAGGAGGAAAGTGTCTATTGTAGCCTTCTGCCACTCCTCAGTCTCCATAACTTTCATGACTCCCATTACCCTAGAAAGCCAGTCCTCAGCTTGAGTTGGGGTTCCAATCCCCGAGAACACTAGTGGATAAAGCTCATCACGGGCTTTAACTTCTTCTCAATAGCTCTTTGCTGCACTATAGGCTCTACCGCTAATTGATCCGCCACTATAGGCTCTATTACGCCAAGCAGCACATGACCTAAGCCAAGAGCAGGAGGTTGCACTTGCCTCCCCGGTTGGGCATTGATCATAGTGAACACAGCTTCTACTACCATTCGTATGGTTTCTGCAGAAAAAGGGGTTACAGGCGCGTTGTTAGGCGCACTACTCTCAGTAGAGTACTATTGATGTGACTGCCCCGCATCGCTCCTAGTCACCTATAAATATAAAAAACACTCGATTAGGCGACAAATAGATTGCCAAAACACAATCATTGGAACACTCTGGTTCCTCAAACATGTGTATTTCCATTCCTAAGTGGAAATTCATGGGTTCTTTATTGTTATAACGGCAATGCACATACAAGTGCTCACCACCCCTTCAAAGAATTCTGCCACGAATTCGAATAAGAAAGACCAACACCAGAGTTTGATGCCAACTTGTAACACCCCCATCCATCACAAATCATATAACAGAAGGTCCGGCCGGGGCCCAACGACATATACAACAAATAGACCAAGGAGTTACTAAATTGAAACCATCATCTAATAATGCGTATCCAAACAAAGAGTGCATTCTAGCGGAAGTAATTTAAAGGTTATAAATAGAACCCAACAACAACATGAAGGTCCACAACCACAACTAAGAATGAATAACAATTACACAAAGAAGTCTTGGCTTTAAGGCCTTACAATGTTTTACTTAAATTAAACTGACTTGCATACATCGACATGTAGGCCGACCACATATGAGTAATAAATAAACAAAACGGGCAATTCACTTTGGCCTTCGAGGGCCAGCTTAGCTATCCTGGGCTTCAGCCTGCTATATCCCGCTTTTCTTAACTGCACCTGCAAGCAACATTCAACCACAACGGTGGCAAACAAAAGCAATGGTAAACATTGGCTGACCAAATTCTAACGACCCCACCCCTCACTCGAGGTGGCGGTGCTCCTTCCCTGCAGGCAGTAGTATAAAAATAATATTCCAATTGGAACATGCAACTTAAGCACCATTCACCACAGACATTGACACAAATGCCCAATGCTCCGTGCTTTCAGGGCACATTCCTGGTGCACAGGACCTCAAGGGTCACACCTCCGTTCTCTGCGACAGTTAACAAAGTTTGAGTATTCAAGTTTTTGAGGGCCAAAGCCAAAGACAACGGCCCTATGGCTACGACAAAGTCATGGTGGCTTAAAATCCACACTTTGACTAACTCCAAGTCTATAGGCATTGGGTTGGGTGCAGTTCAGCTATTTTCCAATGCTCAAATCATCGAGCACAACAAGCCACGATGCGGGTAAACATGCCCTTTCCCATCCATACGTTTCAAACACTATTATGATCCTAGGCTAGGACTAACGGCCGACAAAGCTGAGCAAATTAAGCCCACAACCACGAAATTTGGCCCCTAGGTCTCAGAGAGACAGGCCTCAATGCAATACCCCTCAAGTCCCCATAAGGCAGGCTTCTCAAAAAATAATATAACGCTCACAGAGAGCTACCGCCAGAAGTAGAACTACCACCATGCGGTAGGTGTAAGACTATCGCCTCTTCCCCTGAAACGAGTGTTTTCTTGGAGAAAAACCCCAGTACTCTCAACACAGTCAACTGCACACCCCATGACTCTGAAATCTATGTGATAACCATGGAGTCTTCTCCAACATACAAACATCACAAATCCAGACCAACCCGTCTGGATGGGCTTCACACAACATGCCTATTTCGTACTTTGATTCCGGATCTAAATGCAAAACTAACAGGGATACATGGATCTACCCGTCGGGAGAATCAAATCTATGTGTTCTTGGAGTGTCTACCTTATAATGCCAAAATAAAGGACTTTACATGTCCAAGGAAAAGGATCATTACCCTTTAAGTCCTCTTTGGCACCATGGGAGAAATCTAAAAGGTTGAAACCGATTGCTCCGGCCTTGACTCCGTAGATCCACTCGCTTTGCGAATGTAACATCCCTCAGGCAACTAGACCCCTTAGGAGTGGTTTTGTCTTTACTAGGTTATGAAAAAACCCTAGAGAACCTAAGAGGATCAAGTGGACTTGAGAATATAGTTGAAGTCATTTTTGGTCTGTAAATAGCAGATTCCTAAAACCTAGGTAAGGATGACCAAGTTGTTTCACCATGACTCCAAGACTTCACCAACCCTTGGGAAGGCCCAACAAAGCCTAAGGGCTCTTTGGAGTCAACTCTAGATGGCCAAATTCACTTAGGACCATCCTAGGCCTACATTGGGTAAGGGGACTAAATAAGGACAGGGTGCCCTTAGTAAGCTCAACCAACCCTACCAAGGTCTCTCAAGACCTAAAGTGGGGTCAATGGGTCACCAAGGACCCATTGAGGTCAACCTTAGAGGCTAAGTTGACCTAAGTCAACTCTAGCCCAAAGTGATCTAAGTGCCCTTACCAAGGGACAAGTGACCTCCAAGGTGCCAAGTCAGCCCTACCCAACCCTACCTAGGCCTTAGGGGAGACCAATGGGTCACCAAAGATACATTGGGGGCAACCCAAAAGGTCAAAAAGACTAAAGTCAACCCAAGCCTACTTTGGGTCAACCTAGCCTAAATGGGCTAGCCCAAGCTCAAGCCACCTCATGTGGCTTCATTATGGAATAATATGCATTGATGGGCTGTAAATAGCCCTCCAGGTTGAACAAGTCAAGTTGGTGATTAGGAGAGAGGGTGAGCTCCATTCCCTATTAATGGAGGAGAGAGAAAAGAAGAAAGAGGAGGGAATGAAGGGGCTCAGCCAAAGGGAGGCCAAAGGCCACCTTTAATGGCTGAATTCAACTCCCCTGGGGGAGGGGAGAAGTTTCCAGCCATTTCCCAGCCACCAAAGGCCTTGTTTGTAACACCCTAATTTGTCGTAGGAGCGGCGGGGATCGTTTTTGGCCAAGTCAGATTTTTGGTGCAGGTGACACAGGCCCCGACACGGGCGTGTCGGAGGCCGTGTCGGGCGTGTCGAGCTCGAATCGTCGAACTGGCCGTGTAGTCGACCAGTGTAGGTCGACGATGGTCGTGTGGAGGGACACGGCCTAGGACACGGGCGTGTCCCAGGCCGTGTCACTCAAGGGAATCGTCGAAGTGGTACACGGGCCGTGACACGGGCACAGACACGGGCGTGTCAGATGTGACACGGGCGTGTCCCATGCCGTGTCACCAAGCCGTGTACCACTCTGACTGCAAGGTGTCGATTTATTGCACATGGGGGGCATGATACGGGTCCCGACACGGGCGTGTCGCGGGCTATACGGGCGTGTCGGAGGCCGTGTCACATGCCGTGTGCTGGTTTTCAATCTGGCTCGAGACCGCGAATGAGCTACACGGCCAGGAACACGGCCGTGTACCAACCCGTGTTCGGCCCAGAATTTATAATTTGAGGCTTAATCGTGGCCGTTCATTTCCTTGGCTTTGGATCCGACGGTGGGGGGCTGCTCCTGGATGGTTTTACCTGGGAATAGGGTTTTGAAACCCTCATTTCTCTTGAGTGGTTCTCTTTCTAAAAGCTAGAGAGAGGAGAGAGCAAGGAGGAGGAAGAAGGGCTAGATCCGGTCGCCGGAGGAGCTTCGGAGTTCCGAATCATGATCCGAGTCCAGATCCGCGGAGGCGACGCCGTTGCGGTGCTTTCCAACCGTATAGTTTTCGATGGCGTCGCGGAAGAATGCAAGGGTAACGATTTCTCATCCTTGGGCATATGAAGCCCTCTTTTCCTTTGCATAGGAAGCCCGCTCTCGCGAGTGAGCGAAGAGTTGGAGCGTTCCTTGGGGTAGATATGTGAAGTCCCCCTTGTGTAGAGTCCGTATGCGAAAACGGACATAGGCATTGTGTGTGAAGCCTATCCGGATAAGTAGAGCCGGATCGGTGATGTTGCATTGCATACGAACCGGGGAAGACTCCGGGTGTTTGGGTGTTTTTCGGGTTTTCTACGTGGTAGATTGCATCAGGGAGCCTTGGAGATTAACTCCAAGGTGCACCCAGAAAACTGGGCAAAGGCGGGTTTTGCCAACACGGTGGCCGGGGAGCCAACGTGAACATAACCGGGTTATGTGATTGTTGTGGCGGAAACAGGACTCGGTGAGTCTTGACCTGCGCATATGGCTTAAATTGCCGTTGCGGTATGAGCACGGGTCAGGCGGAACCGTACCCGGTCTATGTCGTTCGGTAGCACCGTTGGCATGGATGAGGGTCTTCGGCGGTCTATGGCTTAAATTGCCGTGACCAAGGCCAGGAAGGCAAAATGCTCATATGGATGACCGTCCAAGAGGCGGTGGTGGATTGGGAACGTCTATGGCTTTAATTGACGCGACGTTGGCCGGTTTGCCGAGAATGTGCCCTGAGTGCACGGGGTGTGTGGTCGTGCGAGCCTACGCCTGTGTTGATGTGTGTTCACATTAATAGCATTGCCTATACTAATGAAGTGCAGGGAAAGAGCATCGCCGCCCCAATTTTGGGGGCGGGATCGTTATAATTTGGTCAGCATTGCTGACCGTTGCTATTGTTTGCCACCGGGCGGTGGTTTGTGACTTGTAGGTGCTGCGGAGCAGAGCGGGAAATAGCGGGCTAAAGCCCTTGTTGCTGTGCCGGCCCTCGAAGGCCTAATTGCTTATGTATCTTTCCCGTTTTCATGTATGGCCGGCCTGCGTGCCGAAGTTTGGAAAACACTATTTTGTTAAGTGAACAATGTAAGGCCTTAAGGCCAGTTCTCTTTTGTGTATGATTACATTCCTGAGTTGGTAGTGGACATTCATGCTTTGTAGCAGGGTTCTTATTTCTTTTGCAACTTAATAATTTGCTTCCGCTAGGTGTTGTGTAGGACGACATGATTGGTTGAATGGTTTCAACGCGTAACCAACCGGTCTGTCTGTAGTATATGACGTCGGGCCCGGCCGGACCTACTGCTATATGCTATGTGACGGATAGGCGTGTTACAAATTGGTATCAGACTACTAGTTTCGGTCAAGCTTAAATGAATTCGTAGACGAATTCACTTTAAGGGGTGGTGAGCACACGCGTGTGTCATCGTTATAACAAGAAAAGAACCCATGAATGTCCACTTAGGAATGAAAATATACATGTTTGAGGAACCTGCGTGTTCCTATAATTGCTGCTTGCAGTAATTTTTGGGTCGCTTATCGGTGTTTGCACGATTATAGGTGACCAGAAGTGGTGCTGGGCCGTCTGAACGGCCAGGTTCTGAGGCGAGCAGTGCGCCAAGCGATGCGCCTGCAACACCTCCGTCTGCCGAGACTATTAGGTTGGTGGCAGAAGCGGTCATGGCAATGATCAATGCGCAGCCTGCAAGGCAGGTGCAGCAGCCCGCTCCTGCTATGGAGCAAGTACCGCTTCAGACGGCAGAGCAAAGGAGGGTTGAGCAAGTAGTGTTGGAGCCAGAGTTGCCTCGGAGAGCAACGGAAAGACAACTGAAGCACGTGATGGGCTTTCACCCACCTATATTCACGGGCGCAGAAACCCCGACCCAAGCAGAGGATTGGCTCTCAAGGGTCAACAGGGTGATGACTGCGACGGAAACGGAAGAGTGGCAGAAGACCACTATAGTGACGTTCCTTTTGGATGGGGACGCAAGGTTATGGTGGGAAGGCCTAGAGCTACATCAGTTGCGGGGAAGGCCGTTGGCCGAAGTTTCGATAGAGGAGTTTGCGAGACTGTTCATGGCTCGATACCTCCCCTCGGCGCAAAAGATTGCGCTAGAAAGCGAGTTTCAGAAGTTAGTGCAAGGGGATTGCACCGTTGATGAGTACCTCCACGAGTTTACTCGGTTTGGGAGATATGCCGGCGCCACCTTCGCAGACGAGGAGCGTAAGACGAGCCGCTTCTATGAAGGGCTAAGAGATGATTTAAGGTTGCTACTGTCGGGGCCCAAGGCGCATGGTTTCATGACCCTGGTCAATTCGGCCCGGTCCTTGGAGAAGGACATGAAGAATGTCCAAGCAAAGAAGGAATCCTGTAGCAAGAAAGCGGAGTTCAAGGCACCGACTACGTCGAAGTCGGGCTACCGCAGATTCTATAAGAAAGCTAAGACGTCGGGTCCAGCTGCTTCAGGTGCCTCGGGGACAACTACCAATCGAACCCCGGGCGCTTGTTTCACGTGTGGGAAGCCGGGGCACTTTGCCCGTGATTGCTGGAGTGGACGCTCAAAGTCCGAAAGGAAACAAGGAGCTACCTACGAGGAGAAGGGCAAAGCGGTGGAGTCGACCGCGTCCCACTATGCTCCGACTTAGCCTAGAGTCTATAACTTGGGCCAGCAGGAGGCCATCAAGCAAGCGGATGTGGTGATAGGTATGAGTTAATTTTATAGAAAGTTAGCTTTAATACCGTTATCTATTACTTGTTAGCCTAATATTGTTTGTATAGGCTTTGTTGTGATTAGCGATAGTCCGACACGGGCACTGTTTGATACGGGAGATTCACACTCCTTCTTGTCCGAAAGCTTTATATCGCGCATCGGAGTCCCTTCTTCGATGGCGAAGGACAAGTTGGATGTGCTGCTACCGAATGGGTGCTCGATGCGTGCGGACAGGGTGTGCGCCGTAAAGGTTCACATTGGGAGCCTAGAGTTCGACTTGCTAGCGTCATTGCTGCCGCTAGTAGAGTTCGACATAATCTTTGGAATGGATTGGCTGTCAGAGCAGAAAGCTTTGATTGACTGTGACCGGAAGGAGGTCAAGCTAGGTGTAGGGTGGGAGACTACATTCGAGGGGCTAAAGGGGTCAAGCAAGACACTGATGTCTGCTCTTCAGGTAGTGAAGGCGGTTCGTGCTGGTGCGGAGCTGTTCTTCGCAATAGTGGGGGCTGTGGAGCCAAAGTCCACGTTGGATAGCATTCCCGTGGTGTGCGAATACCCCGACGTGTTCCCAGATAGTCTTCCCGGAGCCCCACCGCAGCGGGAGATTGATTTCACCATCGAGCTCGTACCGGGGGCCAAACCGGTGTCACGTGCTCCGTATAGGTTGGCGCCTAAGGAGATGGCAGAGTTAAAAGTTCAGCTAGAGGAGCTGATGGAGCAAGGATATGTGCGTCCAAGCTCGTTTCCTTGGAGCGCACCGGTCCTCTTGGTTAAGAAGAAGGACGGGAGTATGCGGCTGTGTATCGACTACAGAGAGTTGAACAAGCTGACGGAGAAGAATAAGTACCCGATCCCGAGGATTGATGATCTCTTTGATCAGTTAGTCGGATCGTCGGTATACTCCAAGTTGGACTTGAAGTCGGGGTACTATCAGGTGAGGATCAGGGAGTGTGATATCCCGAAGATGGCGTTCAGTACGAGGTATGGGCATTTCGAGTTCACGGTCATGTCGTTTGGACTGACGAATGCGCCATCGGTGTTTATGGATCTGATGAACAGGACGTTCAGAGATTTCCTGGATCTCTTTGTGATCGTCTTTATTGACGATATTTTGGTATACTCGCAGTGCGAAGAAGACCACTTCAAGCATTTGCATTTGGTGTTGGAGACTTTTAGGAGGAATGAGCTTTACGCAAAGTTCTCCAAGTGCGAGTTCTGGCTACCCTCGGTAGCGTTCCTTGGTCATATAGTGAGTGGGGAAGGTATATCGGTGGATCCGGCGAAGATTGTTGCGATACGGGAGTGGCCTGCATTATTTTCTGTCGCGGAAGTCCGTAGTTTTCTCGGGCTTGCCGGATATTACAGGCGCTTCGTAGAGAACTTCTCGCGGGTAGTGTTACCTCTCACAAAGTTGACAAGGAAGGATCAGAAATTCTTGTGGACGCAAGAGTGTGTGCAAGCTTTTGAGGAGCTGAAGAGGCGGTTGACCACGGCGCCAGTGCTTAGTTCGCCGAGTGGGACCGAGGGCTTTGAGGTGTATAGCGATGCTTCGGGTAGTGGCTTGGGCTGCGTGTTGTTGCAGCATGGAAGTGTGATCGCGTATGGATAGCGTCAGCTGAAAGTGCATGAAAGAAATTATCCGGTGTACGACTTGGAGTTGGCGGCCGTGATTTTTTCACTCAAGTTGTGGAGGCACTACCTATACGGTGTAAGAGTCGATATATACACCGATCACAAGAGCCTAAAATACTTGTTGGATCAAAAGGACCTTAATATGAGGCAGAGGAGGTGGATGGAGTTCCTGGGGGACTACACCTTCAAGATACATTATGTACCCAGGAAGGGCAACGCAGTTGCGGATGCGCTGAGCCGCAGGGCTCCCGCCCGAGCCAACTGGTTGTCGGTGCATGATGAACGGCTAGTGCGGGAGTTGGAGGAGCTTGAGATCTGTTGCGTTGACAAGCAGACGAGCGCCAAAGCAATGTTAAACTGGACATAGGTGCAGTATGACCTGGCTGAACGGGTTCGGCAGGCATTGGAGTTAGATGACTCCATGAAGGAGCTTTTGGAGGCCGCTCTGGATGGGTCAAATTCCCAGTTCTCGGTGGATGATGGTTTGTTAAGGAAGGATCATCGGTTGTGCGTCCTGAGTGGGGGTAACCTCCGGGCGGAGTTGATGTACGAGGCTCATCATACAAAGTACTCAATCCACCCAGGGAGCACGAAGATGTATCGTGATCTCAAGAAGCTGTTTTGGTGGCCGGGGCTTAAGAAAGATGTGGCGTTGTACGTGGCTAAATGCCAAACGTGCGCCTTGGTGAAGGCGGAGTGCCAAAAGCCAGGAGGATTTCTGAAGTCCTTGCCTATACCGGAGTGGAAATTCGATGATATATCTATGGACTTTGTGCACGGGTTGCCAAGGTCGTAGAAGGGAAACGACGCCATCTGGGTGATCGTAGATCGACTAACCAAGGTGTCGCATTTCATTCCGCATAGGAAGGATAATCCAGTGGAGAAATTGGCAAAGTTGTATGTCGACAATATTGTTAGGCTGCATGGTGTGCCCCGTAGCATTGTGAGTGATCGCGATGGGCGGTTCACGTCAAATGAGTGGAGGGTGGTGCAGCAGATGCTGGGAACAAAGATAAAGTTCAGCACAGCTTTCCATCCGCAGACGGATGGGCAGTCCGAGAGGGTCAATAGAACGATGGAGGACATGCTCCGCATGTGTGTTCTAGACTTCGGGAAGCATTGGGAAGACCACCTTTATTTGGTGGAGTTCGCGTACAACAACAGCTACCAAGCGAGTATACAAATGGTGCCCTTCGAGGCCCTATATGGTAGGAAGTGTCGCACGCCGTTATCGTGGCTTGAAGCGGGTGAGGCAAGGTTGTACAAGAAACAGGAGGTGGAGAGTGCTACCTCGTTAGTGCGAATCATTCGGGAGCGCTTGTTGATCGCTCAGGACCGACAGGCGAAGTATTACAATGCCAAGCACCGGAACGTGGAGTTCGCAGTAGGCGATTGGGTATACCTGAAAGTGAAGCCGTTCAAGGGGGTTTTGCGGGTGAGACGCTTGAAGAAGCTGAGCCCAAGATACCTTGGACCTTTTGAGGTTCTGGAGCGAGTCGGCGAAGCTGCTTACCGTTTGAAGCTATCGGTGGAGTTGAGTGGATTGCATGATGTGTTCCACATTTCTATGTTGTGGAAGGCGGTGCAGAGCCTTCGCAGGTGATCGCGGTTGACTAAGTGCCGGTGGACGAAGGGTTGACGACAAGGGTCAAGCTCGTTCGTATTGAAGATGTTGAGGTCAAGAGGCTTCGTAACAAGGAGATCCGGATGGTTAAGGTCCGGTGGGATAACTGCGGGCGTGAGGAGCTCTCTTGGGAACGGGAGCAGACTATGCTCGAGGAGTACCCGAAATTATTCCGCTCAGGAACTGTTTTACGTTAAGTCATGTTTTCCTTTATTAATTTCGTGGACGAAATTATTTAAGGGGGGTAAAATTGTAACACCCCAATTTGTCATAGGAGCGGCGGGGATCGTTTTTGGCCAAGTCAGATTTTTGGTGCAGGTGACACGGGCCCCGACACGGGCGTGTCGGAGGCCGTGTCGGGCGTGTCGAGCTCGAATCGTCGAACTGGCCGTGTAGTCGACCAGTGTAGGTCGACAATGGTCGTGTGGAGGGACACGGCCTAGGACACGGGCGTGTCCCAGGACGTGTAACTCAAGGGAATCGTCGAAGTGGTACACGGGCCGTGACCCGGGCACAGACACGGGCGTGTCAGATGTGACACGGGCGTGTACCATGCCGTGTCACCAAGCCGTGTACCACTCTGACTGCAAGGTGTCGATTTATTGCACACGGGGGGAGTGACACGGGTCCCGACAAGGGCGTGTCGCAGGCGACACGGGCGTGTCGGAGGCCGTGTCACATGCCGTGTGCTTGTTTTCAATCTGGCTCGAGACGGCGAATGAGCTACACGGCCAGGCACACGGTCGTGTGCCAACCCGTGTTCGGCCCAGATTTTATAATTTGAGGCTTAATCGTGGCCGTTCATTTCCTTGGCTTTGGATCCGACGGTGGGGGGCTGCTCCTGGATGGTTTTACCCGGGAGTAGGGTTTAGAAACCCTCATTTCTCTTGAGTGGTTCTCTTTCTAAAAGCTAGAGAGAAGAGAGAGCAAGGAGGAGGAAGAAGGGCTAGATCCGGTCGCCGGAGGAGCTTCGGAGTTCCGAATCATGATCCGAGTCCAGATCCGCGGAGGCGACGGCGTTGCGGTGCTTTCCAACCGTATATTTTTCGATGGCGCCGCGGAAGAATGCAAGGGTAACGATTTCTCATCCTTGGGCATGTGAAGCCTTCTTTTCCTTTGCATAGGAAGCCCGCTCTCGCGAGTGAGCGAAGAGTTGGAGCGTTCCTTGGGGTAGATATGTGAAGTCCCCCTTGTGTAGAGTCCGTTTGCGAAAATGGACATAGGCATTGTGTGTGAAGCCTATCCGGACAAGTAGAGCCGGATCAGTGATGTTGCATTGCATACGAACCGGGGAAGACTCCGGGTGTTTGGGTGTTTTTCGGGTTTTCTACGTGGTAGATTGCATCAGGGAGACTTGGAGATTAACTCCAAGGTGCACCCGGAAAACTGGGCAAAGGCGGGTTTTGCCAACACGGTGGCCGGGGAGCCAACGTGAACATAACCGGGTTATGTGATTGTTGTGGCGGAAACGGGACTCGGTGAGTCTTGACATGCGCATATGGCTTAAATTGCCGTTGTGGTATGAGCACGGGTCAGGCAGAACCGTACCCGGTCTATGTCGTTCGGTAGGACCGTTGGCATGGATGAGGGTCTTCGGCGGTCTATGGCTTAAATTGCCGTGACCAAGGACAGGAAGGCAAAATGCTCATATGGATGACCGTCCAAGAGGCGGTGGTGGATTGGGAACGTTTATGGCTTGAATTGATGTGACGTTGGCCGGTTCGCCGAGAATGTGCCCTGAGTGCACGGGGTGTGTGGCCATGCGAGCCTACGCCTGTGTTGATGTGTGTTCACATTAATAGCATTGCCTATACTAATGAAGTGCAGGGAAAGAGCATCGCCGCCCCGATTTTGGGGGCGGGATCGTTATAATTTGGTCAACATTGCTGACCATTGCTATTGTTTGCCACCGGGCGGTGGTTTGTGGCTTGCAGGTGCTGCGGAGCAGAGCGGGAAATAGCGGGCTAAAGCCCTTGTTGCTGTGCCGGCCCTCGAAGGCCTAATTGCTTATGTTTCTTTCCCGTTTTCATGTTTGGCCGGCCTGCGTGCCGAAGTTTGGAAAACACTATTTTGTTAAGTGAACAATGTAAGGCCTTAAGGCCAGTTCTCTGTTGTGTATGATTACATTCCTGAGTTGGTAATGGACATTCATGCTTTGTAGCAGGGTTCTTATTTCTTTTGCAACTTAATAATTTGCTTCCGCTAGTTGTTGTGTAGGACGACATGATTGGTTTAATGGTTTCAACGCGTAACCAACCGGTCTGTCCGTAGTATATGACGTCGGGCCCCGGCCGAACCTACTGCTATATGCTACGTGACGGATAGGGGTGTTACATTATTCATCCCCCCTCCTCTATGACCAAGCCTAGCCATTAATGGCTTTAATGGACATTGATAATCCAGCCCCTCCTCTCCCCAACTAAGGCTTTAAACACCATCAGTGGGTCGAGAGAAGACTTTCCCAATCCTTACCTGAGGAAATTGAGCCCCCCACTGTGCAGTTGTAGAAACCGAGTTGCGCCACCTTAAAAAATGGTTTCCCAACGTTCTTCTCGACTTCAGGCTGCCAACAAGGTCCTCCTCCTCTCCTTGCCTCATGGTTAGACCATAGAAATGCTTAGATTCAAGGTTCGGGCTCAATTGAGCCCGAACCAATTCCTAGTTTTCATGGTTTCGGGCCGAGAAATCTTCTTGGTAGAACCACCAGAATCCGCCCCTCCGGTGGCTGTGTCGCCGCCAGTCGATAGCCACCACCTCGATGGAGGTGTTGGTGGTGGTGGCCAGCCGTGGAAGTGTCGGGATGTGCGGCAGCGGTGACTGGAAGTGGCCGCAGGCTCGGGATATCTCAGTCATTGGATGGAGGTAGACGATGAACCCGGGCCATTGGATCTGCGCCAAGATTCGTGCGCCAGATTTGATAGGAATCATATTAATTTTATTATAGTTTCATTTCTGTCACACTATTTGCAATAGATGGTTTTAATTTTTAAAATCACTTAGGCTCCTATACGGAAAAAGTCTCATACTTGAAGTTTGTAACCATTAGGGTCTACTTTAATTCAAAATTTATTTGAACCAATTTGGACCTCTTGTTGGATCAGGACACCCATTTTGGTGGGACCTATACCTAGGGCTATCCTGAGATTCAAATGTGTTCCCACTCTTCATACCTTGTCCAAATGACCTAAAATTTTGGAAGGGGGTCACCCTTAGCTATACCTAAGGCCTGTCCAAAAATGCTATTTTATGGAGATACTTTGGCTATGGTTTTATTTTTTATTTTATAATACTAGGGTAATTTAATTAGGTGGTCTAATGACCTCCAAACCCTCCCAAATTTTTGTGAGTGGTCCCTGGACCCATGAAATGTCTCTATGTAAATTTTCACCTCATTTGGATGTGTTTTGGATAGGTAATGATGTAACCCTAATTTTACCTTAATGAGGTGTTCTTAAGTAAAAAGTGCACCTTGAGGTTGAGTGGTCAAATCACCTCAACAGAGGCTGAGATTTTGACCACTGACTTGGCATGACCTTTAACACCCTCATAGGGATTTTTGGGTAGTCTTTGGTAGTTTTTCCCTAGAATCCAAACTCAAACCCTAAGGAGGGGCTTTTGAGTATTGTGAAGGGTATGGGATCAAATGCCCTTGTGTGAACTTGCAACTTGGTAGGAATGATGTTAGGGTAGCCCAAGTCCTCTGGTATGAATCTTAAAGGATTTGGAGATGTATGGAAACATCAAAACCCTAACCCTAACTTAGGGCATAATATCTTTTTGTGTAGAATAAGCCACAAAAACTTACTAAAAAAGGTGTGAAACTGAGTTAACATGGACTCTAAGTTAGATAGGACCTCTGGTGAATTTATTGGAATTTTATGAGTAATATTATTAGCACATCCTTTGTTATACATTATATGGCACTAAATGGTATTTTATTTATTATAATCACACTGTACATTATAGACTCATGAAATTTTGGAAGAAGATGTTTTAAGTCAAAATTATTATTCCTGAATTTTATTATAAATTTTAGTTGAATAACTGTAGTACTTTTTTCACAAGTTTAAAAAGCAATTATGGTCAAAAAAATATTTAGAGCCATTTACTTGTTAAAAGAATTGTGAAATTAGGTCTCGGATAATATTAGGTCAATAACCACTTGGAGAAATTAATTCATGATTTTTAGATGATTATTTGCAATACATACTTTACAAACCAATAATTTTGGGTATTTGATGTATAATTTATTCAGAGCTTATTTCCTACTTAAAAATTAAGAATCTTGGTCAGTGGTGTTGGAAGGACAGTAGTGGCATAAGGAAAATAATTCTCAATTTTTGGAAGATTATTTTTTGTACTTACTTCATTAATATAGGAAAATAAGACATATTACAAAAATAATTTTAGGGTCGTTAAGATATTGGAAAAATTTTTATTTCTTTGATTTATAATATTGATTAAGCCTAGTATTTATCATAAGTATTTTAGGCATCTTTCATGATAATATAGGGTACTCCATGTTCAAACTAGTAACACTTGGATCTTTGGGAAAATTAAATAAATGCCAGATTAATTAGGAAAAATATAATTTACTGTATTTAGCCTAGTTAGGTTATGATAGACTCCCATTATTTTTCTTGAGGCATTTGGATGAATAATTATAGTGCTAACTACTATGTGCTTTATATCGCTAAGGATGGTCTGCAATTAGCAAAACTACAGGACCTAGGTTGGTGTGTGAGTGTTGGCATAGGGTTTGGGATTTTAATAGTTTGCTAAATTGGATAAACAATTTGGGGAATCTCTGGAAGACAGGTTGAGTAAAGTGTGGAGTTGACTAGTGTTAGGTGGCATTTGGGATCGGCGAAAGATCGTCTTTCCCGAAGGGAGGAATAGTCGAAATCACACTAGGTTTAGTCCAGCGTAATACAAAAAGGGAATGGGTAGAGGGAGGAAATAAATAGTAATAAGTGACTTGCGAAAGGGAACTTTTAGATTCATCTACCATCATAGTTCCTAGTGCCCTTTGAGAACCCTTCACCGGGTATACCGGGGCCAGTCCTGGGCTAACCTAAACTATAGGCAAACTAACTTTCAAGAGTAACTAGTAAAATTAGGGATTCACTTTCACTCACCTTGATGTCTCGGGATGTTAGGCTGGATCACACGGGCTGTAGGCCCGGGGTTTTTGTGATGGACAGGTTGGCCCGGCGAGCATTGACTCGGTTATTGATTGTAACAGACGGGATGGTTCGGGGAGCTTTGGCTCGGTTGGTGATACATTAGGTTGCATGTGCATAATGAATGATGTGGTGGGTCTTCAGTATTGGAGGGTCGATGCACCGACGCCAATACGATGACTCAGCAAGTGTGGTTTAGCACTTCGCCATGTAAGTCTTGTGGGTCAGCCGGCAAGAGTACGCAGGCGCCTCCGCTTTGAGCACCAGCGTTGAGGCATACGATATGTCTGACTGGTAGTGTATTTACCGGTTTAGAGGTGGGCGAGGCCTAACCCACCGCTTCCGTTTAGCACTACGGAGGTATCCTGTGAGGTTCGACTCTAGAAATGGTGAACTAAAGGTCTGTGTCTCGAGTGGGTTAGTTGCACATGCATGTTCACATCATGGCATAATTGCATGTCATAGCATAATCACTGCATATAGCCATGAAACCTATTGTATAAAGTGGTATGGGATGCTTTATACAATAGTCTCTACAAGACGACCCCTTAGTTTATAAGTTCGCGCGAGCATGCTTATAAGTGAAGGTTTTTATTCAATAGATTAATATATTATGCCTGTTAACATATAAATTAGTATGAGTCTTTTTATACGCTAGGAGCCTTGCAAAAGATCCCTTGACTTATGTGCTTTCATATAAGTTAAGGTTACATATTTCTTAGTTTACTTTTTATATATTTCCTACCTTTCTTTACGTGTTTATATAGAATTTCTAGTCTAGTTCCGCCGTCATTTGCGTTTGCTATTCTCCACTATAATGTCCTCTCCTTTCTTCCTACCCGCTCGGTGCCTAAGAGCAATGGGGGAAGGGGAGGGGGATTATAGGGCTTAGTCTTTTAGACTAACAGTTTTTGAACCACATCATTTAAGGGATCGTGGAGCCCAGCATGGAGGAGCAGCCCCGGAGGTCGGCACACTTAGAGATCGGGCAGTCTAGTACCGGAGTTTAGACAGCTGGGATTATGAGTCCCAACCACTAGTAGTTTATTAGTTTTGCTTCCGCTTTAGAGACTCTTATAGTGAGGATTTAATTTATTGGGCATGAGCCCTATTTTCTGTACTTTATTATTCTGTGGACTCTCCCTTCGTTGAGATATCTACAATGATATGTGATTCATGTGGACTTGCTCTCTTCTATATTTTTCTACTATTGTGATCAAATCGGCTGGCAGGATCGGCGTTTTGTAGTTTCAACCTTCCCGGGTGTGAGGGTGTCACCGCAAAGCGGCGATTCTTGGCCTAAGACCCCGGGGTTTGAAAAGAAAAAAAATGGGGTCTTACAAGTGGTATCAGAGGGAATCTCGATCTGAAAAGTACAAGTCCACAACCCCTGGGTCACCCCTGCACGAGTTTAGTTTTGGGCAAACTAAGCAGCAAAAGCAGTGGTGTGCCCATATGGGGATCATAGGTAAATGGTCCACTTTTAATTATTTTGAGTCGATAACTTACAATGGCTTTTGTTACGCAGCCTCCGACATAGCCTACACCACAGGGTGGAGTCCAACAGACTCTGAATGTTGCACCACCTCCACCGGTCCCCACTCAATTCTTACAGTCAGAGATGGGGCAGACCCTGATGGCTATTCTGGATGCTTTCAGGGCCTAACAAGTTCTTGCTCCGCAGCCAAACCCGGGGGCCAATTGGCTGAGTATTTTCTGAGGACTTTTCCCCCATCCTACTTGATAGAATTGATTTCAAGACAACCAATACACCTAAGGGGGGGGGGGTGAATAGGTTCTTTTCTTTTTTACTTAAGGCAGAATAATATTTCAGTTCTTAAAATAGAATCTAACTTATTCTGCAGCAATCACATCACATAATTCACAATCACTCATACATCACAGATTGCACACAAGTTTATAGTGGTTCCCCTAGGTCTTGGTACATCCACTTTCCCCCTTCAACTATTCAGCAGTGTGCTAGATTCGGCCTAATTTCTTTCTTCTTCTCAGATCCACAGATCTTACAGCTCAGAACCCTGAAAGGTTCTTACAACTCAGAACCCTATAAGGTTCCTACAACTCAGAGTGTAACCACACTCCTATAGCTCAGGCTAACAGCCCTACCTCAGCCTTCTCACAAGGCCTTCAACTCAGAGAATAATTTCTCCTACACTCAGGCTCAAAAGCCCTACCACTCAGAGATTTATATCTGCTACACTCAGCCTTTATAATATAGGCTTACAACTCAGATCTTTGAAAAGATTCTACAAAATTTGATAAGGGTTTTAGATGGACTCTTACCCTTGTTGAGATAGAAGGGATAAAAGGTTTCTTGATCAGCTTCTTGATAAAACTGATGGCTGAAATCAACCTGTTCTTAGCTTTCTTCAAAGCTTCTTGAATCTGAACTCAGTAGGGTTGATCTCCTTTGAAATTGACTGGCTTCCAGCTCCCTTCTTAGGATTCAGAAATAGATCTGAATCCTTCTTAGCAGATTAGTTCAAGATCTGCCTCTTAAGAGACTTGTAAATGTCTCCTTCTTTACTTCAATAGTTGGAGATATCTCTCACTCTCTAGAACTTCTGAAGTTTTTTCAGAATTCTTGCTTGAATTCTCCTTAGATCTTCTCAAGAAAATCTTCTTCTGTATGTCGTGCACTTTCTTGAACAATGATCAATACTTCAATAGTAGTTTCTGTTGTTGTTATTGTTCTTTTTGATTTGACAGAATCCATCTATATATATTCTTCATCCATGGTAACCGGCTGATCCGGTTTCTAACCAACTTTTGACAGGTCTGAAAGCTTCAGCAAACTTGTTGGTAACCGGCTGATCCTTCTTTACTTCAACAGTTGGAGATATCTCTCACTCTCCAGAACTTCTGAAGTTTCTTCAGAATTCTTGCTTGAATTCTCCTTAGATCTTCTCAAGAAAATCTTCTTTTGTATGTCGTGCACTTTCTTGAACAATGATCAATACTTCAATAGTAGTTTCTATTGTTGTTATTGTTCTTTTTGATTTGACAGAATCAATCTATATATAGTCTTCATCCTTGGTAACCGGCTGATCCGGTTTCTAACCAACTTTTGAAAGGTCTAAAAGCTTCAGCAAACTTGTTGGAACACACAGCTGTCAAGTCTCCATTCAGCTCTTGAACCTTTGTCTTTTTTAGCAAAGCGTCGAGACTGATTGTCATTATGTGTCAACACAAGTAGATTAAGTATCGACACAGGCTTTGGTGATGTCGACATAGCTCCTTTGGTGTCGAGACTGCTTCTTGACACTCCATCTGTAGAATGTATCGACACAGCTTCTTTATGTCGACACAGACACTTCTTCACATCACAAGAATCAACATTGTTGAAACTCTGTTGAGTGTGGAAACAAGTCCTGTGTGTCGACACAGTTGATATAGTCTCAGAATTTGTGTGTCGACACTGCCTCCAGGTGTCGACACAGTTGATGTCGACTAATACTTCTTGTGTATCGACACTCCCTCCTGGTGTCGACACAATCGATGTCGACTAATACTTCTGTATGTCGACACTGTCTCCCGGTGTCGACACAGTTGATGTCGACTAATAAATTCGCAGTGTCGACACAGTTGCTTCCAGTGTCGATACAGCTTTTCTAAGTGTCGACACAGGCTTCCTTAAGTGTCGACATATGGACTTAGAAATGTTTTTCTGCATATTATCATATACTTAACCTGCACATATAAACTCAAAAGAATATCAAATACACCTTGATGTATATCATTGAACTAAGTGAGGCTTCTTCAAATCAGGTACACATTTTCCAATGTAGCCACCAATCTCCCCGTATTTGGAGAAGTCATAACCCTTTAGTCAATGATATGCACCACTTATAATAAACAAACATTATGATGTATATAAGCATTATAAGACAGGGCAACTTATAAATAAAACATAAACCAATATGATAGTACATAATAATAATACAGGCTTAATGAATTATGAAACATTGTTTTGTTTATACTTATCTAGTAAATCTATCCTAAGGCTGATCAGGCTCCTTGATGACTATGCTTTTTCCTGGCTTAATCTGAGCTTGCATAGGAGGTTCTGCATCATCATTAGGCTTCTTTCCTTTCAACTCTGCCTTATTCTGAACTTCAGCCTTAATCCTTTGCCTTTCAAAATAATGAAAAGGCTTAGGGAAGTATTTTCTAGGTTCTTGAGCATTAGGAGGTAGCTTCCCAATATTAGCCTCTCTTCTATGGTGCATAATGGCTTCTTTCCTTGCCTCATATTTCTGTCATTCTTGTTCATTATACCACTTGCCCCTTTCATGAACTTGATCTTTCACAGCTTTCCAGGCAGTCAGAATGATATTCCTGGAAGTGGGGCTCCATTACTCAAAATCATGCTTTAACTCAGCCTGTTCTCTTAATCTTTTCTTTGAAAGTTAAGCTTCCTGTTGAGCTTTCAAGGCAGCTTTTGACATTTCAACTTTCTCTGTAATAACATTATTAACTCCTTGTGGAGGACTGTACATTGTCTGAACATTTTGTTGAATCATATATAAATTTGCCGTAGGGTAAGTGATCTGAGCAACTTCAGGTTGATCACCTTCAACATAAGCAGGTTGCACACTAGACTCAACAACATCATCACACAAAGGGGTGGATATCCCATAGTGGCTTTGATGCTATTGGATATTCATTTGGCATGATCTGAGCCTGCATTGATTAACACTCTCTCCCCCTTTATGACTTCTCTTTCAATGTGGTCTCTTAAGTCATCTTTTTGAAATCTTACTTGACCATCAAGAAAATTTACACCATCTTTATAAAATGATTTTAACTTAAGAAGCTTATCAGTGATTGTTTTCTAAGAAGTAGAAATGGCTGTCTTAAATGAATCTAAGGCTTCATGTAGCTTCTTATCAAATTCCTCTTTCTCTTTAGCTCTTTCTTCATTCATTGCAGTGACTGTTTTCTTTATTTAAGTGACTATCTCATTGTGAGATTCAGTCAGATTGTCATTCATTCTAATCTGATTTTCAAGGACATAGACTTGTTTAACAGCAATGTTATCCACTTGAGCCTTTACTTCTGCATGCTGCTTAGCCAAAAATACTACAGCATTGCCCCCTTTGTGGAAGCAATCTGTCATTTCTTTCTTATGGAGATTTATTTCAAATCTGATGGATTTGATATCCTGAGCCAGTTCAAATTGAAGTGACTTGTGGCTTTCATCCAGATACTTCACTAGAGCCATTCCCTGCTCATCTAATTTAACTTGCAAAGCCACCAATAAGTAGTTGTAATCAGCCTCTGGGGCAGGTTGTGAAGCAGCAATTTGTAATGCTTTCTTGTAGCTTTGGCTCCTTCTCTTGAAAACGATTAGTTTCCTTTTCTTGGCACTTGCAATTGCTTCATCTTCTGAAGCAGAAGTACAGGCAATGTATACTCTTTCCTTAGTACAAGGAGGGAGCTCCTTTTTAGTCCTATTCTGCTCCCCCTCAATGTTAGCATGCTCCCCCTCAATCCTTACTTGCTCCTCCTTATCTGTTGCTCCCTCAATATCAGGAAACAATTCCTCAAGAGAAAACTGCTATTGAGTGTGGACTGGTGGTACTTCTTTCTCAAGAGCATAAGCAGCTCCAGATGTATCCTCCATGATAGCATCTTTGGCTAGAATATTGGCATGAGGTTTCTTAAGAATAGTTTGTGAATCAATTTCACTTGCCAAGGGAGTAGTTTTTTCTTCCAGTATCTGTGCAGTATTTAGCTCCCCTGTCCCAGTGTATTATCAGTAATATCCTGTGCCTGTGTATTATCTGGCTCCACCTGCATCTGTGCAGTATCTGTAATGTCTTGTGCAGGAGATTTATCAGCAGCTTCTTGTCTCTCTATATCAGGTATGTCCTTTGATAAGACACTATCCCATCTAGAAATAATCCTAATGTCCATTCTTCTCATATTATTGATTTTAGAACCAGGAATCTAGTTCATTACTTCTGGAATTTCTCCAGCCAAGTATAGACTCATTATTCTAGCCAAATTAGGTTTCTTTATGCCTTCCTTAATCTTTTTAAAAAGTACTATATACCAATCTGTGTTGAGCTTAAAAATTATCCTTGTTATGAGGTTGAATATATAGGCAGAAATCCTATCATGTCCCCCTGGCTTACACAGAATTACCTTTCCTACTAATTTTGAAAGGAATTTGCCTTGCTGATTCATCCCTTTTCTGTTTAGAGCTGATCCAATCTTCATGGTGGGATCCAATCCACACCATTGTAGCGCTTCCCTTGTTTTTGATACTGGTACTTCTTCTTCATCCTGAGTTCTTGGAAGATGAAGAATTTTTCTCATAATTTTCAAGGTCACTTTGATTCTTGCTCCATGAACTGTTGATTTAATCTTAAGTCCAGTTGAGTCTACTGTTGCTACAGCAAAAAACTCAAAATCCTCCTTCTTCCAAATCTTGGTTGGTTCAGATACTAGAAACTCCAAACGACTGTCTGCAAACAGGGTAATGACCCCTTTAATCTCTGACTCCGCATCATCAAAGGCATGGCGAACCAACTCATAACCTTCGTTAATGTTATCTTAAACCTTTGGCGTCATTGGGATTGTGAGAAAACTTGGATTGAGAGAAGAGAGTTTGTTGACACAAGGTTTTAGTCTCGGAAACCTGGAGAGCGTGTCGACAGAATATGTTCTTGACCTATTTATACCCTTCTAAACAAAGAAGGTCAAAAGGCGGGTAAAAGCGGTCTAAAAGTGTTGACACTTTTGAAATGTGTCGACACATACTTCTAATGACTCGATAACGAAATTGACTACTATGTGTCGACACCAATTGATGATGTGTCGACACATGACATACGTAGAAGTTCATAAGAAATTCTGTGGCAACTCTTATGGTAAGTATATACACAAAATCTGGATGTGTCAACACCACTACTCTTATTGTGTCGACACCACTTACTGAAGTGTCGACACCACTTCTCTGGATGTGTCGACACAGATTTACTGAAGTGTCGACATCACTTCTCTGAATTTGTCGACACTGGTTTACTTAGACAAATTTGTTAAACTAATCTATGTTCAACATACCTAATTCAATTTTAAATTTATTGAATTTAGTTTTATCTAGAGGCTTAGTAAACACATCTGCAATCTGATAATCTGTTTTGACAAATACTAGTTAGATGTCTTCTTTCTCTACATGTTCTCTAAGAAAATGGAAACTAATTTCTATATGCTTAGTCTTACTATGTGAAACGGGATTATTAGCAATAGTAGAATCACAAAACAAAGGTGTTCTACTTACCTGAATACCATAGTCTTCTAGCTGGTGTTGAATCCACAACAACTATGCACAACAACTTTTTGCTGCCACATATTCAGACTAAGCTATGGAAATTGCCACACTAGTCTGCTTCTTACTGCTCCAAGACACCAATCTTCCTCCTAGAAATTGATAGATGCCTGTTGTTCTTTTTCTATCTTCTTTGCAACCTGCAAAGTCTGCATCTGAATAGCCTGTCAGTAAAAAATCGCCATTCCTAGGGTACCAAAGGCCTAGATTAGGTCTGCCCTTTAGATATCTCAAAATCCTTTTTTACTGCAGTGTAATGAGATTCTTTAGGGCATGATTGGTACCTAGCACAAACACATGTTACATACATAATGTCTGGTCTACTAGCAGTTAGATATAGAAGAGAGCCAATTATTCCTCTATACAAAGACTCATCTACAGGTTTACCTGCATCATCTTTGCATATAGGCATACTTGTTCCCATAAGAGTTCTCATGGTGGAGGATGATTCCATACCATACTTCTTAATTAACTCTTTGATGAACTTAGACTGGGATATGGACAAGCCATCATCAGTCTGTCTTATTTGAAGTCCCAAGAAGAACTTATGTTCTCCTATGCTTCTCATCTCAAACTTCCCATGCATAAGTTTGGCAAACTTCTTGCAAAGGTTGTTTTCTGTAGACCCAAATATTATGTCATCTACATAAATCTAGACTAAGATTATCTTTCCTTTGGATTCCCTTAGGAATAGAGTTTTGCCTTTTTTCCCCCTTGATAATTTGTTCTCAATAAGGAAAGTAGACAGGGTTTTATACCAAGCCCTTGCGGCTTGCTTTAACCCATACAAAGCTTTCCTAAGTCTATAAACATAATCAGGTTTAAGAGAATCAACAAAACATGAGGGCTGCTCTACATAAACTTCTTCTTTTAGATTTCCATTTAGGAATGCTGATTTTATATCCATTTGAAATACCTTGAAGCCTTGATATGCTGCATAGGCAAGGAACATCCTAATTACCTCCAGTATTGCTACTGGGGCAAAGGTTTGATCAATGTCAATACCCTCTTCCTGCCTTTATCCTTTTGCAACAAGTCTTGCTTTGTTCTTCACAATGATCCCATTCTCATCCAGTTTGTTCCTAAAGATCCACTTTGTTCCAATGATGTTGTGGTCTTTTGGTTTAGGAACTAACTCGCAGACCTTGCACCTTCTATACTTATTCAGCTCCTCTTGCATAGCATCAATCCAATGTGGGTCTATAATAGCTTCTTCAAATTTCTTTGGCTCCAGTTGAGATAGGAAGCTTGAGCAAAGCATTGTGTTCAAGTTCCTGCTTCTTGTTTGCACTCCATGTCTTAGATAACCAATTATCTGATTTGCTGGATGATCCTTTAAGTGTCTAATAGCTGGAGGTAGATTATCTTCAGGTTCAACCTCTCCCGTCTCTTCAATATGCTGCACCTCTTGGTTTTCAACAACATCTAGGGAGTCCTATACTCCCCCTGGATAGTAGTCACGATTTTCCACTTCCTGCTTTTCAGTTGATTCTTCTGTAATGGTAAGCTTGTCCATTTTCTCATTAATACTGTAGAACTGCATGAGCTACAAGACAACTCACTGTTAATCAGTCTTGTTTCATCAAAGACAACATGTACAGACTCTTCTACAACCTGAGTAATCAAGTTGTAGGTGTAACGCCCCCATTCGTCACATGGAATATAACAGAGGGTCCGGCCGGGGCCCCACGCCATATTTCACAGACAGACGAGAGAGCCACTTGAGAGTATTAAAAACCTTTATACACGCATCCTAACTCAGAGCATTCTAGCGGAAGATTTTAAGATACAGAACTCATAACAATGAATGTCCACTACAAATATATAAATAACACATTATATATGACCAGGAATGTTTACACGAATACACCGCACACGGCCTTAAGGCCTTATAGGTTTCTCTTTTACAAATATATAAGTTCATACATCGGCATGCAGGCTGGCCACACATGAAATCCAACACTTCGAACGGCCTTCAAGGGCCTACCAGCAACATGGGCTTTTGCCCGCTCAATCCAATCAGCCCGCAACACCTGCATATGGACGTCCACCCCATGGGTGATAAACAAAGCAACGGTCAGCATTCAGCTGACCAATTATAACGACCCTACCCCTTACCCGGGGCAGTGGTTCTTTCCCTGCATGTATAACAATCACAATATATATATATCACATATAACATCACAAACGCCGGCCTCAATGCCAGGCGCTCTGTGCACTCAGGGCACATTTAGGTTTGTACTTGGTAGGCGGGCATAAGCCTCCAAACCCCTGTTGAAGACCTCACGCACCCGTCTTACTCAGAGGTACGCACCTCACCAAAACCCGTGAGCACTACCAGTCGACCTACCCCCGTAGTGTAACAAGGCTAGGGAATTCGCCCTGCTGCTTTGCTACCAATCGACCGCTCATCCGATCTTAACATCGCCACTTGGTGGAATGGGAATTAGCCTCCAAACCCCTGTTGAAGACCTCACACACCCACCCACTCAGAGGTGTCCGCACTCCAACAACCAGTTCTTAACAAGCATGTAACCAAAGGATCTATGCAAAGCATCCTTCACACCAAGCACATCATCCTCACCATCTCCGCAGGCTAAACGATGAATACACGGAGTCTTCTCCGGTTCGCAATATAAACATCACCAATCCCGACATACGTCTGGATGGGCTTCACACAGCATGCCTATGCCGTACTACATACTTCCGGCTCTAGATGCAGACTCAACTGCTGGAATCGCTTACGCTTTTCCATCTCTTGATGGAGGATCCCATGCACATGCATAAACAAAGGGCTTCACCTGCCCAAGGAAGAAAGATCATTACCCTTGACGATCGCTTCGGCGCCATGGAAGAACTAGCCGGATGGAAATCACCGCAGCGGCCTTGCCTCCGCAACGCCGAACTCGGCTCTCGATTCGAACCAACGAAGCTCCACCGGCGGCCGGAAAGCTCCTCCTCCTCCTCCTCCAAGCTCTCCTCTCTTTCTTCTCTTTAGAAAGAGAATGGCTAAGTGAGAATGAGATTTCATCTCAATCCACGGCCATATAGAAGCTGGAAAGGCTTTGGACCACAAGATCCAAATAGAAGGAAACGAACGGCCGAGATCTGCTCTGAAAAACATTTCAACAGGCCTGACACGCCCTGTGACACGCCCGTGTCACAGGCCGTGTACTCCCAGTCGGTTAGCAACCGACTCAAAAGATACCAGAACACGGGCTTGGACACGCCCGTGTCGGACCTGACACGCCCGTGTCAGTCAATCGACACGCCCTTGTCACCCCTGTAACACGGCCTTACACAAGTGCCAAAACGACCAGAGAAGTACACGGCCAAGGCACAGGCCCGTGTCCATGGCCGTGTCCCTCAAGCTCGACTATCGCCGACGTCGACCGCTGCCCCACACTCGTCGACCAAGCCTGGACACGCCCTGGAACACGCCCGTGTTCCAGGCTGTGTCGCCGCTTGACGACCGCCAACCGCCAGGTCGACACCTCGACACGCCCAGGATGGACACGTGTCGGACACACCCCGGACATGCCCTGGGACAAGCCCGTGTCCCAGGCCGTGTCAAACGACACGCCACCCGACCTTGCCGCCTACAAGTCGCTGGCCAACACACGACACTTGGCTGGACACGCCCCCCGACACGCCCGTGTCGCCGGGCGTGTCATCCCCTCCCTCAACAATTATCGCACACATTGCTGAGTAAACGATCCCGAGCAAGACACGCCCTGGGACACGCCCGTGTCCCAGGCCGTGTCAGCCTAAAAAATCTCCATTTTGCCTTGGGGATATTTGGGGTGTTACAATCCTCCCCTCCTTAAAGAAATTTCGTCCCGAAATTTAGCGCAACACACATGTATCAATACAACCACGCTGTTGCGATACAAACCAAAACGATCCAGGATTATAGCTCAGAGGCCACAGCTTCTCTCGCCCCATGGAATCGTACCACCACCACTGTTTGTCACAAACATAAATACATACATACAATATAACAAAAGATAATAAAGTGCAACTTCACTTTATTTCGGCTTCTCCGCATCTCGCAAAATCCGTTTAGCGGCTTCCATTAAGTCCAAAGCACGGATTTGTTGCTCTGCTTGGTTGGAACTTTGCGGCTCCTGTAACTCAAGAGTGTAGACTCGAGGTTGCGCCCGCGATGCACATGATTCTACCACGGCTTTGCCCTTTTCGTCATAGGACGCACCGGTCTTTTGCTCACCCTTTGAAGTACCACTCCAGCAAAATCGGGCGATATGCCCTTGCTTCCCACAAATGAAACATGTACGCGGTTCAAACCGTCCTTGCCCAAACGTAGCTCCTGACGCAACATCCGAAATTTGTTCAGCAGGCCTGAACCGCTTCTTATCACGTTTCCTCAAATCTGATTGCTCTGATTGCGGAACTTTGAATTCGGACTTGTCCACTACCGCATTCTTCTTCTCCCGCACCCGCTTCAAATCCTTCTCCAGCGCACTAGCGGTATGTACCAACGCTTGAAATCCGTGGTTCACTGAACTCGGGAGAGCCAACCTCAGCTCATCACGCAGTCCTTCATAGAACCTATTAGTCTTTCGCGCCTCTTCCGCAAACGTCGACCCCGCATACCGACCAAGTCTGGTAAACTCATGCAGGTAATCGTCTACGGTCTTATCACCCTGCACCAGACGCTGAAATTCATTTTCCATTGCAATTCTCTGCGACATTGGCAAGTATTTCGCCCAGAATATTCTGGAAAATTCGTCCATCGATATGTCGCCCAGGTCTCTACCTCTCAACTGGTGCAACTCGATCTCATCCCACCAAAGCCTCGCCTCTCCTTCCAGTAGGAAAGTGGTTAACGGGACTTTCTGCTCCTCACTAATCCTGAGCACATCCAGGATTCGTTTCACTCTAGAGAGCCAATCCTTTGCCTCTGTTGGAGACGTCGTCCCGACAAACGTAGGCGGATTAAACTCCATAAATTGCTTCATTTGCTCGTCCGCTGCTTGCACAGCAACCGGAACCTCAACATGCTCTTGCCTCGCACCAACCTGTACTGGCGCCACAGCAGGCCTCGCTTGCCCGAATGGTTGTGCTTGAAGCATGGCAAAGATCACCTCCGCAACTAAGCGCACCGTTTCCGCAGAAGGGGGAGGTGTAGGCACCTCAGCTGGTGCCGCACTCTCATCCGAACGCTGGGGCTCAGACTGCCCAGCTCCACTCCTTGTCACCTATAGGTGAACAAGAAAGCATTACTCTCCATGCTAAAACGGCAAACAAACCGAATAGACACATACACATTCCTAGTGGACATTCTTGAGTTTAATTTTGCGCTCCCAACTCAACCCTAACCTCTGATACCAAAGTTGTAACGCCCCCATTCGTCACATGGAATATAATAGAGGGTCCGGCCAGGGCCCCACGCCATATTTCACAGACAGACGAGAGAGCCACTTGAGAGTATCAAAAACCTTTATACACGCATCCTAACTCAGAGCATTCTAGCGGAAGATTTTAAGTTACAGAACTCATAACAATGAATGTCCACTACAAAGATATAAATAACACATTATATATGACCAGGAATGTTTACACGAATACACCGCACACGGCCTTAAGGCCTTACAGATTTCTCTTTTACAAATATATAAGTTCATACATCGGCATGCAGACCGGCCACACATGAAATCCAACACTTCGCACGGCCTTCAAGGGCCTACCAGCAACATGGGCTTCTGCTCGCTCAATCCAATCAGCCCGCAACACCTGCATATGGACGTCCACCCCATGGGTGATAAACAAAGCAACGGTCAGCATTCAGCTGACCAATTATAACAACCCTACCCCTTACCCGGGGCAGTGGTTCCTTCCCTGCATGTATAACAATCACAATATATATATATATCACATATAACATCACAAACGCCGACCTCAATGCCAGGCGCTCTGTGCACTCAGGGCACATTTAGGTTTGTACTTGGTAGGCGGGCATAAGCCTCCAAACCCCTGTTGAAGACCTCACTCACCTGTCTCACTCAGAGGTACGCACCTCACCAAAACCCATGAGCACTACCAGTCGACCTACCCCCGTAGTGTAACAAGCCTAGGGAATTCGCCCTGCTGCTTTGCTACCAATCGACCGCTCATCCGATCTTAACATCGCCACTTGGTGGAATGGGCATAAGCCTCCAAACCCCTGTTGAAGACCTCACACGCCCACCCACTCAGAGGTGTCCGCACTCCAACAACCTGTTCTTAACAAGCATGTAACCAAAGGATCTATGCAAAGCATCCTTCACACCAAGCACATCGTCCTCACCATCTCCGCAGGATAAACGATGAATACACGGAGTCTTCTCCGGTTCGAATATAAACATCACCAATCCCGACATACGTCTGGATGGGCTTCACACAGCATGCCTATGTCGTACTACATACTTCCGGCTCTAGATGCAGACTCAACTGCTGGAATCGCTTATGCTTTTCCATCTCTTGATGGAGGATCCCATGCACATGCATAAACAAAGGGCTTCACCTGCCCAAGGAAGAAAGATCGTTACCCTTGACGATCTCTTCGGCGCTATGGAAGAACTAGCCGGATGGAAATCACCGCAGCGGCCTTGCCTCCGCAACGCCGAACTCGGCTCTCGATTCGGACCAACGAAGCTCCACCGGCGGCCGGAAAGCTCCTCCTCCTCCTCCTCCAAGCTCTCCTCTCTTTCTTCTCTTTAGAAAGAGAATGGCTAAGTGAGAATGAGATTTCATCTCAATCCACGGCCATATAGAAGCTGGAAAGGCTTTGGACCACAAGATCCAAATAGAAGGAAACGAACGGCCGAGTTCTGCTCTGAAAAACATTTCAACAGGCCTGACACGCCCTGTGACACGCCCGTGTCACAGGCCGTGTACTCCCAGTCGGTTAGCAACCGACTCAAAAGATACCAGAATACGGGCTTGGACACGCCCGTGTCGGACCTGACACGCCCGTGTCAGTCAATCGACACGCCCGTGTCACCCCTGTAACACGGCCTTACACAAGTGCCAAAACGACCAGAGAAGTACACGGCCAAGGCACACACCCGTGTCCATGGCCGTGTCCCTCAAGCTCGACTATCGCCGACGTCGACCGCTTCCCCACGCTCGTCGACCAAGCCTGGACACGCCCTGGAACACGCCCGTGTTCCAGGCCGTGTAGCCGCTTGATGACCGCCAACCGCCAGGTCGACACCTCGACACGCCCAAGATGGACACGTATCGGACACTCCCCGGACACGCCCTGGGACACGCCCGTATCCCAGGCCGTGTCAAACGACACGCCGCCCGACCTTGCCGCCTGCAAGTCGCTGGCCAACACACGACACCTGGCTGGACACGCCCCCCGACACGCCCGTGTCGCCGGGCATGTCAGCCCCTCCCTCAACAATTATCGCGCACATTGTTGAGTAAACGATCCCGAGCAAGACACGCCCTGGGACACGCCCGTGTCCTAGGCCGTGTCAGCCTACAAAATCTCCATTTTGCCTTGGGGATATTTGGGGTGTTACAGTAGACTCTATAAGCCTTACTATTGTTGATGTACCCAACAAATATCCCATCTTGGGATTTGGCAGAAAACTTAGTTAGATAAGGCTTGCCATTGTTAAGGACATAGCACTTGGAACCAAAGATCTTAAAATAGGATAAGTTTGGTTTTCTACCCTGCATGAACTAAGAGGGAGTCTTTTTGTGGCTTTTGGTGATAGATGCCCTATTGATCACATGACATGCAGTATTTACTGCCTCAGCCCAAAAATATTCTGGGAGAGAAGTGTCACTCAATAGAGTTCTACCAGCCTCAATCAATGTTCTATTCTTCCTTTCAGCAATACCATTTTGCTGTGGTGTTCTAGTTGAGGAGAATTCTTGAAAAATCCCAAATTCTTTACACAGTTTTGTCATACTCTCAGATTGAAATTCAGTGTCATGGTCACTTCTAATTTTTACAACTGTACTGTCAAGTTCATTCTGAATTTGCTTGACAAAGCTGTATAAAACACTTGGGGTTTCTGATTTTTGTCTCAGAAAGAACACCCAGGAATATATAGAATAGTCATCTACCACCACAAAAGTGTAGACATCCTACCTAGACTATGAACTGGCATAGGACCAAACAGATCCATATGTAAGAGGTATAGACACCTCACTGAATCCTTATTTTCATGGCTATGAAAGGAGGATTTTGTCTGCTTGCTTTTTTGACAAGCTGAGCATATCCCATCTTTTATACACTTAACTTTTGGACCATTCCTTAGTAACTCTTTGCTAAAGAGTTGGCCAATTGTTTTGTAGTAAAGATGGGCCAGCCTCTTGTGCCATTTGACACAATGAGAGGCTCTCTCATCAGCTACAAGACAAATAGGAGAACCTTTGTTCTCACACTCAAAATAAAGACAGTACACATTCCTTTTTCTATAACCTGTCATAATTACCTTTTGATCACTTGATCTTTTGATATGACATCCATTATTAACAAATGAAATGTCATATCCTAAATCACTCAGTTGACTTATGCTTATAAGGTTGTGTTTCAAACCCTTCATATAGGCCACTTGAGAGATAGTAATCTGGTTACTAGAAATGTTGCCAAATCCTTTGATGATTCCTTTTTCAGAACCACCAAAGATTACTTTATGCCCATTTATGATAGGTAAATACTCCTTAGACAATCCCTTTGTTCCAGTCATGTGCCTGGAACATCCACTGTCCAAGTACCATATAGGGGCATGGTAAGTTAGACTCACTTGCAATAAAGAATTACCTCTCCTTCGAACCCAAGTAAGTCTTGGGTCCTTGGTTCAAGTTAGCTTCATACTTACCAAATCTACCTGCCGCTCTTCTAACAGGTAGACTGTTGTTCTTCATGAAACTAATGTTATGCCAGTAGTCTAAGGCATAATGGCATGTCTTGCCACAACACTAGCATTTATACCTGTTGTATCTATTTTTAGATACATTCTTGGCAGTCTGGTTGATAGCAAATCTTTTATTTTGTGCTGGTACTGTTGCAGCTACGCCCACAGTTTTCTTAGGAACATGGGGTTTATGGACATGGGCTGCCTTGTTGACATAAACACCCTTGTCATTCAGAACTTCAGTCTTACTATGACCATGAGTATTCTCAAAATCATACTTATTAGAAGGCACTTGTACCTTTCTAAAAACTACAGGGACTTTAAAATTCAGTGGCTGGACTGAGGCTTTGCCCTTTCTCTTAAATTGGACAGCCCTGGTGTTTCCTTTAAAGCATATTATAGCCTTACCCTTTTGAGCCACAAACTCATCTATTAAGGGTAAAACTTATTTTGGCTTGGAATAACTAGCCACAAAATCTTTTTCCTTTTGAAGTCTGGATTCCAAACTTTTAATCAGATCATTTTTGTATGTGATTGTGCCCATCTGAATAATAGTTATAATTTTTAGTTTGGCAATCTTATTTAATTTTTGATCCAACTCTTTCTCTAAGTCAGATGCAGTCATCTTAAGATCTGCAATTTCCTTAGCCTGAGTTTTGGACAGGTTTTTGCTTTTCTTTAGTCCCTGCAACAAATCCCCATATTCATCTATTTGTTGATGAATATCACCTTCAGACTCAGACCCATCCACATCACTTGATACATATGTAGCTGACTCTGTGCCAGTACTAAAATCTTAATTACTAGAAAAACATTGTACCTTAATAGGACCAGGCTGATCCTGGCACTTATCTTCTTCTAATACAGCCATCAGTCCCATGCACTGATGGTCTTCTTGTTCATAGATAGAGTTCATTAATTGCATAAACTCATCTTCTTCATCAGCTGCATATAGACCAATGTATGCCTCAGCTTCAGATTCAGACTCTGAAGATGATTGGTCTGTCAAGATCTTCTCCTTCTTAGCAACAAAGGATTTCTCATTCTTGCTCTTTTGTTGAGTCTTCCTTTTATCGGCAGACTCCTTTCTTTTGTCTGGACACTCAGCCACAACATGTCCAGGCTTATTACAGCAGTAGCAAACTATCTTTGATGTTGTAGATTTGCTAGGCTTAGACCTGCTCCTGTCCTTCCTTGATGACTTCCTCTTTTGATAATAGTCATCCACAAGCAAAGATGTGAAGGTCCTAGACTTCCAATGCTTCTTCTTCAGGAATCTCTGAAACTACCTTGTTAAGGCAGCAAAGTTTTTATCTAAGTCACTATTGTCTGAACTTTGGTTGTCTGAATTATCTGAAGTAATTTCAGCAACAATCTCAGGAGGTAATGGATACATCCTCCTATTCTTCCTAGTTGCTTCCACCTTGAAGGTCACAGACTTTTCTCTATGCTCCCCTTTTGCACTTTTCTCTTCCTCTTTCCTAGCCATCAGCTGTATCTCATATGACAGCAATTTTCCAAACAAAGTTGGAGGAGAGATATCTGCAAGTTTGGCCACTTCCCTAATGACACAAATCTTAGTGTCCCAATCCTTTGTCAGGAATCTTAGGAATTTATCAACAATTCATATATATTGAAGATCCTTCCATAGGACATCAGCTCATTTACTATTCTATAAAACTTTTTATAACACTCATTTATACCATCGTACTTTCCTTGTCTGAAACTCTCATATTCCTGGTTCAGCATAGATTTTCTATCTTGTCTGACTTCTTCAGAACCCTCCATGTAGACTATCAAGGTGTGCCACATTTTCTTGGAGGTCTTGCAGTGAATAAAATTTTGAAAGGTTGAATCATCTATGGCACTAACTATGATATTCTAGGCTCTTTTATCCATAGTTGCCAGGATGATTTCTTCCTTAGTCATTTCTGAAAAATCTTTGGGAGTTCTTTGATTTGTATCTAGAACTGACAACTTCATTGGAATATAAGGACCTTCCATTACTGTAATGTAGATCCTTGGATTAGAAGCCTCCATAAAAAGCCTTACCCTTTCTTTCCATATTCAAAATATCTCTTTCCTGCATATGGGTATTTTCATAGAACCTAGTTCCTTATGATTTTCTACTGAAACCATTTTCTTGATCTTAAATCTGCCTTATGGATCTTACTCAGACTGTTAAGTCCTTCTTTGAGTAACTTCCCTCTGATACCACTTAATAGAATTGATTTCAAGAAAACCCAAACACCTAGAGGGGGGGGGGGGGTAATAGGTTTTTTTCTTTTTTACTTAAGGAAGAATAATATTTCAGTTCTTAAAATAGAATCTAACTTATTCTACAGCAATCACAGCAAATAATTCACAATCACACATACATCATAGATTGCACACAGGTTTATAGTGGTTCCCCATGGTTTGGGTACATCCACATTCCCCTTCACCTATCCAACAGTGTGCTAGATTCGGCCTAACTTCTTTCTTCTTCTCAGATCCATAGATCTTACAGCTCAGAACCCTGAAAAATTCCTACAACTCAGAACCCTATAGGGTTCCTACAACTCAGAGTGTAACCACACTCCTATACTTCAGGTTAACAGCCCTAACTCAGCCTTCCCACAAGGCCTACAACTCAGAGAATAATTTCTCCTACACTCAGGCACAAAAGCCCTACCACTCAGAGATCTATATCTCCTACACTCAGCCATTATAATATAGGCTTATAACTCAGATCTTTGAAAAGATCCTACAAAATTTGATAAGTGTTTTAGATGGACTCTTACACTTATTGAGAGAGAAGGGATAAAAGGTTTCTTGATCAGCTTCTTGATAAAACTGATGGCTGAAATCAACCTTTTATTAGCTTTCTTCAAAGCTTATTGAATCTGAACTCAGTAGGGTTTATCTCCTTTGAAGTTAACTGGCTACCAGCTCCCTTCTTAGGATTCAAAAATAGATCTGAATCCTTCTTAGTAGATTAGTTCAAGATCTGCCTCTTAAGAGACTTGTAAATGTCTCCTTCTTTACTTCAACAGATGGAGATCTCTCTCACTCTCAAGAACTTCTGAAGTTTCTTCAGAATTCTTGCTTGAATTCTCCTTAGATCTTCTCACGAAAATCTTCTTCTGTATGTCGTGCACTTTCTTGATCAATGATCAGTACTTCTATTGTAGTTTCTGTTGTTGTTATTGTTCTTTTTGATTTGACAGAATCCATCTATATATAGTCTTCATCCATGGTAACCGGCTGATCCGGTTTCTAACCAACTTTTCTAATAGCTTCAGCAAACTTGTTGGAATACACAGCTGTCAAGTCTCCATTCAGTTCTTGAACCTTTGTCTTTTTCAGCAAAGCGTTGAGACTGATTGTCATTATGTGTCGATACAAGTAGATTAAGTGTCGACACAGGCTTTGGTGATGTCGACATAGCTACTTTGGTGTTGACACTGCTTCTTGACACTGCATTTATAGAATGTATCGACACAGCTTCTTTATGTCGACACAGACACTTCTTCACATCACAACAATAAACATTGATGAAACTCTGCTGAGTGTCAACACATGTCCTGTGTGTCAACACAGTTGATATAGTCTCAAAATTTGTGTGTCGACACTGCCTCCAGGTGTCGACAAAGTTGATGTCGACTAATACTTTCTGTGTGTCGACACTTCCTCCTGGTGTCGACACAGTCGATGTCGACTAATACTTCTGTGTGTCGAGTCTTCCTCCTGGTGTCGACACAGTTAATGTCAACTAATAAATTCTGAGTGTCGACACAGTTTTCTTGGTGTCGACACAGCTTTTCCAAGTGTCGACACAGGCTTCCTTAAGTGTCGACACATGTACTTAGAAACTTTTTCCTGCATATTAGCATATACTTAACCTGCACATATAAACTCAAAATAACATCAAATACACCTTGATGTATATCATTGAACTAATTGAGGCTTCTTCAAATCAGGTAGACATTTTCCCATGTACCCAACACTACTTGGGGACAGAGTCAGCCATTCGGACGGAGGAGTGGCTAAACATCATGTTTGAGATACTGACTGGGATGCGGTGCCCTGTGGAGGAGAGGGTGCCTTTGGTTGTCTCTTGCTTGGAGTCTCATGCCATGAGATGGTGGAAGACATCGTTGGACACGACGTTTGCTGATAGCGAGGTTGCGGAGATTGCTTGGGATGAGTTCAGGGCCGCACTGTTGGAGAATTTTGTTCCACAGTCGGCCAGAGACAAGCTCGAAGACAGATTTTTGCAGTTGAGGCCAGGT